>JAQFWZ010000097.1:815521-911170 GCA_027789725.1 Dendropsophus ebraccatus | reverse complement strand
TGTTACAGTGTACGGGTGCAGGTGAGGGGTGCACAGTGTACGGGTGCGGTGAGGGGTGTTACAGTGTACGGGTGCAGGTGATGTACGGGTGCAGGTGAGGGGGGTGTTACAGTGTACGGGTGCAGGTGAGGGGGTGCCACAGTGTACGGGTTGCAGGTGAGGGCTGTTACAGTGTACGGGTGCAGGTGAGGGGGTGCCACAGTGTACGGGTGCAAGGTAGGGGTGTTACAGTGTACGGGTGCAGGTGAGGGGGTGCCACAGTGTACGGGTGCAGGTGAGGGGGTGCCACAGTGTACGGGTGCAGGTGAGGGTGGTGCCACAGTGTACGGTGCGAGGTGAGGGGGTGTTACAGTGTACGGGTGCAGGTGAGGGGTTGCCACAGTGTACGGGTGCAGGTGAGGGGTGTCACAGTGTAAGGGTGCAGGTGAGGGTGCTGTCACAGTGTACGGGTGCAGGTGAGGGGGGTGCCCAGTGTACGGGTGCAGGTGAGGGGGTGCCACAGTGTACGGGTGCAGGTGAGGGGGTGCCACAGTGTACGGGTGCAGGTGAGGGGCTGTCACAGTGTACGGGTGCAGGTGAGGGGGTGTCACAGTGTACGGGTGCAGGTGAGGGGGTGCCACAGTGTACGGGTGCAGGTGAGGGGGTGCCACAGTGTACGGGTGCAGGTGAGGGGGTGTTACAGTGTACGGGTGCAGGTGAGGGGGTGTTACAGTGTACGGGTGCAGGTGAGGGGGTGTTACAGTGTACGGGTGCAGGTGAGGGGGTGTTACAGTGTACGGGTGCAGGTGAGGGGGTGTTACAGTGTACGGGTGCAGGTGAGGGGGTGTTACAGTGTACGGGTGCAGGTGAGGGGGGTGTTACAGTGTACGGGTGCAGGTGAGGGGGGTGTTACAGTGTACGGGTGCAGGTGAGGGGGTGTTACAGTGTACGGGTGCAGGTGAGGGGGTGTTACAGTGTACGGGTGCAGGTGAGGGGGTGTTACAGTGTACGGGTGCAGGTGAGGGGGTGTTACAGTGTACGGGTGCAGGTGAGGGGGTGTTACAGTGTAACGGGTGCAGGTGAGGGGGTGTTACAGTGTACGGGTGCAGGTGAGGGGGTGTTACAGTGTACGGGTGCAGGTGAGGGGGTGTTACAGTGTACGGGTGCAGGTGAGGGGGTGTTACAGTGTACGGGTGCAGGTGAGGGGGGTGTTACAGTGTACGGGTGCAGGTGAGGGGTGTTACAGTGTTACGGGTGCAGGGTGAGGGGGGGGTGTTACAGTGTACGGGTGCAGTGAGGGGGTGTTACAGTGTACGGGTGCAGGTGAGGGGGTGTTTACAGTGTACGGGTGCAGGTGAGGGGGTGTTACAGTGTACGGGTGCAGGTGAGGGGGTGTTACAGTGTACGGGTGCAGGTGAGGGGGTGTTACAGTGTACGGGTGCAGGTGAGGGGGTGTTACAGTGTACGGGTGCAGGTGAGGGGGTGCCACAGTGTACGGGTGCAGGTGAGGGGGTGTTACAGTGTACGGGTGCAGGTGAGGGGGTGTTACAGTGTACGGGTGCAGGTGATGTACCATACAGACAGTCATATAACTTACGGTACGAGCCAGGGGTCCCTGGGGGTCTCCTCCCATGTGGAGTCGGAGACGGATGCAGCGCTGCCTCTGTAAAATCTTGTGACTCCGCAGACTGTGGCCCCTGCAACACACAACAGAGCTGAGATACAGAGCACACAGGGTGTATCCCAGACCAGACAGTGTGATACTTTGCGCTCTCTATCTTCACCGAGTATCCAAGCCTGGGCAAAAAGTGACTACGACCCTGTAAGCCTGATAGCCAATAGGACACTGTATCTAAGCCCGGTACAGCATATGCCCCCTCCCCAGGTAAAGCTCTCTCCTCTTACCCCCCTCAGGCAGGTAGAGACCTCTCTGCTGCCCTCCTCTTACTCCCCTGGGGGCAGGTACAGGCCTCTCTGTCTCCCCCCTCTTCCCCCCTGGGGGCAGGTACAGGCCTCTCTGTTTCCCCCCTCTTACCCCCTGAAGGCAGGTACAGGCCTCTCTGTCTCCCCCCCTCTTCCCCCCTGGGGGCAGGTACAGGCCTCTCTGTTTCCCCCCTCTTACCCCCTGGGGGCAGGTACAGGCCTCTCTGTCTCCCCCCCTCTTCCCCCCTGGGGGCAGGTACAGGCCTCTCTGTTTCCCCCCGCTTACCCCCTGGGGGCAGGTACAGGCCTCTCTGTCTCCCCCCTCTTCCCCCCTGGGGGCAGGTACAGGCCTCTCAGTTGACCCCCTCTTACCCCCTGGGGGCAGGTACAGGCCTCTCAGTTGACCCCCTCTTACCCCCTGGGGGCAGGTACAGACCTCTCAGTTGACCCCCTCTTACCCCCTGGGGGCAGGTACAGGCCTCTCTGTCTCCCCCCTCTTACCCCCTGGGGGCAGGTACAGTCCTCTCGGTTGCCCCCTCTTAACCCCTGGGGGGCAGGTACAGGCCTCTCAGTTGACCCCTCTTACCCCCTGGGGGCAGATACAGGATCTCTGTTGCCCTCCTCTTACCCCCTGGGGGCAGGTACATGATCTCTGTTGCCCTCCTCTTACCCCCTGGGGGCAGGTACAGTCCTCTCTGTTGCCCCCTCTTACCCCCTGGGGGCAGGTACATGATCTCTGTTGCCCTCCTCTTACCCCCTGGGGGCAGGTACAGTCCTCTCTGTTGCCCCCTCTTACCCCCTGGGGGCAGGTACATGATCTCTGTTGCCCTCCTCTTACCCCCTGGGGGGCAGGTACAGTCCTCTCTGTCTCCCCCCTCTTACCCCCCTGGGGGGCAGGTACAGTCCTCTCTGTTGCCCCCTCTTACCCCCTGGGGGCAGGTACAGGATCTCTGTTGCCCTCCTCTTACCCCCCTGGGGGGCAGGTACAGTCCTCTCTGTTGCCCCCTCTTACCCCCTGGGGGCAGGTACAGTCCTCTCTGTTGCCCTCCTCTTACCCCCCTGGGGGGCAGGTACAGTCCTCTCTGTTGCCCTCCTCTTACCCCCCAGGGGGGCAGGTACAGTCCTCTCTGTTGCCCCCTCTTACCCCCTGGGGGCAGGTACAGGATCTCTGTTGCCCTCCTCTTACCCCCCAGGGGGGCAGGTACAGTCCTCTCTGTTGCCCTCCTCTTACCCCCCTGGGGGGCAGGTACAGTCCTCTCTGTTGCCCTCCTCTTACCCCCCTGGGGGGCAGGTACAGTCCTCTCTGTTGCCCCCTCTTACCCCCTGGGGGCAGGTACAGGATCTCTGTTGCCCTCCTCTTACCCCCCTGGGGGGCAGGTACAGGTATCTTTGACTGATACTCACAGCTGTAAATACTCATCGCGGCCGCAGACGCTCAGGTGACAGCCCCTTCCCGCAGGCTCCGCCCCCTCTTTTTGCAGTCGGGGTATCACAGGCGGCTGCAGGGAGGGATACAGCTGGGGTGGTGGTGCAGGGTGCGGGTCATGTGACACAGGATATAGAGACGCCGCGAGCCCCACAGGATCCTGGATCTTATGCAGAATATCAGCGAGCAAATGTTCCACATGGGCGGAGTCTGAGGAGAGAGGAAAGAGATGACGGCCGTGTCTGCCCGCCCACGAGGAGCCCCACCGGGGGGAACTCTATACTGCCTCATATACGGGACCACCCCACACATACCGCCGGGAACCCCCCCACACGGCCAGGATCCCCCACCCCCACCGCCGGGATCCACCCCCCCCCCACCGCCGGGATCCACCCCCCCCCCACACACACACAGCCAGGATCTCCCCCCCCCACGGCCAGGATCCCCCACACACACCGCCGGGATCCACCCCCCCCCCCCCCACACACACACACGGACAGGATCCCCCCCCCCCCCACACACGGCCAGGAGCCCCCACACACACCGCCAGAATCCCCACACACACCGCCGGGATCCACCCCCCCCCCCCCCCCCACACACACACACACACACGGCCAGGATCCCCCCCCCCACGGCCAGGATCCCCCACCCCCACCGCCGGGATCCACCCCCCCACACACACACACACACACACACACACGGCCAGGATCTCCCCCCCCCCACGGCCAGGATCCCCCACCCCCACCGCCGGGATCCACCCCCCCCCCCACACACACACACACACACGGCCAGGATCCCCCCCCCCCCCCTACGGCCAGGATCCCCCACCGCCGGGATCCACCCCCCCCCCACACACACACACACGGCCAGGATCTCCCCCCCCCCCACGGCCAGGATCCCCCACACACACCGCCGGGATCCCCACACACACGGCCAGGTTCCCCCACCCCCACGATCCACCCACCCCACACACACCGCCGCGATCCACCCACCCCACACACACACCCCGCCGGGATCCCTCAACCCACGGCCAGGATCCCCCACACATGGCCAGAATCCCCCACTGCCGGGATATAGACACACAGGGGTACCCCCCATATAGACACACAGGGGTACCCCCCATATAGACACACAGGGGTACCCCCCATATACACACACAGGGGTACCCCCCATATACACACACAGGGGTACCCCCCATATACACACACAGGGGTACCCCCCATATACACACACAGGGGTACCCCCCATATACACACAGGGGTACCCCCCATATACACACAGGGGTACCCCCCATATACACACAGGGGTACCCCCCATATACACACAGGGGTACCCCCCATATACACACAGGGGTACCCCCCATATACACACAGGGGTACCCCCCTATACACACAGCCCCCCTCACCTCTCTGGAGGGTTTGCAGCGCTGTAAGGTGATCTCCCGCTATTACAGATACTTCCACCTGGGAGTCAGTGACATCATCAGGGAAGGGGGCGGCGACGCTCCAGATCCTCCCGGGATTGGTGGTGCAGTCTGAGGAGCAGTAACCCCGCCTTATTCTAAAGAGGGGAGAGAGCTTACCTCATCATGTGACCCCCATAGCCCCGCCCCCACCAGTAATCCGTGTATAACCTACCGCCAGATGGCATCACAGAAGGCGGCCACCTCCGGCTCCTGCCGCCCCGCCACCTCCTGCAGCTTTATCCTCCAGTCCTCCACCTGCCGGGGGCCAGAAGAAACAGTCACATGACTAATGGCCTCCACTGCAGCTCCTCAGGGGCGGGGTCACACAGGGTGGGAGGATCACACCCCTGATGTCTACACAACACACATGTGACTACATGGAAACCCCGCCCCCCTAAGCATAGGCCACACCCACAAGGGACCCACAACTCTTACAGCAGAGTCCACAGACACAGAGCTCCCCCATAAACTACAGAATCAGCAGAGCTCCCGTATATATACAGTCCCATTAGAGCTCCCCCATATATATATATATATATACACAGTCCCATCAGAGCTTCCCCATATATACAGTCCCATCAGAGCTCCCCCATATATACACATACAGTCCCATCAGAGATCCCCCATATATATATATATATATATATACACAGTCCCATCAGAGCTCCCCCATATATATATATATATATATATATATATATACACACAGTCCCATCAGAGCTTCCCCGTATACACAGTCCCATCAGAGCTCCCCTATATATATATATATATATATATATATATATATATATATATATATACACAGTCCCATCAGAGCTCCCCCATATATTATATATATATATATATATATATATATATATATATATATATATAATATATGGGGGAGCTCTGATGGGACTGTGTATATATATATATATATATATATATATATATATATATATATATACAGTCCCATCAGAGCTCCCCCCCATATATATATAAGAATAATCACTCACTGGTATACGGGAACCTGGTCCTTGCGCTCCGGCAGGCTGTGGGTCACTATGGGGGCTCCGCCCCTCGGTCCTCCGGCCCCAGGGGGTGGGGCCTATTCTCTGGCCCCATGTGTCGCCCTCTGCTGGAAGGTCTAAGTGATGGTAATGGAGGGGGGGATCACTGGCGTCTCCATAATCCTCAAATCCAATCCGGAAGCCGGGGGCCGCCTGCAGCTGCGTATCCCCCTCCGTATCCTCCCCGTATACAGCAGGGGGCAGCGGCTGCGGAAACCACGACTGCCGCTCCTCCAGCCAGTTATCCGTCAGGAATCCGTAAGGACCTGCAGCAGAGTGATGGGCGGGGCCAAAGAAATCAGCAGGGGCGGGGCCAAGTACATGAGCAGGGGTGGAGCCAAACACATCAGCAGGGGCGGGGCCAAGTACATGAGCAGGGGTGGAGCCAAACACATCAGCAGGGGCGGGGCCAAGTACATGAACGGGGGTGGAGCCAAACACATCAGCAGGGACGGGGCCAAGTACATGAGCAGGGGTGGAGCCAAATACATCAGCAGGGGCAGGGCCTAGTACATGAACGGGGGTGGAGCCAAACACATCAGCAGAGGCAGGGCCTAGTACATGAGCAGAGGTGGAGTCAAAAATATCAGCAAGGGCAGGGCCTAGTACATGAGCAGAGGTGTAATCAAACATATCAGCAGGGGCGGGGCCACATATTTGAGCAGGACCGGATAACACTGAAGAGGCGGGGACAAATATTTGAGCAGGGGCGTGGCCAAATACATTAGAAGGGGCGGGTTCATTCACTACTCTGTTCACAGGTCCAGGGCTCACAACATGGAAACCGGGAGGAGCAGGGAATTGTGGGAGTGGAGAGACCCCCGTCACATAGTCAGAAAACCCAATGTTCTGTGGCCGATTCATAATGACAGAGATTCATAGATCTGCAAGAAAGATGGAGGAATATAAGAGCGCCGCTCTGGAGGATGAGACAGGATGTAAGAGCAGAATAGTGAGTGCAGCTCTGGAGGAGGAGACAGGGTGTAAGAGCAGAATAGTGAGTGCAGCTCTGGAGGATGAGACAGGATGTAAGAGCAGAATAGTGAGTGCAGCTCTGGAGGATGAGACATGATGTAACAGCAGAATAGTGAGTGCAGCTCTGGAGGATGAGACATTATGTAACAGCAGAATAGTGTTACACGGCGTTGCGCTCTCCTCGTTGTTATCAGATAATATATAGAGATCCCTGCCAGGTTCCGGCACACAGGACGCTGCTGAACCCTCCTGACCCTGTGTGTGCGGGGAGTGCTGCTCCTCCCCATCTCCTCTACTCTGCCCAGATAGTATACAGAGCCCACATAGAGGAATACTACTCTGCCCAGATAGTATACAGAGCCCACATAGAGGAATACTACTCTGCCCAGATAGTATACAGAGCCCACATAGAGGAATACTACTCTGCCCAGATAGTATACAGAGCCCACATAGAGGAATACTACTCTGCCCAGATAGTATACAGAGCCCACATAGAGGAGTACTCTGCCCAGATAGTATACAGAGCCCACATAGAGGAGTACTACTCTGCCCAGATAGTATACAGAGCCCACATAGAGGAATACTACTCTGCCCAGATAGTATACAGAGCCCACATAGAGGAGTACTACTCTGCCCAGATAGTATACAGAGCCCACATAGAGGAATACTACTCTGCCCAGATAGTATACAGAGCCCACATAGAAGAATACTACTCTGCCCAGATAGTATATAGAGCCCACATAGAGGAATACTACTCTGCCCAGATAGTATACAGAGCCCACATAGAGGAGTACTCTGCCCAGATAGTATATAGAGTATAGAGCCCACATAGAGGAATACTACTCTGCCCAGATAGTATACAGAGCCCACATAGAGGAGTACTCTGCCCAGATAGTATATAGAGCCCACATAGAGGAGTACTCTGCCCAGATAGTATACAGAGCCCACATAGAGGAATACTCTGCCCAGATAGTATACAGAGCCCACATAGAGGAGTACTCTGCCCAGATAGTATACAGAGCCCACATAGAGGAGTACTACTCTGCCCAGATAGTATATACAGAGCCCACATAGAGGAGTACTCTGCCCAGATAGTATACAGAGCCCACATAGAGGAATACTACTCTGCCCAGATAGTATACAGAGCCCACATAGAGGAGTACTACTCTGCCCAGATAGTATACAGAGCCCACATAGAGGAGTACTACTCTGCCCAGATAGTATACAGAGCCCACATAGAGGAATACTACTCTGCCCAGATAGTATACAGAGCCCACATAGAGGAGTACTCTGCCCAGATAGTATACAGAGCCCACATAGAGGAGTACTCTGCCCAGATAGTATACAGAGCCCACATAGAGGAGTACTCTGCCCAGATAGTATATACAGAGCCCACATAGAGGAGTACTACTCTGCCCAGATAGTATACAGAGCCCACATAGAGGAGTACTACTCTGCCCAGATAGTATACAGAGCCCACATAGAGGAGTACTACTCTGCCCAGATAGTATACAGAGCCCACATAGAGGAGTACTCTGCCCAGATAGTATACAGAGCCCACATAGAGGAGTACTCTGCCCAGATAGTATACAGAGCCCACATAGAGGAGTACTACTCTGCCCAGATAGTATACAGAGCCCACATAGAGGAGTACTACTCTGCCCAGATAGTATACAGAGCCCACATAGAGGAGTACTCTGCCCAGATAGTATACAGAGCCCACATAGAGGAGTACTCTGTCCAGATAGTATACAGAGCCCACATAGAGGAGTACTACTCTGCCCAGATAGTATACAGAGCCCACATAGAGGAGTACTACTCTGCCCAGATAGTATACAGAGCCCACATAGAGGAGTACTCTGCCCAGATAGTATACAGAGCCCACATAGAGGAGTACTACTCTGCCCAGATAGTATACAGAGCCCACATAGAGGAGTACTACTCTGCCCAGATAGTATATACAGAGCCCACATAGAGGAGTACTCTGCCCAGATAGTATACAGAGCCCACATAGAGGAGTACTCTGCCCAGATAGTATACAGAGCCCACATAGAGGAGTACTACTCTGCCCAGATAGTATACAGAGCCCACATAGAGGAGTACTACTCTGCCCAGATAGTATATACAGAGCCCACATAGAGGAGTACTACTCTGCCCAGATGGTATACAGAGCCCACATAGAGGAGTACTCTGTCCAGATAGTATACAGAGCCCACATAGAGGAGTACTACTCTGCCCAGATAGTATACAGAGCCCACATAGAGGAGTACTACTCTGCCCAGATAGTATACAGAGCCCACATAGAGGAGTACTACTCTGCCCAGATAGTATACAGAGCCCACATAGAGGAATACTACTCTGCCCAGATAGTATACAGAGCCCACATAGAGGAGTACTACTCTGCCCAGATAGTATACAGAGCCCACATAGAGGAATACTACTCTGCCCAGATAGTATACAGAGCCCACATAGAGGAGTACTCTGCCCAGATAGTATACAGAGCCCACAAAGAGGAGTACTCTGCCCAGATAGTATACAGAGCCCACATAGAGGAGTACTACTCTGCCCAGATAGTATACAGAGCCCACATAGAGGAGTACTCTGCCCAGATAGTATACAGAGCCCACATAGAGGAGTACTCTTCCCAGATAGTATACAGAGCCCACATAGAGGAGTACTACTCTGCCCAGATAGTATATAGAGCCCACATAGAGGAGTACTCTGCCCAGATAGTATACAGAGCCCACATAGAGGAGTACTCTTCCCAGATAGTATACAGAGCCCACATAGAGGAGTACTACTCTGCCCAGATAGTATACAGAGCCCACATAGAGGAGTACTCTGCCCAGATAGTATACAGAGCCCACATAGAGGAGTACTCTGCCCAGATAGTATACAGAGCCCACATAGAGGAGTACTCTGCCCAGATAGTATACAGAGCCCACATAGAGGAATACTACTCTGCCCAGATAGTATACAGAGCCCACATAGAGGAGTACTCTGCCCAGATAGTATACAGAGCCCACATAGAGGAGTACTCTGCCCAGATAGTATACAGAGCCCACATAGAGGAGTACTACTCTGCCAAGATAGTATACAGAGCCCACATAGAGGAGTACTCTGCCCAGATAGTATACAGAGCCCACATAGAGGAGTACTCTGCCCAGATAGTATACAGAGCCCACATAGAGGAGTACTACTCTGCCCAGATAGTATACAGAGCCCACATAGAGGAGTACTCTGCCCAGATAGTATACAGAGCCCACATAGAGGAGTACTCTGCCCAGATAGTATACAGAGCCCACATAGAGGAGTACTACTCTGCCAAGATAGTATACAGAGCCCACATAGAGGAGTACTCTGCCCAGATAGTATACAGAGCCCACATAGAGGAAGTACTCTGCCCAGATAGTATACAGAGCCCACATAGAGGAGTACTACTCTGCCCAGATAGTATACAGAGCCCACATAGAGGAGTACTCTGCCCAGATAGTATACAGAGCCCACATAGAGGACTACTCTGCCCAGATAGTATACAGAGCCCACATAGAGGAGTACTACTCTGCCCAGATAGTATACAGAGCCCACATAGAGGAGTACTACTCTGCCCAGATAGTATACAGAGCCCACATAGAGGAGTACTCTGCCCAGATAGTATACAGAGCCCACATAGAGGAGTACTCTGCCCAGATAGTATACAGAGCCCACATAGAGGAGTACTACTCTGCCCAGATAGTATATAGAGCCCACATAGAGGAATACTACTCTGCCCAGATAGTATACAGAGCCCACATAGAGGAGTACTCTGCCCAGATAGTATACAGAGCCCACATAGAGGAGTACTACTCTGCCCAGATAGTATACAGAGCCCACATAGAGGAATACTACTCTGCCCAGATAGTATATACAGAGCCCACATAGAGGAGTACTACTCTGCCCAGATAGTATACAGAGCCCACATAGAGGAGTACTACTCTGCCCAGATAGTATACAGAGCCCACATAGAGGAGTACTACTCTGCCCAGATAGTATACAGAGCCCACATAGAGGAGTACTCTGCCCAGATAGTATACAGAGCCCACATAGAGGAGTACTACTCTGCCCAGATAGTATACAGAGCCCACATAGAGGAGTACTCTGCCCAGATAGTATACAGAGCCCACATAGAGGAGTACTACTCTGCCCAGATAGTATATACAGAGCCCACATAGAGGAGTACTCTGCCCAGATAGTATACAGAGCCCACATAGAGGAGTACTCTGCCCAGATAGTATACAGAGCCCACATAGAGGAATACTACTCTGCCCAGATAGTATACAGAGCCCACATAGAGGAATACTACTCTGCCCAGATAGTATACAGAGCCCACATAGAGGAGTACTATGGCCCCGCACCCCAGGTGGTTCTGTGGCCCTCTGCTCAGGACTAATATGCAGTGACACCTGGTTGGGGGCGTGGCTTATGTCTGGGATGACTGCGCATGCGTCACTAGCAGTCTACCAGGTGTGCTGCACGCTGAGAGGAAGTCTCTGCATGTTTACAACATTGGAATAAAGCAAAGAAAAAGTTATTACTTATCCTGCTGGATGGTGGATGCTCAGTACTACTGCCTCTCCTGCTGCAGAACCTCCTAGTATGACGGCTGGTGACCTCTGAACTCGGTGGCTATTCATTAACCCGGTCGTCAGGTGTTACCTGGGTGACAGGATGAGTGACAGGCAGGACACGCCCCCAGCAGCCGCCGCACCTGCTCCTGGACTCCGGATAGTAGTCTGACAGGATGAGTGACAGGCAGGACACGCCCCCAGCAGCCGCCGCACCTGCTCCTGGACTCCGGATAGTAGTCTGACAGGATGAGTGACAGGCAGGACACGCCCCCAGCAGCCGCCGCACCTGCTCCTGGACTCCGGATAGTAGTCTGACAGGTTGGGTGTTAGCAATCCCCTCACAGCTACCAAGCACCGGCGAGGGTCACATGACCTGCCAGCTGCCTCTGCCAATCACCAGGACCCGGAGCCCCGCCCTCTCACCTCTGCGGTTATATTGGGAGAACTACGGCATGTGGTACTACAGTCTACTGCTCTCTGGTATCAGGACAAGCAACTACAGTCTACTGCTCTCTGGTATCAGCCAGATGGGGACAGGTAACTACAGTCTTCTGCTCTCTGGTATCAGGATAGGCGACTACAGTCTACTGCTCTCTGGTATCAGCCGTATGGGAACCGGCGACTACAGTCTACTGCTCTCTGGTATCAGCCGTATGGGAACCGGCGACTACAGTCTACTGCTCTCTGGTATCAGCCGTATGGGAACCGGCGACTACAGTCTACTGCTCTCTGGTATCAGCCGTATGGGGACAGGCGACTACAGTCTACTGCTCTCTGGTATCAGCCGTATGGGGACAGGCGACTACAGTCTACTGCTCTCTGGTATCAGCCGTATGGGGACAGGCGACTACAGTCTACTGCTCTCTGGTATCAGGATAGGCGACTACAGTCTACTGCTCTCTGGTATCAGCCGTATGGGAACCGGCGACTACAGTCTACTGCTCTCTGGTATCAGCCGTATGGGGACAGGCGACTACAGTCTACTGCTCTCTGGTATCAGCCGTATGGGGACAGGCGACTACAGTCTACTGCTCTCTGGTATCAGCCGTATGGGGACAGGCGACTACAGTCTACTGCTCTCTGGTATCAGCCGTATGGGGACAGGCGACTACAGTCTACTGCTCTCTGGTATCAGCCGTATGGGGACAGGCGACTACAGTCTACTGCTCTCTGGTATCAGCCGTATGGGGACAGGCGACTCCAGTCTACTGCTCTCTGGTATCAGGACAGGTGACTACAGTCTACTGCTCTCTGGTATCAGGACAAGCAACTACAGTCTACTGCTCTCTGGTATCAGCCAGATGGGGACAGGTAACTACAGTCTTCTGCTCTCTGGTATCAGGATAGGCGACTACAGTCTACTGCTCTCTGGTATCAGCCGTATGGGAACCGGCGACTACAGTCTACTGCTCTCTGGTATCAGCCGTATGGGGACAGGCGACTACAGTCTACTGCTCTCTGGTATCAGCCGTATGGGGACAGGCGACTACAGTCTACTGCTCTCTGGTATCAGCCGTATGGGGACAGGCGACTACAGTCTACTGCTCTCTGGTATCAGCCGTATGGGGACAGGCGACTACAGTCTACTGCTCTCTGGTATCAGCCGTATGGGGACAGGCGACTACAGTCTACTGCTCTCTGGTATCAGCCGTATGGGGACAGGCGACTACAGTCTACTGCTCTCTGGTATCAGCCGTATGGGACAGGCGACTACAGTCTACTGCTCTCTGGTATCAGCCGTATGGGGACAGGCGACTACAGTCTACTGCTCTCTGGTATCAGCCGTATGGGGACAGGCGACTACAGTCTACTGCTCTCTGGTATCAGCCGTATGGGGACAGGCGACTACAGTCTACTGCTCTCTGGTATCAGCCGTATGGGGACAGGCGACTACAGTCTACTGCTCTCTGGTATCAGCCGTATGGGGACAGGCGACTACAGTCTACTGCTCTCTGGTATCAGCCGTATGGGGACAGGCGACTACAGTCTACTGCTCTCTGGTATCAGCCGTATGGGGACAGGCGACTACAGTCTACTGCTCTCTGGTATCAGGATAGGCGACTACAGTCTACTGCTCTCTGGTATCAGCCGTATGGGAACCGGCGACTACAGTCTACTGCTCTCTGGTATCAGCCGTATGGGGACAGGCGACTACAGTCTACTGCTCTCTGGTATCAGCCGTATGGGGACAGGCGACTACAGTCTACTGCTCTCTGGTATCAGCCGTATGGGGACAGGCGACTACAGTCTACTGCTCTCTGGTATCAGCCGTATGGGGACAGGCGACTACAGTCTACTGCTCTCTGGTATCAGCCGTATGGGGACAGGCGACTACAGTCTACTGCTCTCTGGTATCAGCCGTATGGGGACAGGCGACTCCAGTCTACTGCTCTCTGGTATCAGCCGTATGGGGACAGGCGACTCCAGTCTACTGCTCTCTGGTATCAGCCGTATGGGGACAGGCGACTCCAGTCTACTGCTCTCTGGTATCAGCCGTATGGGGACAGGCGACTCCAGTCTACTGCTCTCTGGTATCAGCCGTATGGGGACAGGCGACTCCAGTCTACTGCTCTCTGGTATCAGCCGTATGGGGACAGGCGACTACAGTCTACTGCTCTCTGGTATCAGCCGTATGGGGACAGGCGACTACAGTCTACTGCTCTCTGGTATCAGCCGTATGGGGACAGGCGACTACAGTCTACTGCTCTCTGGTATCAGCCGTATGGGGACAGGCGACTACAGTCTACTGCTCTCTGGTATCAGCCGTATGGGGACAGGCGACTACAGTCTACTGCTCTCTGGTATCAGCCGTATGGGGACAGGCGACTACAGTCTACTGCTCTCTGGTATCAGCCGTATGGGGACAGGCGACTACAGTCTACTGCTCTCTGGTATCAGCCGTATGGGGACAGGCGACTACAGTCTACTGCTCTCTGGTATCAGCCGTATGGGGACAGGCGACTACAGTCTACTGCTCTCTGGTATCAGCCGTATGGGGACAGGCGACTACAGTCTACTGCTCTCTGGTATCAGCCGTATGGGGACAGGCGACTACAGTCTACTGCTCTCTGGTATCAGCCGTATGGGGACAGGCGACTACAGTCTACTGCTCTCTGGTATCAGCCGTATGGGGACAGGCGACTACAGTCTACTGCTCTCTGGTATCAGCCGTATCGGGACAGGTGACTACAGTCTACTGCTCTCTGGTGTTAGGATATCGAGGTTACCTTCGCTCTGCGGCTCCTCTGGTCGGCGGTCACGCTGCGCTGTGTGGCTCCTCTGGTCGGTGGTCACATGACACACACATAGCCCTAGGGGATATGGTCACATGACACACACATAGCCCTAGGGGATATGGTCACATGACACACACATAGCCCTAGGGGATATGGTCACATGACACACACATAGCCAGGGGGGATATGGTCACATGACACACACATAGCCATAGGGGATATGGTCACATGACATACACATAGCCAGGGGAAATATGGTCACATGACAGACAGAACCCCATCCTATCGCCCTCCTCACTGAAAACATGGGTACGATCTCTCCTCCGGCTGGTGCCGTGGGTAGGATCTCTCCTCCGGCTGGTGCGGTGGGTAGGATCTCTCCTCCTCCGGCTGGTGCGGTGGGTAGGATCTCTCCTCCTCCGGCTGGTGCGGTGGGTAGGATCTCTCCTCCTCCGGCTGGTGCGGTGGGTAGGATCTCTCCTCCGGCTGGTGCGGTGGGTAGGATCTCTCCTCCGGCTGGTGCGGTGGGTAGGATCTCTCCTCCTCCGGCTGGTGCGGTGGGTAGGATCTCTCCTCCGGCTGGTGCGGTGGGTAGGATCTCTCCTCCGGCTGGTGCGGTGGGTAGGATCTCTCCTCCGGCTGGTGCGGTGGGTAGGATCTCTCCTCCGGCTGGTGCGGTGGGTAGGATCTCTCCTCCGGCTGGTGCGGTGGGTAGGATCTCTCCTCCGGCTGGTGCGGTGGGTAGGATCTCTCCTCCGGCTGGTGCGGTGGGTAGGATCTCTCCTCCGGCTGGTGCGGTGGGTAGGATCTCTCCTTTTCCTCCTCCGGCTGGTGCGGTGGGTAGGATCTCTCCTCCGGCTGGTGCGGTGGGTAGGATCTCTCCTCCGGCTGGTGCGGTGGGTAGGATCTCTCCTCCGGCTGGTGCGGTGGGTAGGATCTCTCCTCCGGCTGGTGCGGTGGGTAGGATCTCTCCTCCGGCTGGTGCGGTGGGTAGGATCTCTCCTTCTCCGGTTAGTAAATGCTACAGATGGTGTTATACAGCTGAAACCGCCACTCACTGCAGAAAGAGAAAAAGGAAGTTACCACATAACCCCGGAGGGCGCGGAGAGACGGTGACCGGGTCACAGAGGGCGAGATCACCTGCAACCCCGCCCCACTATAACACCGCCTCTTTGCTGACCCCGCCCCCACTATAACCCCACAACACTGCTGACCCTGCCCATACTATTTCCCTGCCACACTGCTGACCCCGCCCCCACTATAACCCCACAACACTGCTGACCCCGCCCCCACTATAACCCCACAACACTGCTGACCCCGCCCCCACTATAACCCCGCAACACTGCTGACCCCGCCCCCACTACTACCCCGCCACACTGCTGACCCTGCCCCCACTATTACCCCGCCACACTGCTGACCCTGCCCATACTATTTCCCTGCCACACTGCTGACCCCGCCCCCACTATAACCCCACAACACTGCTGACCCCGCCCCCACTATAACCCCGCCACACTGCTGACTCTGCCCCCACTATAACCCCACAACACTGCTGACCCCGCCCCCACTATAACCCCACAACACTGCTGACCCCGCCCCCACTATAACCCCACAACACTGCTGACCCCGCCCCCACTATAACCCCGCAACACTGCTGACTCTGCCCCCACTATAACCTTACAACACTGCTGACCCTGCCCCCACTACTACCCCGCCACACTGCTGACCCTGCCCCCACTACTACCCCGCCACACTGCTGACCCTGCCCATACTATTTCCCCGCCACACTGCTGACCCCGCCCCCACTATTACCCCGCCACACTGCTGACCCTGCCCATACTATTTCCCCGCCACACTGCTGACCCCGCCCCCACTATTACCCCGCCACACTGCTGACCCCGCCCCCACTATAACCCTATAATCCCAGCAGTCTGTAGTAATACAATTAAAAAACGATTTGAAGCCCTGAAAAGGTCTGTTTGTTTGTATTGCTGTATATACCCTTACATCCTGGGGCCCCCCGGCTCCGGGCTCCTTCTTACATCCTGGGGCCCCCCGGCTCCGGGCTCCTTCTTACATCCTGGGGCCCCCCGGCTCCGGGCTCCTTCTTACATCCTGGGGCCCCCCTGCTCTGGGCTCCTTATTACATCCTGGGGCCCCCCTGCTCCGGGCTCCTTCTTACATCCTGTGGCCCCCCGGCTCCGGGCTCCTTCTTACATCCTGGGGCCCCCCTGCTCCGGGCTCCTTCTTACATCCTGGGGCCCCCCTGCTCCGGGCTCCTTCTTACATCCTGGGGCCCCCCGGCTCCGGGCTCCTTCTTACATCCTGGGGCCCCCCTCCTCCGGGCTCCTTCTTACATCCTGGGGCCCCCCTGCTCCGGGCTCCTTCTTACATCCTGGGGCCCCCCTGCTCCGGGCTCCTTCTTACATCCTGGGGCCCCCCGGCTCCGGGCTCCTTCTTACATCCTGGGGCCCCCCGGCTCCGGGCTCCTTCTTACATCCTGGGGCCCCCCGGCTCCGGGCTCCTTCTTACATCCTGGGGCCCCCCGGCTTCGGGCTCCTTCTTACATCCTGGGGCCCCCCGGCTCCGGGCTCCTTCTTATATCCTGGGGCCCCCCGGCTCCGGGCTCCTTCTTACATCCTGGGGCCCCCCTGCTCCGGGCTCCTTCTTACATCCTGGGGCCCCCCTGCTCCTCCTGTTCCTGTTCTTCTGTGCAGTTCCTCTATCTGCCACTAGATGGCGCTGTTTTCCTGGATTTGTAGACTCTTCCTTTGTTGTATTATTCTCAATTATGATGAGATTTTACTGGTGATTTATTATGTCCCTGTATCCGGACCCTCATCATCCCTCCTCATCATCCCCATCACCCTCATCTTCCATCCTCATCATCCTCCTCATCACCCTCATCATCCATCCTCCTCATCATTATCCATCCTCATCCTCCTCCTCCTCATCATCCTCCTCCTCATCATCCATTCTTATCATCCTCCTCATCATCATCAATTCTCATCATCCATCCTCATCATCATCATCAATTCTCATGATCCTCATCCTTTTCCTCCTCATCATCCATCCTCATCATCATCCATTCTCATCCTCCTCATCATCATCAATTCTCATCATCCTCATCCTTATCCTCCTCATCATCCATCCTCATCCATCCTCATCAGCCTCATCATCAGCCACGCTAATCATCCGGCCAGTAATCAATATAGGGGGTCAGTGGAGGCTCTCATGGGGCAAGTGCAGTCACAGTGGGGTCGCAGGAGGTCGGTGCAATCACAGTGGGGTCACAAGGGGTCAGTGCGGTCACAGGGGGTCACAGGAGGTCGGTGCAGTCACAGGGGGTCAGTGCGGTCACAGTGGGGTCACAGGGGGTCAGTGCGGTCACAGGGGTCGGTGCAGTCACAGTGGGGTCACAGGAAGTCGATGCAGTCACAGTGGGGTCACAGGGGGTTAGTGCGGTCACAGTGGGGTCACAGGAGGTCAATGCGGTCACAGGGGGTCAGTGGGGTCACAGGGGGTTATTGCAAACACACAAAAGAAATGCACCAGCTCACCGCAATAGCAAGATACAGACATGAAAATAGCAGCCCCCCCCCCCCCAACAACTACCAAAAAACTTCAACAAAAATAATGAGGCTCTTGGTTACTATTTGAAAATGGTGCAAACAAACCCCCCCCCCCCACCACCACGTTACGGTGGCCTCATACCGGGGCAGTCCTACACTGTACTATGGCCTCATACACGGGGCAGTCCTACACTGTACTATGGCCTCATACCGGGGCAGTCCTACACTGTACTATAGCCTCATACCGGGGCAGTAATACACTGTACTATGGCCTCATACACGGGGCAGATCCTACACTGTACTATGGCCTCATACACGGGGCAGTCCTACACTGTACAATGGCCTCATACCGGGGCAGTAATACACTGTACTATGGCCTCATACCGGGACAGTCCTACACTGTACTATGGCCTCATACCGGGGCAGTCCTACACTGTACTATAGCCTCATACACAGGGCAGATCCTACACTGTACTATGGCCTCATACCGGGGCAGTCCTACACTGTACTATGGCCTCATACCGGGGCAGATCCTACACTGTACTATGGCCTCATACCGGGGCAGTCCTACACTGTACTATGGCCTCATACCGGGGCAGTCCTACACTGTACTATGGCCTCATACCGGGGCAGTCCTACACTGTACTATGGCCTCATACCGGGGCAGTCCTACACTGTACTATGGCCTCATACACGGGGCAGTCCTACACTGTACTATGGCCTCATACACGGGACAGTCCTACACTGTACTATGGCCTCATACCGGGGCAGTCCTACACTGTACTATGGCCTCATACCGGGGCAGTCCTACACTGTACTATAGCCTCATACCGGGGCAGTCCTACACTGTACTATGGCCTCATACACGGGACAGTCCTACACTGTACTATGGCGTCATACCGGGGCAGATCCTACACTGTACTATGGCCTCATACCGGGGCAGTCCTACACTGTACTATGGCCTCATACCGGGGCAGTCCTACACTGTACTATGGCCTCATACCGGGGCAGTCCTACTCTGTACTATGGCCTCATACACGGGGCAGTCCTACACTGTACTATGGCCTCATACCGGGGCAGTCCTACACTGTACTATGGCCTCATACACGGGGCAGTCCTACACTGTACTATGGCCTCATACCGGGGCAGTCCTACACTGTACTATGGCCTCATACCGGGACAGTCCTACACTGTACTATGGCCTCATACACGGGGCAGATCCTACACTGTACTATGGCCTCATACCGGGGCAGTCCTACACTGTACTATGGCCTCATACCGGGGCAGTCCTACACTGTACTATGGCCTCATACCGGGGCAGTCCTACACTGTACTATGGCCTCATACCGGGGCAGTAATACACTGTACTATGGCCTCATACCGGGACAGTCCTACACTGTACTATGGCCTCATACCGGGGCAGTCCTACACTGTACTATGGCCTCATACCGGGGCAGTCCTACACTGTACTATGGCCTCATACCGGGGCAGTCCTACACTGTACTATGGCCTCATACCGGGACAGTCCTACACTGTACTATGGCCTCATACACGGGGCAGATCCTACACTGTACTATGGCCTCATACCGGGGCAGTCCTACACTGTACTATGGCCTCATACCGGGGCAGTCCTACACTGTACTATGGCCACACAGGGGGTTGGTGCGGTCACAGTGAGGTCACAGAGGGTCAGTGCGTTCACAGTTGGGTATCGGGCTCGGTGAAGTTACAGTGAAGTCACAGGGGTCGGTGCTGTCACAGGGGGTCGGTGCGGTCACAGTGGGGTCACAGGGGGTCAGTGCGGTCACAGGGGGCAGTGCGGTCACAGTGGGGTCTTAGGGATCGGTGGGGTCACAGGGGGCAGTGCGGTCACAGTGGAGTCGCAGGGGGCAGTGCGGTCACAGGGGGTCGGTGCTGTCACAGGGGGTCGGTGCAGTCACGGGGTCAGTGCAGTCACAGGGGGCAGTGCGGTCACAGTGGGGTCACGGGGTCGGTGCTGTCACACGGGGCAGTGCGGTCACAGTGGGGTCACGGGGTCGGTGCTGTCACACGGGGCGGTGCAGTCACAGGGGGCAGTGCGGTCACAGTGGGGTCACGGGGTCGGTGCTGTCACACGGGGCAGTGCGGTCACAGTGGGGTCACGGGGTCGGTGCTGTCACACGGGGCGGTGCAGTCACAGGGGGTCAGTGCGGTCACAGTGAGGGTCACAGAGGGTCGGTGCTGTCACAGGGGTCGGTGCTGTCACACGGGGCGGTGCAGTCACAGGGGGTCAGTGCGGTCACAGTGGGGTCACAGGGGGCAGTGCGGTCACAGTGGGGTCTTAGGGATCGGTGGGGTCACAGGGGGCAGTGCGGTCACAGTGGCGTCACAGGGGGTCGATGCGGTCACAGGGGGTCAGTGGGGTCACAGGGATCGGTGGGGTCACAGGGGGCAGTGTGGTCACAGTGGCGTCACAGGGGGTTGATGCGGTCACAGGGGGCAGTGGGGTCACAGGGATCGGTGCGGTCACAGTGGGGTCACGGAGCAGTGCGGTCACAGTGGGGTCACAGGGATCGGTGCGGTCACAGTGGGGTCACGGGGCAGTGCGGTCACAGGGGGCAGTGTGGTCACAGTGGGGTCACAGGGATCGGTGCGGTCACAGTGCGGTCACAGTGGGCAGTGCGGTCACGGGGGCGTTGCGGTCACAGTGCGGTCATGGGGGCATTGCGGTCACAGTGGGGTCACAGGGGTTGGTGCGGTCACAGGGGGTGAGTGCGGTCATAGTGGGGGTCACAGGGGGTCGGTGCTGTCACAGGGGGCGGTGCAGTCACAGGGGGTCAGTGCGGTCACAGTGCGGTCACGGGGGCGTTGCGGTCACAGTGGGGTCACAGGGGTTGGTGCGGTCACAGGGGGTGAGTGCGGTCACAGTGGGGGTCACAGGGGGTCGGTGCTGTCACAGGGGGTCGGTGCGGTCACAGGGGGTCGGTGCGGTCACAGGGGGTCGGTGCGGTCACAGGGGGTCGGTGGGGTCACAGGGGGTGAGTGCGGTCACAGTGGGGTCACGGGTTGGTGCTGTCACAGGGGGCGGTGCAGTCACAGGGGGTCAGTGCGGTCACAGTGCGGTCACGGGGGCATTGCGGTCACAGTGGGGTCACAGGGGTTGGTGCGGTCACGGGGTGAGTGCGGTCATAGTGGGGGTCACAGGGGGTCGGTGCTGTCACAGGGGTCGGTGCTGTCACAGGGGGCGGTGCAGTCACAGGGGGTCAGTGCGGTCACAGTGCGGTCACGGGGGCGTTGCGGTCACAGGGGGCGGTGCAGTCACAGGGGGTGAGTGCGGTCACAGGGGGTCGGTGCGGTCACAGGGGGTCGGTGCGGTCACAGGGGGTCGGTGCGGTCACAGGGGGTCGGTGCGGTCACAGGGGGTCGGTGCGGTCACAGGGGGTCGGTGCGGTCACAGGGGGTCGGTGCGGTCACAGGGGGTCGGTGCGGTCACAGGGGGTCGGTGCGGTCACAGGGGGTCGGTGCAGTCACAGGGGGTCAGTGCGGTCACAGGGGGTCAGTGCGGTCACAGTGCGGTCACGGGGCCGTTGCGGTCACAGTGGGGTCACAGGGGTTGGTGCGGTCACAGGGGGTGAGTGCGGTCACAGTGGGGGTCACAGGGGGTCGGTGCGGTCACAGGGGGTGAGTGCGGTCACAGTGGGGGTCACAGGGGGTCGGTGCAGTCACAGGGGGTGAGTGCGGTCACAGTGGGGGTCACAGGGGGTCGGTGCGGTCACAGGGGGTCAGTGCGGTCACAGGGGGTCGGTGCGGTCACAGGGGGTCGGTGCGGTCACAGGGGGTCGGTGCGGTCACAGGGGGTCGGTGCGGTCACAGTGGGGTCACAGGGGGTCAGTGCGGTCACAGGGGCGTTGCGGTCACAGTGGGGTCACAGGGGTTGGTGCGGTCACAGGGGGTGAGTGCGGTCACAGTGGGGGTCACAGGGGGTCGGTGCGGTCACAGGGGGTCGGTGCGGTCACAGTGGGGTCACAGGGGGCGGTGCAGTCACAGGGGGTCAGTGCGGTCACGGGGGCGTTGCGGTCACAGTGGGGTCACAGGGGTTGGTGCTGTCACAGGGGGGTGAGTGCGGTCACAGTGGGGGTCACAGGGGTCGGTGCTGTCACAGGGGGTCAGTGGGGTCACGGGTTGGTGCTGTCACAGGGGGCGGTGCAGTCACAGGGGGTCAGTGCGGTCACAGTGCGGTCACGGGGGCATTGCGGTCACAGTGGGGTCACAGGGGTTGGTGCGGTCACAGGGGGTGAGTGCGGTCATAGTGGGGGTCACAGGGGGTCGGTGCTGTCACAGGGGGCGGTGCAGTCACAGGGGGTCAGTGCGGTCACAGTGCGGTCACGGGGGCGTTGCGGTCACAGTGGGGTCACAGGGGTTGGTGCGGTCACAGGGGGTGAGTGCGGTCACAGTGGGGGTCACAGGGGGTCGGTGCTGTCACAGGGGGTCAGTGCGGTCACAGGGGGTCGGTGCGGTCACAGTGGGGTCACAGGGGGCGGTGCAGTCACAAGGGGTCAGTGCGGTCACAGTGCGGTCACGGGGGCGTTGCGGTCACAGTGGGGTCACAGGGGTTGGTGCGGTCACAGTGGGGGTCACAGGGGGTCAGTGCGGTCACAGTGAGGGTAACAGGGGGTCGGTGCTGTCACAGGGGGTGGTGCAGTCACAGGGGGTCAGTGCGGTCACAGTGCAGTCACACGGGGGCCTCCCCCCGTTATCCCGGTGATGAGCGTGGTCAGGATCGGCGCTCCCCACCAGCAGATGTCGGGATGACAGCACAGATGACTGCCGTGATATATGGCACCAATTATTCTCATTAATACAAGGGCAAGCGGCACAATGAGCCGGAGTCGTCCCACGCCTGATCCGCCACGATTCAAGCTTCAGCATTCAGGGAGTAATTAAGAGACCAATGAGGAGGAGCGGGAGGTGCGGCGTCCCCACAGAACGCCGGAGGACCAGACAGACGGCAGATAATTCACCAGGAAAAGGTCACACGTCATGCCCCCCTCCCCCATCCTTACACCGTATACACCGCGCCAGGATGGGAACGCAGAGAGAAACAGGCAGTATACCGCCATATCACTGTATATTGATCAATCTTGGACATCACCCCAAAGATCTTATAATCAATGCAACCAGCAGAGGGCGGAGTGGTCTGCAGCACATAGTATATACTACCTGAGGCTGTGTCTGTGCCGGGGGAAGTTGTATCACTGTTATACACAGGCGGCTGTCTCTCCAAAGCACATGGTTGTCTATCTGGTACAGGCGGCTGTCTCTCCAAAGCACATGGTTGTCTATCTGGTACAGGCGGCTATCTCTCCAAAGCACATGGTTGTCTATCTGGTACAGGCGGCTGTCTCTCCAAAGCACATGGTTGTCTATCTGGTACAGGCGGCTGTCTCTCCAAAGCACATGGTTGTCTATCTGGTACAGGCGGCTGTCTCTCCAAAGCACATGGTTGTGTGCTGGGCCACTCCGCTGAGGGTAGTAGTACTGGTGGTGGTAGTACTGGGTAGGAACCCGGTTAGCCACTTGCCTGATGGTGGTCACGGTATGGGCACGAGGGATAGCAGCTGTAGACCGGGAACCTGACCAAGCGGAGGCCGAGCAATTCATTGTTGTCCTTAGTCAGGGCACCAATGATCACACCAATGCCAAGGTTCAGAAACAACGGTAGTTGTATATTTATTGTAACGGTGGTAACTAGTAGTAACAGTCTCTCCGGATGCAACCGGGAATAAGGCAGAGTAATGGGTGATGCTGCAATAGGCTGTGAGAGTAGCGTGCTGAATGATGGGAGTAGTAGTGATACTGCGGATAAGATACTGGGTGGAATGAAGCTGAGATGAATACTTGCTGTGGATGATGATGGGAGATGATGAGAGGAATGACTGAAGAACAGCACCCAGATCTTTGATTGAGATGAGAATCTTTAGGACTTGAGAAGGAAGACACAGCCAGGTCCCAACTGGACCAGAACACTTCTAGTAACACTGGAGCAGCAGAGCACATGTATCTCTCTCCTGACAGTGGAGAGAGGACACACACAACCTGTCCCCTTGAAGGTAGAAGACAGGACTGAGGTAGAGAGAAAGTCACATGGTATCCCCAGCCAAAGCTCGATGGCTATTGAGGTTACCATGGCAGCAGGGGCAGTCACGTGACATCAAGCCATTGCAATATTCACACCATTAGGCAAATTGGACTGAATATACATGAGAAATGAGTGAAACAGCGGACCCGAATACTGAGGGGGTGACAGGCCACACAGTTTGCAGTGGACCATAGTTTCCAGAACAGAGGCAATAAAATACTGACTGACTCAGATATAAGAATAAACTGTTGAGAAAAATAAAATAAGAGGAGAAACTCTGTTCTGGGACACTGCAGTTGTCTATCTGGTACAGGCGGTTGTCTCTGTAGTACACATGGTTGTCTATCTGCTACAGGCGGTTGTCTCTGTAGTACACATGGTTGTCTGCTACATGCGGTTGTCTCTGTAGTACACATGGTTGTCTATCAGGTACAGGCGGTTGTCTCTGTAGTACACATGGTTGTCTATCAGGTACAGGCGGTTGTCTCTGTAGTACACATGGTTGTCTATCTGCTACAGGCGGTTGTCTCTGTAGTACACATGGTTGTCTGCTACAGGCGGTTGTCTCTGTAGTACATATTGTTGTCTATCTGGTTCAGGCGGTTGTCTCTGTAATGCATGTGGTTGTCTATCTGCTACAGGCGGTTGTCTCTGTAGTACACATGGTTGTCTATCTGCTACAGGCGGTTGTCTCTGTAGTACACATGGTTGTCTATCAGGTACAGGCGGTTGTCTCTGTAGTACATATTGTTGTCTATCTGGTTCAGGCGGTTGTCTCTGTAATGCATGTGGTTGTCTATCTGCTACAGGCGGTTGTCTCTGTAGTACACATGGTTGTCTATCAGGTACAGGCGGTTGTCTCTGTAATGCATGTAGTTATCTATCTGGTACAGACGGTCGTCTCTGTAGTACACATGGTTGTCTATCAGGTACAGGCGGTTGTCTCTGTAATGCATGTAGTTATCTATCTGGTACAGACGGTTGTCTCTGTAGTACACATGGTTGTCTATCTGGTACAAACGGTTGTCTCTGTAGTACACATGGTTGTCTATCTGCTACAGGCGGTTGTCTCTGTAGTACACATGGTTGTCTATCAGGTACAGGCGGTTGTCTCTGTAATGCATGTAGTTATCTATCTGGTACAGACGGTCGTCTCTGTAGTACACATGGTTCTCTATCTGGTACAGACGGTTGTCTCTAGTACACATGGTTGTCTATCTGGTACAGGCGGTTGTCTCTGTAGTACACATGGTTGTCTATCTGGTACAGGCGGTTGTCTCTGTAATACACATGGTTCTCTATCTGGTACAAACGGTTGTCTCTGTAGTATTCATGGTTGTCTATCTGCTACAGGTGGTTGTCTCTGTAATGCATGTGGTTGTCTATCTGCTACAGGTGGTTGTCTCTGTAGTATTCATGGTTGTCTATCTGGTACAGGCGGTTGTCTCTGTAGTAAAGGCCTTTTTTTTGCGATTGTCTCTTTAATATAGGTGGTGGTCTCTCTATTATACATGGTTTTATCTTTAGTACAAGCAGTTGTCTGTCCAGCATGTGCTGTTGTCTCTAATACAGGAGGGTGCCACTCTAGTATGTGCAGTTGTCCCTGTAGTACAGGCGGTTTTCTCTTTGGTATGTGCAGTTGTATCCATCATGCAAAGTTGTTTCTTTAGTACAGGCGATCATCTCTCTGGTATGCTTGGCTGTCTCTTTAGTACAGGCGGTCATCTCTCTGGTATGCCTGGCTGTCTCTTTAGTACAGGTGGTCGTCTCTCTGGTATGCTTGGCTGTCTCTTTAGTACAGGCGGTCGTCTCTCTGGTATGCTTGGCTGTCTCTTTAGTACAGGCGGTCATCTCTCTGGTATGCCTGGCTGTCTCTTTAGTACAGGCGGTCGTCTCTCTGGTATGCCTTACTGTCTCTTTAGTACAGGCGGTCGTCTCTCTGGTATGCCTTACTGTCTCTTTAGTACAGGCGGTCATCTCTCTGGTATACCTGGCTGTCTCTTTAGTACAGGCGGTCGTCTCTCTGGTATACCTCGCTGTCTCTTCAGTACGTTTGTGTCTCTATGCTGATCCATCATTTTATTATAATTTTCTTCTTTTCTCGGACATTAAATCATGGTTTGCGGCTGTGATTGCGGCTCATGAATCCATCGCTGGCTTCACGGGTTTACCTGTCGCCGTGCACTGCCACAGCTGCTGGTCATTGAATAGATCACTGCCGTCAGCTTAATGTGGCGACATATTCCTGTATGACTTGTTCCGCGCCATCATTCTTACATAAAGGGGAGCCGTCAGCTCTGACACGTCTCTCCGCTGATGAGAATGGATTTGTGGATTCGGCGGGACGCTCTTAATCGCGGCGACCTTTACTCACTTGTCATTATCCATCTTTGTAATTCGCCATCCATCATTTCTCACCTTCTGTCTTACCATCATTTCTTGGAAAGTAAAAGAAGTTTCTGCTCTAATAAAACTTTGAAAAAGTCTCTGGATTAGAGTTTATTTCATCTCCGGAGGAAAGAGGAGACGATGGTGGCGAGTGTGGCTCAGATTCTGAGCGATTCATTGTGTGACACCTCCGGACCTACAGCCAAGGAGCAGACAGAGCCGCCATTCCCGGACCTCCATCCGAGGAGCAGACAGAGCCGCCATTCCCGGACCTCCATCCGAGGAGCAGACAGAGCCGCCATTCCCGGACCTCCATCCGAGGAGCAGACAGAGCCGCCATTCCCGGACCTCCATCCGAGGAGCAGACAGAGCCGCCATTCCCGGACCTCCATCCGAGGAGCAGACAGAGCCGCCATTCCCGGACCTCCATCCGAGGAGCAGACAGAGCCGCCATTCCCGGACCTCCAGCCGAGGAGCAGACAGAGCCGCCATTCCCGGACCTCCAGCCGAGGAGCAGACAGAGCCGCCCTTCCCGGACCTCCAGCCGAGGAGCAGACAGAGCCGCCATTCCCGGACCTCCAGCCGAGGAGCAGACAGAGCCGCCATTCCCGGACCTCCAGCCGAGGAGCAGACAGAGCTGCCATTCCCGGACCTCCAGCCGAGGAGCAGACAGAGCCGCCATTCCCGGACCTCCAGCCGAGGAGCAGACAGAGCCGCCATTCCCGGACCTCCAGCCGAGGAGCAGACAGAGCCGCCCTTCCCGGACCTCCAGCCGAGGAGCAGACAGAGCCGCCCTTCCCGGACCTACAGCCGAGGAGCAGACAGAGTTGGGATTCCCGGACCTCCAGCCGAGGAGCAGACAGAGTTGGGATTCCCGGACCTCCATCCGAGGAGCAGACAGAGCCGCCATTCCCGGACCTACAGCCGAGGAGCAGACAGAGCCGCCATTCCCGGACCTCCATCCGAGGAGCAGACAGAGCCGCCATTCCCGGACCTCCATCCGAGGAGCAGACAGAGCCGCCATTCCCGGACCTCCAGCCGAGGAGCAGACAGAGCCGCCATTCCCGGACCTACAGCCGAGGAGCAGACAGAGCCGCCATTCCCGGACCTACAGCCGAGGAGCAGACAGA
Organism: Dendropsophus ebraccatus; assembly: GCA_027789725.1. NCBI lineage: Eukaryota > Metazoa > Chordata > Amphibia > Anura > Hylidae > Dendropsophus > Dendropsophus ebraccatus. The sequence goes on along the minus strand of JAQFWZ010000097.1, from coordinate 883,305 downwards.
GCCGCCATTCCCGGACCTCCAGCCGAGGAGCAGACAGAGCCGCCATTCCCGGACCTCCAGCCGAGGAGCAGACAGAGCCGCCATTCCCGGACCTCCAGCCGAGGAGCAGACAGAGCCGCCATTCCCGGACCTCCATCCGAGGCATGATTCCCGGTGTAACAGGCCAGAGTATATACCCCCAGCCCAGACTATACCCCGGGGTATATATCGGCCTACCCCCATGATATCAGCAGCAGTGAGTGATGGACACATGGAAGTGCAGGCCCCATACACCCCCACACTTAAAACCTAATAAATAAAGACACGACAACAATTACAGTGGATAGAATTTGTGGCCGCGGAACTTCATGAGGGTCTACAAGTAATAAGAATAAATACATAAGCATCATAAATAACCCCATAAGTCCATGACCTAAACCATCCAGCCCAGCAGAGACTGGGCGATTACACCCCACTATGAAGTCCGCGACAGGCTCAGAAATCCTTGACCCTCAGGGTGGGAGGGCGGGAGCTTCTCATCCAGGGGGTCACCGGCTTCCCGCATTTTTCTTCAACAGCCAATTAGCTGATCTTTCACCTTTGCCTCTTGACTTTTAACCAATCAGCTGGTGACCTTTACAGAACCTTCTCGAACCGGGCTGCACCACCTGTGAGGAAATAAGAGGGGGGGGGGAGAGAGATAACGGGACAGACCATTTCTGTCCCCATACAATCTAATAGCCAAAAGGGGGGGGGGGGGGCGCAAAGTGGGACTGGCTCAGTTACCATTATCATTATTACCATTGTTACCATTTATCATTATGTTTTTTTTAGTTTTCACTGCCTGCCCCTCTTTTCAATGTCGGGGGGGGGGGGGGGGGGGGGGGGGGGGGGGGTTCTATTATCTAGTTTTCATTAGATTTGTCAAGTGCAAATTTTCATTTTTTTTGGCGCAAAATCCTCCCCTAGCGTCGCTCTGTAGCCAAGCTGTTTTAGTCCGGGTTCACACTGTGTTATTGCAGTCCATTTTTTCCCATTGGTTTTTTGCAAAATGGATGAGAAGAAAGGAAGCGTTCGTCTGCCTCCATTGTGATCCGTTTTTCCATTCATCAGTTTTCCCATTCCATAATAAAAAACAGATAAAAATTCATCCTTTTTTCAGCGTAGACAAATACTGTGGTTGATCACATTTCTGTGTACACTAAAAAAAGATGCGTTTTGATCCGGTTTTCAATCCATTTTTTTTGTTGCAAAAAGGGATGAAAAAAACTGACTGCAAAAAACGCATAAATTGTGCAATAAATTGTGCAAGATGTATCCAGGCACTAGCGTCTAATGATGATTTTTGCGCAACAACCGTAAAATCTGGAGACAACAGTAGGGGGAAAGTGGCCATGTTTTGTACCACTGGATAACCCCTTTAACCCCTTAAGGACCGGGCCTGAAATGGCCTTAAGGACCGGAGCAAATTTTATGAATTTGACCAGTGTCACTTTATTCATTAATAACTTCGGGATGCTTTTACCTATCCGGCTGATTCTGAGATTGTTTTCTCGTGACATATTGTACTTCACATTTCTTGTAAATTGGAGTCGATACTTATAACGAATCTTTATGAAAAAACTCAAAATAGCGTGAAAAATTGTGAAAAAATGCATTTTTCCAACTTTAAACCTTTTCTGCTTATACAGAAAATGGTTATACCACATAAATTATATATTAAATAGCATTAGCAACATGTCTACTTTATGTTGGCGGCATTTATTAAACTATATTTCATTATTTTTAGACAATAGGAAGCTTAAAACATTAGCAGCAAATTTCCAAATTTTCAGTAAAATTTCAAAATCAGATATTTTTAGGGAACTGTTCAGGTTTAAAGTGTATTTGAGGGGACTGTGTATTAGAAAGCCCCACAAAGCACCCCATTTCAGAAACTGCACCCCCTAAACTCTGCAAAAGCACATCCAGAAAGTTTTTTAACCCTTTAGGGGAGTCACAGAAATAAAAGCTAAGTGTGTAAGAAATTTGAAAATTTAAATTTTCTGTGCAGAGATTTTATTGTAATCCAATATTTTTCATAATTATAAACCTATTACCAGAGAAATGCACCCCAATATTGATTGCCCCGTTTCTGCAGTTTATAGAAATACCCCATATGTGGCCCTATTGCGCTATTTGACGCAACCACAAGCCTCAGATATAAGGGAGCGCCTAGTGAATTTCAACGCCTCCGTTATATTTGGTCATTTTTGACTGTACCACTTCAGGTTGGCAGAGGCTGTGGGGTGCCAAAACCTAAAAAACACCCCTAAAGGGACACCATTTAGAAAACTGCACCCCTCAAGGAATGTAACAAGGGGTGCGGTGAGCATTTGGACCCCACAGGTGCTTCACAGATTTTCAGAACAATATGGCTTGAAAAAAGACTAAAGTATTTTTTACACTAAAATGTTGTTCTAGCCTTCAATTTTTCATTTTCACAAAGGGATAAAAGGAAAAAAAAAACACAAAACATGTAGCGCAGTTTCTCCCGAGTACGGAAATACCCCACATGTGGCCATAAAGTGCCAAGCGGGCGCAGGACGAGCCTCCAAAGAGAAGGAGCGCCAATTGGCTTTTGGAAGCTGGATTTCACTGGAATGGATTTCAAGGGCCATGTCGCATTTACAGAGCCCTTGTGCTGCCAAGACACTGGAAACCCCCCACAAGTGACCCCATTCTGGAAACTACACCCCTCAAGGAATCTAACAAGGGGTGCAGTGAGCATATGGACCCCACTGGTGACGGGCACAAATGTGGAACAATGTGACGTGAAAGTGAAAATTTTCATTTTTTCACTTTCATGGCACAAATGTGCCCGTCATCCAGGGGTCCATATCCTCACTGCACCCCTTGTTAGATTCCTTGAGGGGTGTAGTTTCCAGAATGGGGTCACTTGTGGGGGGTTTCCAGTGTTTTGGCAGCACGAGGGCTCTGTAAATGCGACATGGCGTTCATCATCCATTCTAGCCAAATCCAACCTCTAAAATCCAAATGGCGCTCCTTCCCTTCGGAGGCTTGCCCTGCGCCCACATGGCGCTTTATGTCCACATGTGGGGTATTTACGGACTCGGGGGAAATTGCTCTACACATTTTGTGTTTTTTTTTTCTCTTTTAACCCCTTGTGAAAATGATAAATTCAAGGCTAGACCAACATTATAGTGTAAAAAATTTAATATTTCATTTTCACGCCACATTGTTCCACATTTGTGCCCGTCACCAGTGGGGTCCATATGCTGACTACACCCCTTGTTACATTCCTTGAGGGGTGTAGTTTCCATAATAGGGTCACTTGTGGGGAGTTTAACTGTCTTGGCAACACAGGGGCCTTTTGAATGCAACATGGCCCCTCGAAATCCATTCCATCCAAATCCAGCCTTCAAAAACCAAATGGCGCTTCTTCCCTTTGGAGGCTTACCCTGCACCCGCATGGCGCTTTATGTCCACATGTGGGGTATTTCCGTACTCAGGGGAAATTGCTCTACACATTGTGTTTTTTTTTATCTTTTAACCCCTTGTGAAAATGAAAAAATCAAGACAAGATCAATGATTTAGAGTAAAAATTAAAAAAAAATTACACTAAATGTTGGTCTAGCCTTGATTTTTTTCCATTTCCACAAGGGGTTAAAAAAGAAAATGAACACAAAACGTGTAGGGTAATTTCCCCTGATTACGAAAATACCCCACATGTGGGCATAATTTGCCATATGGGCGCAGGGCAAGTCACCAAAAGGACAGAGCGCCATTTAGAGGCTGGAATGGGGGATGGAGGCCATGTCGCAATTACAAAGCTCCTGTGCTGCCAGAACAGTAGAAACCCCCGACAAGTGACCCAATTCTGGAAACTACACCCCATAAGGAATCTAACAAGGGGTGCAGTGAGCATATGGACCCCACTAGTGATGGGCACATGTGTAGAACATGTGCCGTGAAAAAAAAAAATACAATTTTTTTCATTTTCACGTCCCAAATGTGGCCGTCACCAGGGGGCCATATACCCGCTGCCCCACTTGTTAGATTCCTTATGGGGTGTAGTTTCCAGAATGGGGTCACTTGTGGGGGGTTTCTACTGTCCTGGCCGCACAGAGGCTCTGTAATTGCATCATGGCATCCTCTAATGGGAATGGCGGCCATACCTATTTAGCTGGGGAAAAGGGACAATTCTAATTTATTTGGGGGTATTAGGGCAATTATTAGTTTATAAGGTTGGAAATGACAGGTGTCCATCAAATTCAACCTGTGTTGATCCAGAGGAAGGCAAAAACCCCTCGTGAGGCAGACGACAGTAGCCTCATCACAGGGGAAAAATTCCTTCCCGACTCCATAATGGCGATCAGAATAATCCCTGGATCAACGTGACTCCTGAAATAGGAATAAGTGACAGAATTTAGATAATGTAGAACCCCAATGACGTGTGGTGCGCCTTGGAGCGATCCAGTATGCAGAGGTCGGGGGGATCAGGACAGGTGTCACACTGGTAAATGTTGTCCTTCCTGATCCCCCTGTTACCCCACACTCTGCACTTCTTCTGGGGTCTCCCGTTCTCCAGTGTGGGGGACGTCACCTGGAAAATGTTGTCCTGGTGTGATACCCGGTCCTTCATATCCAGAAGCGCTGGGTCCGCTCCATGGCTGCTAAATATTAGGGCTCTATTACTGCTTCTGATATGTTCGGATCGTGCCGCAAGCTACAGTAGCTCAGGCAGCGAGGGACCGGAAGAGGGGGTGCTGGTATAAAAGTTATCCGTACAGGTGGTGACCTTTATCCAGCAGTGGGAAGATCAGTTCCCGGACGATGTCCCCACTAACTCCGAGGATGGGGGGGGGGGAGGGGGCATCTGGGGGCTGGATTCGGGTGTCCCTTCCTTCATACACTCTAAGAGTACGTGCACACTGCGGAATCGCGAAGGATAACCCTTTGTGCATTCCGCAGTTGGCACCCACCGGCGGACTGATGCGGGCGCGCGTCTCCGTCCGTGTCATAGACTCCATTCTATGCACGGGCGGATTCCGCTCTGCGTCCAACATGTTGATGGAATGACTGATGATGGAATCCGCCCGTGCATAGGATAGAGTCTATGACACGGGCGGAGACGCGCCCCTGCATCAGTCCGCCGGCGGGTGCCAGCTGCGGAATGCACGAAGGGTTATCCTTCGCCATTTCGCAGTGTGCACGTACCCTAAATCTGTAAGTGCACCCTGAGGTACTCACAGAGTTTGTAGAATTTCACGCCATACCGTCATCTCGTATTGGGACGGAACTGGCGGAAAAGACGTGTCTGGGGGGCAGCGTACGCTACGCTACCCCCCAGACATGTCATTGGAGGATGAGGATGAATGGAGGAAAGAAGGACCCCCCATTCATCCTCACTGGCTGTTTCGGTGTCGGAGGCAATAATAACGTATGCGTCCGATACCGAAAACACCCTGGGGGCCATCTTTATATAGGGATTGGTATATGGGGTATGTAGTGGTGTAGTGTAAAACTTTATTCAATGTAGTGTGGTGTAATGTAGTGTTTTTTTACGTGTTTTTTACAGTAAGTATACAAAAAAAAACTACGCCAAAAATGGTGTTGCTGATGAATGCCGCACTTATGTTCGGCACTTATCAGCAGACCGTGGCAGTAGGATATAAAAAAAAAAACCACCCTACGCCAAAAAGGAGGAGTTGCTGATTAGCAGCGCACTTTCGTGCGATGCTGATCAACACTCAGCGGCGATAGGGTGCGGAAAATAGAAAAAAAAAAAATTGGGAAAAAAATTTTTTTTTTTACTACATTCTGAACATCCCTGTAGTGGCTGATACGTGTATTACACTTATCAGCCGCTAGGGGGCAGCAGAGCGCAAGATCCGAAAATAGACGACGCTGGAGCCGGAAAAATACGAAAATAGACGACGCTGGAGCCGGAAAAAGCCGATCGGGACTCACGGAAGAAGCCGAAGATGAAGAGGACGCCGGGAACCCGGAAGACGCCGATCAGGACCCCGGGACAGGTGAGTAATGTACAAATACCTGCTCCGGACCCCTCAGCTACCTAGCTGAGGGGTCCGGAGCAGGTATTTATTACTTGTGGGGACTTTGATCGCCGTGAACGGCCGGCCGGCTGGCCGGCCGTTCACGGCGATCGGGACGGTGGTACCGTGACCACCATTACTTTTTACAGTAATGGCGGTCGGTGCCGTCCTCGGACAGCACCGACCGCCATTTTTTTCCGGGTCATCGGGCCACCGATGGCCCGGAAAGGTTCCGATCGCCGCTATGGGCTTATCAGCCAATAGTGGCGATCGTCGGCATGGGGGGGGTTAACAACCCTCCATGCCGACAGGGAGAGATGGCCTGCTATGTATTATAGCAGGCTATCTCCCCCGATCGGGACCCGGCCGGCCGCGGCGCCTGTTTAAAGGGCTGACGTACCGGTACGTCATGGGTCCTTAAGTGACAGTGATCCATGACGTGCCGGTACGTCATGGGTCCTTAAGAGGTTAAAGGGGTAGTCCACCAAAAAAATTTTTCTTTCATATCAACTGCTACCATGACGTGCCAGAGATTTGTAATTTACTTCTATTAAAAAATCTCAAGCCTTCCAGTACTTATCAGCTGCTGTATGCCCAACAGGAAGTTGTATTATTTCCAGTCTGGAGAGCAGGAGAGGTTTTCTATGGGGATTTGCTCCTGCTTTGGACAGTTCCTGACATGGACAGAGGAGGCAACAGAGAGCACGGGGTCAGACAGGAAAGAAAACACCACTTCCTGCTGGACACACAGCAGCTAATAAGTACTGGAAGACTTAAGATTTTTTAATAGAAGTGAATTACAAATCTCTGGCACTTTATGGCACCAGTTGATTTGAAAGAAATTTTTTTTGGGTGGACTACCCCTTTAAATAGTCAGTGCAATGTAAGCTGATGGGACAGCGCCACCTACTGTCAGTACAATGTAAGCTGATGGGACAGCGCCACCTACTGTCAGTACAATGTAAGCTGATGGGACAGCGCCACCTACTGTCAGTACAATGTAACCTGATGGGACAGCGCCACCTACTGTCAGTACAATGTAAGCTGATGGGACAGCGCCACCTACTGTCAGTACAATGTAAGCTGATGGGACAGCTCCACCTACTGTCAGTATAATGTAAGCTGATGGGACAGCGCCACCTACTGTCAGTACAATGTAAGCTGATGGGACAGCGCCACCTACTGTCAGTACAATGTAACCTGATGGGACAGCGCCACCTACTGTCAGTACAATGTAAGCTGATGGGACAGCGCCACCTACTGTCAGTACAATGTAAGCCGATGGGACAGCGCCACCTACTGTCAGTACAATGTAAGCTGATGGGACAGCGCCACCTACTGTCAGTATAATGTAACCTGATGGGACAGCGCCACCTACTGTCAGTACAATGTAAGCTGATGGGACAGCGCCACCTACTGTCAGTACAATGTAAGCTGATGGGACAGCGCCACCTACTGTCAGTGCAATGTAATGTGATGGGACAGCGCCACCTACTGTCAGTGTAATGTAAGCTGATGGGACAGCGCCACCTACTGTCAGTACAATGTAAGCTGATGGGACAGCGCTACCTACTGTCAGTATAATGTAAGCTGATGGGACAGCGCCACCTACTGTCAGTACAATGTAAGCTGATGGGACAGCACCACCTGCTGTCAGTACAATGTAAGCTGATGGGACAGCGCCACCTACTGTCAGTACAATGTAAGCTGATGGGACAGCGCTACCTACTGTCAGTACAATGTAAGCTGATGGGACAGCGCCACCTACTGTCAGTATAATGTAAGCTGATGGGACAGCGCCACATACTGTCAGTACAATGTAAGCTGATGGGACAGCGCCACGTAGTGTCAGTATAATGTAAGCTGGTGGGACAGCGCCACCTACTGTCAGTATAATGTAAGCTGATGGGACAGCACCACCTACTGTCAGTACAATGTAAGGTAATGGGACAGCGCCACCTACTGTCAGTATAATGGAAGCTGATGGGACAGCGCCACCTACTGTCAGTATAATGTAAGCTGATGGGACAGCGCCACCTACTGTCAGTATAATGTAAGCTGATGGGACAGCGCCACCTACTGTCAGTATAATGTAAGCTGATGGGACAGCGCCACCTACTGTCAGTATAATGTAACCTGATGGGACAGCGCCACCTACTGTCAGTGTAATGTAACCTGATGGGACAGCGCCACCTACTGTCAGTACAATGTAAGCTGATGGGACAGCGCCACCTACTGTCAGTATAATGTAAGCTGATGGGACAGCGCCACCTACTGTCAGTATAATGTAACCTGATGGGACAGCGCCACCTACTGTCAGTATAATGTAACCTGATGGGACAGCGCCACCTACTGTCAGTGTAATGTAAGCTGATGGGACAGCGCCACCTACTGTCAGTACAATGTAAGCTGATGGGACAGCGCCACCTACTGTCAGTATAATGTAAGCTGATGGGACAGCGCCACCTACTGTCAGTATAATGTAAGCTGATGGGACAGCGCCACCTACTGTCAGTATAATGTAAGCTGATGGGACAGCGCCACCTACTGTCAGTATAATGTAAGCTGATGGGACAGCGCCACCTACTGTCAGTACAATGTAAGCTGATGGGACAGCGCCACCTACTGTCAGTATAATGTAAGCTGATGGGACAGCGCCACCTACTGTTAGTATAATGTAAGCTGATGGGACAGCGCCACCTACTGTCAGTATAATGTAAGCTGATGGGACAGCGCCACCTACTGTCAGTACAATGTAAGCTGATGGGACAGCGCCACCTACTGTCAGTGCAATGTAATGTGATGGGACAGCGCCACCTACTGTCAGTATAATGTAAGCTGATGGGACAGCGCCACCTACTGTCAGTATAATGTAAGCTGGTGGGACAGCGCCACCTACTGTCAGTACAATGTAAGGTAATGGGACAGCGCCACCTACTGTCAGTATAATGTAAGCTGATGGGACAGCGCCACCTACTGTCAGTACAATGTAACCTGATGGGACAGCGCCACCTACTGTCAGTGCAATGTAATGTGATGGGACAGCGCCACCTACTGTCAGTATAATGTAAGCTGATGGGACAGCGCCACCTACTGTCAGTATAATGTAAGCTGGTGGGACAGCGCCACCTACTGTCAGTACAATGTAAGCTGATGGGACAGCGCCACCTACTGTCAGTGCAATGTAATGTGATGGGACAGCGCCACCTACTGTCAGTATAATGTAAGCTGGTGGGACAGCGCCACCTACTGTCAGCTCTATGTAAGCTGGTGGGACAGCGCCACCTACTGTCAGTACAATGTAAGCTGATGGGACAGCGCCACCTACTGTCAGTGCAATGTAATGTGATGGGACAGCGCCACCTACTGTCAGTATAATGTAAGCTGGTGGGACAGCGCCACCTACTGTCAGTATAATGTAAGCTGGTGGGACAGCGCCACCTACTGTCATGTGGATCCCAGTCGGCCCCGTGTGGATCCCTGTCGGCCCCGTGTGGATCCCTGTCGGCCCCGTGTGGATCCCAGTCGGCCCCGTGTGGATCCCAGTCGGCCCCGTGTGGATCCCAGTCGGCCCCGTGTGGATCCCAGTCGGCCCCTTGTGGATCCCAGTCGGCCCCATGTGGATCCCAGTCGGCCCCATGTGGATCCCAGTCGGCCCCATGTGGATCCCAGTCGGCCCCATGTGGATCCCAGTCGGCCCCATGTGGATCCCAGTCGGCCCCATGTGGATCCCAGTCGGCCCCATGTGGATCCCAGTCGGCCCTATGTGTTACATGTAGAGGGACTAGGCGCAGTATTGTACCAAGATTATGAAGTCACTCTACGCCCAGTTTATTACGTCAGCAGAGGATTGACTCCCAGTGAACGCAACTACCCAGTCCACAAATTGGAATTTCTGGCGCTAAAGTGGGCAGTCGTGGACAAACTGCGTGACTACCTTTATGGTGTCCACTTTGAAGTTCACACTGACAACGACCCCTCTGACCTATGTAAGGACTATGGCCAAACTTGATGCAACAGGGCACAGGTGGCTCGCTGCTTTGGCAATATATGACCTCAGCTTGAAGTATCGTCCTGGCAGCACGAATGTAGATGCCGCCGCCTTATCTCGCTTGCCTGGCCAACCTCCAGGATCTGAAGAAGACGCTTGGATTGAAGTTCCTGCCCCAGAGGTTAAGGCTATGGGTCGTTTTCTGGGAGCTCCAGAGGAAGCCCTTCCCCCCATGTTTTGTCATTTGACCAGGGTTGATTCCCTGCTGACACGGGATGAGATTGAGAAGGAAGAACAAGAGGACCCTTCTGTAGGGGTGGTGCCTTGGTCAGTGAAACGGGGCCGGAGGCCAGAACGAAAGGCTCTCAAGACAGAAGAATCAATGCTGCTTGCTCGTCCGAGTCCTTAGTTGTGAGAAGAGGACGGCTGTATCGGAAGTCTCCACGTAAACAAGGAAAAGTTCCTCAACAGCTGGTGTTACCCACCCAATTCAGAGAACTGGCCTTAAGGGCTTTGCATGACGATCCTGGGCACTTGGGCCTAGAAAAGACAACTAGTCTCATTACTGATCGATTCTACTGGCCGAAAATGGCGGCTGACATCGAGAGGTATTGTGAGCGGTGCATAATGAGGAAGACTCTGCCCACTCGATCAGCTCCCCTTGTCAATCAGTGATGGCCCACTCCAGTTGGTGTGTAGCGACCTCCTGTCCATGATGAAGGAAACGGGAGCAACGTACTAGTGGTTACTGATCATTTCACCCGATATGCTCAAGCATACCCCACCAAAGACCAAAGAGCTACTACGGTAGCCAAGACTCTTTGTGCATTACGGGCTGCCAGCACGCATCCACTCTGATCAAGGAAGAGACTTTGAGAGTCGGCTGATCCGAGAGAATCTATAAGTCCAGAACCACTCCTCATCCTCAGGGGGACCCACACCCTACTCAATATGCTGGGTACTCTGGATCAGCCAAAGAAAGGGCAGTGGAGCCGGCATATAAGTCAGCTGGTCCACACCTACAACTGCACCAAGAATGAGTCCACAGGATCCTCTCCTTATTTCCTCATGTTTGGCCCGACTTCCTGTAGATGTCTGCTTTGGGGTGTCATCAGACATCAGGAAGGACATACCTTAGGTATGAAGAGTTGAAGAGCGCTTACCAGCTGGCTGAACAGGCCTCAAACCGCGCAGGTCAAAGGAACAAAGCTCGGTACGATAGAAGAGTTCCAGAGCACATTGGCCTGGAGACTCATTCACCAATTGGGTCTGCATGGGAAACACAAATTAGCTGATCGATGGCGCTCACAACCCTTCATTGTAGTGGAGAAATTGTCCGCCATGCCTGCTTATCGAGTGAAACTAGAGAGAAATAAAGGGACTACCAAGACTTACCACCGCCAACACCTGTTACCTATCGGAGAAAATGTCTGTTCCAGAAGTCCTGTGACTGAGATAGTACGGGGTAAAGCAAAGCCCCCAAGGAGGAGTAATCGGCTGTGTCAGCCAGTCAGCCCAGTGATAAACCCTGGGGACAGTGAAAGTGAGTCTACTGGGGACTGGGGACAGGATTACAGCTGGGGCGATGGTCCTGTGCTGGCCAGTGCTGTGTCTGAGGAGAGGAGACCACCTCCTGTGCTGTGTCTGAGGAGAGGAGACCACCTCCAGTGCTGTGTCAGAGGAGAGGAGACCACCTCCTGTGCTGTGTATGTGTCTGAGGAGAGAAGACCACCACCTGTGCTGTGTCAGAGGAGAGGAGACCACCTCCTGTGCTGTGTCTGAGGAGAGGAGACCACCTCATGTGCTGTGTCTGAGGAGAGAAGACCACCACCTGTGCTGTGTCAGAGGAGAGGAGACCACCTCCTGTGCTGTGTATGTGTCTGAGGAGAGAAGACCACCACCTGTGCTGTGTCAGAGGAGAGGAGACCACCTCCTGTGCTGTGTATGTGTCTGAGGAGAGAAGACCACCACCTGTGCTGTGTCAGAGGAGAGGAGACCACCTCCTGTGCTGTGTCAGAGGAGAGGAGACCACCTCCTGTGCTGTGTAAGAGGAGAGGAGACCACCTCCTGTGCTGTGTCTGAGGAGAGGAGACCACCTCCTGTGCTGTGTCAGAGGAGAGGAGACCACCTCCTGTGCTGTGTCTGAGGAGAGGAGAGGAGACCACCTCCTGTGCTGTGTCAGAGGAGAGGAGACCACCTCCTGTGCTGTGTCAGAGGAGAGGAGACCACCTCCTGTGCTGTGTCTGAGGAGAGGAGACCACCTCCTGTGCTGTGTCTGAGGAGAGGAGACCACCTCCTGTGCTGTGTATGTGTCTGAGGAGAGGAGACCACCACCTGTGCTGTGTCAGAGGAGAGGAGACCACCTCCTGTGCTGTGTCAGAGGAGAGGAGACCACCTCCTGTGCTGTGTAAGAGGAGAGGAGACCACCGCCCGTGCTGTGTATGTGTCTGAGGAGAGGAGACCACCACCTGTGCTGTGTCAGAGGAGAGGAGACCACCTCCTGTGCTGTGTCAGAGGAGAGGAGACCACCTCCTGTGCTGTGTAAGAGGAGAGGAGACCACCTCCTGTGCTGTGTAAGAGGAGAGGAGACCACCTCCTGTGCTGTGTCTGAGGAGAGGAGACCACCTCCTGTGCTGTGTCAGAGGAGAGGAGACCACCTCCTGTGCTGTGTCTGAGGAGGGGAGACCACCTCCTGTGCTGTGTCTGAGGAGGGGAGACCCCCTCCTGTGCTGTGTCTGAGGAGAGGAGACCACCTCCTGTGCTGTGTCAGAGGAGAGGAGACCACCTCCTGTGCTGTGTCTGAGGAGAGGAGACCACCTCCTGTGCTGTGTCTGAGGAGAGGAGACCACCTCCTGTGCTGTGTCCGAGGAGAGGAGACCACCACCTGTGCTGTGTCTGAGGAGAGGAGACCACCTCCTGTGCTGTGTCTGAGGAGAGGAGACCACCTCCTGTGCTGTGTCTGAGGAGAGGAGACCACCTCCTGTGCTGTGTCTGAGGAGAGGAGACCACCTCCTGTGCTGTGTCTGAGGAGAGGAGACCCCCTCCTGTGCTGTGTCTGAGGAGAGGAGAGGAGACCACCTCCTGTGCTGTGTCTGAGGTAATAGAGACCTGACAGCTGAGAGAGGAAGGACTGAGCCCAGACATTACCCCCAGCTCCTGTGTGTCCAGTGAGGAGGATCCTGCCCCCCCCCCTCTGTGAGATCCTGCCCCCCCTCCTCTGTGAGATCCTGCCCCCCCCCTCTGTGAGATCCTGCCCCCCCCTCTGTGAGATCCTGCCCCCCCCCTCTGTGAGATCCTGCCCCCCTCCTCTGTGAGATCCTGCCCCCCCTCTCCCTCTGTGAGATCCTGCCCCCTCCCTCTGTGAGATCCTGCCCCCCCTCCTCTGTGAGATCCTGCCCCCCCCCTCTGTGAGATCCTGCCCCCCCCTCCTCTGTGAGATCCTGCCCCCCCCTCCTCTGTGAGATCCTGCCCCCCCCTCTCCCTCTGTGAGATCCTGCCCCCTCCCTCTGTGAGATCCTGCCCCCCCTCCTCTGTGAGATCCTGCCCCCCCCTCTGTGAGATCCTGCCCCCCCCTCTGTGAGATCCTGCCCCCCCTCCTCTGTGAGATCCTGCCCCCCCTCTCCCTCTGTGAGATCCTGCCCCCCCCTCCCTCTGTGAGATCCTGCCCCCCCCCTCTCCCTCTGTGAGATCCTGCCCCCCCTCTGTGAGATCCTGCCCCCCCTCTGTGAGATCCTGCCCCCCCCTCTCCCTCTGTGAGATCCTGCCCCCCCCCTCTGTGAGATCCTGCCCCCCCTCTCCCTCTGTGAGATCCTGCCCCCCCTCTCCCTCTGTGAGATCCTGCCCCCCCTCCCTCTGTGAGATCCTGCCCCCCCTCTCCCTCTGTGAGATCCTGCCCCCCCCCTCTGTGAGATCCTGCCCCCCCCCTCTGTGAGATCCTGCCCCCCCTCTCCCTCTGTGAGATCCTGCCCCCCCCTTCCCTCTGTGAGATCCTGCCCCCCCTCTGTGAGATCCTGCCCCCCCCTCCTTCTGTGAGATCCTGCCCCCTCCCTCTGTGAGATCCTGCCCCCCCCTCTGTGAGATCCTGCCCCCCCTCTCCCTCTGTGAGATCCTGCCCCCCCCCTCTGTGAGATCCTGCCCCCTCCCTCTGTGAGATCCTGCCCCCCCTCCCTCTGTGAGATCCTGCCCCCCCTCTCCCTCTGTGAGATCCTGCCCCCCCCCTCTGTGAGATCCTGCCCCCCCTCTCCCTCTGTGAGATCCTGCCCCCCCTCTGTGAGATCCTGCCCCCCCTCTCCCTCTGTGAGATCCTGCCCCCCCCTCTTTGAGATCCTGCCCCCCCCCTCTGTGAGATCCTGCCCCCCCCCTCTGTGAGATCCTGCCCCCTCCTCTCCCTCTGTGAGATCCTGCCCCCCCCTCTGTGAGATCCTGCCCCCCCCTCTGTGAGATCCTGCCCCCCCCTCTCCCTCTGTGAGATCCTGCCCCCCCTCCTCTGTGAGATCCTGCCCCCGCCTCTCCCTCTGTGAGATCCTGCCCCCCCCTCTCCCGCTGTGAGATCCTGCCCCCCCCTCTCCCTCTGTGAGATCCTGCCCCCCCTCTCCCTCTGTGAGATCCTGCCCCCCCCCTCTGTGAGATCCTGCCCCCCCTCCTCTGTGAGATCCTGCCCCCCCCTTTGTGAGATCCTGCCCCCCCCTTTGTGAGATCCTGCCCCCCCTCTCCCTCTGTGAGATCCTGCCCCCCCCTCTGTGAGATCCTGCCCCCCCTCTCCCTCTGTAAGATCCTGCCCCCCCCCTCTGTGAGATCCTGCCCCCCCCTCTGTGAGATCCTGCCCCCTCCCTCTGTGAGATCCTGCCCCCCCCTCTCCCTCTGTGAGATCCTGCCCCCCCCCTCTGTGAGATCCTGCCCCCCCCCTCTGTGAGATCCTGCCCCCCCTTCCCTCTGTGAGATCCTGCCCCCCTCCTTCTGTGAGATCCTGCCCCCCTCCTTCTGTGAGATCCTGCCCCCCCCCTCCTCTGTGAGATCCTGCCCCCCCCCTTCTGTGAGATCCTGCCCCCCCTCTGTGAGATCCTGCCCCCCCTCCTCTGTGAGATCCTTCCCCCCCCCTCTGTGAGATCCTGCCCCCCCCTCTGTAAGATCCTGCCCCCCCCCTCTGTGAGATCCTGCCCCCCCCTCTGTGAGATCCTGCCCCCTCCCTCTGTGAGATCCTGCCCCCCCCTCTCCCTCTGTGAGATCCTGCCCCCCCTCTCCCTCTGTGAGATCCTGCCCCCCCTCTGTGAGATCCTGCCCCCCCCTTCCCTCTGTGAGATCCTGCCCCCCTCCTTCTGTGAGATCCTGCCCCCCCCCCCTCCTCTGTGAGATCCTGCCCCCCCCTTCTGTGAGATCCTGCCCCCCCCTCCTCTGTGAGATCCTGCCCCCCCCTCTGTGAGATCCTGCCCCCCCTCCTCTGTGAGATCCTGCCCCCCCCCCTCTGTGAGATCCTGCCCCCCCCTCCTCTGTGAGATCCTGCCCCCCCCTCCTCTGTGAGATCCTGCCCCACCCCCTCTGTGAGATCCTGCCCCCCCTCCTCTGTGAGATCCTGCCCCCCCCTCTGTGAGATCCTGCCCCCTCCCCCTCTCTGTGAGATCCTGCCCCCTCCCCCCCTCTGTGAGATCCTGCCCCCCCTCCTCTGTGAGATCCTGCCCCCCTCTCCCTCTGTGAGATCCTGCCCCCCTCTCCCTCTGTGAGATCCTGCCCCCCCTCCTCTGTGAGATCCTGCCCCCCCCCCTTCCCTCTGTGAGATCCTGCCCCCCCCTCTGTGAGATCCTGCCCCCTCCCCCCCTCTGTGAGATCCTGCCCCCCCCTTCCCTCTGTGAGATCCTGCCCCCCCCCTCTGTGAGATCCTGCCCCCACCTTCCCTCTGTGAGATCCTGCCCCTCCCCCTCTGTGAGATCCTGCCCCCTCCCCCCCTCTGTGAGATCCTGCACTGAGCCTGGGGTGTAGATCAGCAGCAGTAACCCTTTGTATCCTGGCTGGTGAAGCTGTGACTGGTCAGTGACTAATAATCACAGCTTAGACCTTGTGACCCGGTGGATGGTTCCAGATACGAGTCCTTTGTTATTAAGTGCACCAGCAACTTCTATAGCGCCAACGTCCGCAGCAACGGCCCCAAGGTATAGACATTTATCTTACTATCTGGCTGCAGCCTCATATATGACATATAGTCAGTGTGGATGTATGTGCCTCTTACCTCCGAGAGTCCACATGGTTAGAGTGCTCCCACTAGTCACCTCCGAGAGTCCACATGGTTAGAGTGCTCCCACTAGTCGCCTCCGAGAGTCCACATGGTTAGAGTGCTCCCACTAGTCGCCTCCGAGAGTCCACATGGTTAGAGTGCTCCCACTAGTCGCCTCCGAGAGTCCACATGGTTAGAGTGCTCCCACTAGTCACCTCCTAGAGTCCACATGGTTAGAATGCTCCCACTAGTCGCCTCCGAGAGTCCACATGGTTAGAGTGCTCCCACTAGTCGCCTCCGAGAGTCCACATGGTTAGAGTGCTCCCACTAGTCACCTCCTAGAGTCCACATTGTTAGAGTGCTCCCACTAGTCACCTCCGAGAGTCCACATGGTTAGAGTGCTCCCACTAGTCACCTCCTAGAGTCCACATGGTTAGAGTGCTCCCACTAGTCACCTCCTAGAGTTCACATGGTTAGAGTGCTCACGCTAGTCACCTCCTAGAGTCCACATGGTTAGAGTGCTCCCACTAGTCACCTCCGAGAGTCCACATGGTTAGAGTGCTCCAACTAGTCACCTCCGAGAGTCCACATGGCTAGAGTGCTCCCACTAGTCACCTCCTAGAGTCCACATTGTTAGAGTGCTCCCACTAGTCACCTCCGAGAGTCCACATGGTTAGAGTGCTCCCACTAGTCACCTCCGACAGTCCACATGGTTAGAGTGCTCACACTAGTCACCTCCGAGAGTCCACATGGTTAGAGTGCTCCCCCTAGTCACCTCCGACAGTCCACATGGTTAGAGTGCTCACACCAGTCACCTCCGAGAGTCCACATGGTTAGAGTGCTCCCACTAGTCACCTCCGAGAGTCCACATGGTTAGAATGCTCCCACCAGTCACCCCCCTTATACCAAACAACCCCCTTCCTGCTGCTGAAGTTTTCCACTGTCAGGGGGAGAGTTCTGTGTGGCCACATTTATGTTTATGTCATATCCAAGGATGAGCAAACTTTTGAAAAGTTTAGTTCGGTTCGATCCCCCGACTTTCCTGAAGTTCAGATTCTGATGAACCGAAAACGTCCCTTGCAACAACGGCCGAATAATTGCAGCTACAATAGTGGGAGTGTGATAGGGGAGACATCTAATAGGGGAGACATCTGATAGAGTATACATCGGATAGGGGAGGCATCTGATAGGGGAGGCATCTGATAGGGGAGGCATCTGATAGGGGAGACATCTGATAGGGGAGGCATCTGATAGGGGAGACATCTGATAGGGGAGACATCTGATAGAGTATACATCTGATAGGGGAGACATCTGATAGGGTATACATCTGATAGGGTATACATCTGATAGGGTATACATCTGATAGGGTATACATCTGATAGGGGAGACATCTGATAGGGGAGGCATCTGATAGGGGAGGCATCTGATAGGGTATACATCTGATAGAGTATACATCGGATAGGGGAGACATCTGATAGGGGAGACATCTGATAGGGGAGACATCTGATAGGGGAGGTATCTGATAGAGTATACATCGGATAGGGGAGGCATCTGATAGGGGAGACATCTGATAGGGGAGACATTTGATAGGGGAAACATCTGATAGGGGAGACATCTGATAGGGGAGGCATCTGATAGGGTATACATCTGATAGGGTATACATCTGATAGGGGAGACATCTGATAGGGGAGGCATCTGATAGGGGAGGCATCTGATAGGGTATACATCTGATAGAGTATACATCGGATAGGGGAGACATCTGATAGGGGAGACATCTGATAGGGGAGACATCTGATAGGGGAGGTATCTGATAGAGTATACATCGGATAGGGGAGGCATCTGATAGGGGAGACATCTGATAGGGGAGACATCTGATAGGGGAGACATCTGATAGGGGAAACATCTGATAGGGGAGACATCTGATAGGGGAGGCATCTGATAGGGTATACATCTGATAGGGTATACATCTGATAGGGGAGACATCTGATAGGGGAGGCATCTGATAGGGGAGGCATCTGATAGGGGAGGCATCTGATAGGGTATACATCTGATAGAGTATACATCTGATAGGGGAGACATCTGATAGGGGAGGCATCTGATAGGGTATACATCGGATAGGGGAGACATCTGATAGGGGAGACATCTGATAGGGGAGACATCTGATAGGGGAGGCATCTGATAGGGGAGACATCTGATAGGGTATACATCTGATAGAGTATACATCTGATAGGGGAGACATCTGATAGGGGAGACATCTGATAGGGGAGACATCTGATAGGGGAGGCATCTGATAGAGTATACATCTGATAGGGGAGACATCTGATAGGGGAGACATCTGATAGAGTATACATCGGATAGGGGAGACAACTGATAGGGGAGACATCTGATGGGGAGACATCTGATAGGGGAGACATCTGATAGGGGAGGCATCTGATAGGGTATACATCTGATAGGGTATACATCTGATAGGGGAGGCATCTAATAGGGTATACATCTGATAGGGGAGGCATCTGATAGGGGAGGCATCTGATAGGGGAGACATCTGATAGGGGAGGCATCTAATAGGGTATACATCTGATAGGGGAGGCATCTGATAGGGGAGGCATCTGATAGGGGAGACATCTGATAGGGGAGGCATCTGATAGGGGAGACATCTGATAGGGGAGGCATCTGATAGGGGAGACATCTGATAGGGTATACATCTGATAGGGTATACATCTGATAGGGGAGACATCTGATAGGGGAGGCATCTGATAGGGGAGACATCTGATAGGGGAGACATCTGATAGAGTATACATCTGATAGGGGAGACATCTGATAGGGGAGGCATCTGATAGGGGAGACATCTGATAGAGTATACATCGGATAGGGGAGACATCTGATAGGGGAGACATCTGATAGGGGAGACATCTGATAGGCGAGACATCTGATATGGGAGGCATCTGATAGAGTATACATCTGATAGGGGAGACATCTGATAGGGGAGGCATCTGATAGGGGAGGCATCTGATAGGGGAGACATCTGATAGAGTATACATCTGATAGGGGAGACATCTGATAGGGGAGGCATCTGATAGAGTATACATCTGATAGGGGAGGCATCTGATAGGGGAGACATCTGTTAGGGGAGGCATCTGATAGGAGAGGCATCTGATAGAGTATACATCTGATAGGGGAGACATCTGATAGGGGAGGCATCTGATAGGGGAGACATCTGATAGGGGAGGCATCTGATAGGGGAGGCATCTGATAGGGGAGACATCTGATAGAGTATACATCGGATAGGGGAGACATCTGATAGGGGAGACATCTGATAGGGTATACATCTGATAGGGGAGGCATCTGATAGGGGAGATATATGATAGAGTATACATCGGATAGGGGAGACAACTGATAGGGGAGACATCTGATGGGGAGACATCTGATAGGGGAGACATCTGATCGGGGAGGCATCTGATAGGGTATACATCTGATAGGGGAGGCATCTGATAGGGTATACATCTGATAGGGGAGGCATCTGATAGAGTATACATCAGATAGGGGAGACATCTGATAGGGGAGACATCTGATAGGGGAGACATCTGATAGGGTATACATCTGATAGAGTATACATCGGATAGGGGAGACATCTGATAGGGGAGGCATCTGATAGGGTATACATCTGATAGGGGAGGCATCTGATAGGGGAGACATCTGATAGGGGAGGCATCTAATAGGGTATACATCTGATAGGGGAGGCATCTGATAGGGGAGACATCTGATAGGGAAGGCATCTGATAGGGTATACATCTGATAGGGGAGACATCTGATAGAGTATACATCGGATAGGGGAGGCATCTGATAGGGGAGACATCTGATAGGGGAGACATCTGATAGGGGAGACATCTGATAGGGGAGGCATCTGATAGAGTATACATCTGATAGGGGAGACATCTGATAGGGGAGGCATCTGATAGGGGAGACATCTGATAGGGGAGACATCTGATAGGGGAGACATCTGATAGAGTATACATCGGATAGGGGAGGCATCTGATAGGGGAGGCATCTGATAGGGGAGACATCTGATAGGGGAGACATCTGATAGGGGAGACATCTGATAGGGGAGGCATCTGATAGAGTATACATCTGATAGGGGAGACATCTGATAGGGGAGGCATCTGATAGGGGAGACATCTGATAGGGGAGGCATCTGATAGGGGAGACATCTGATAGGGTATACATCTGATAGGGGAGACATCTGATAGGGGAGGCATCTGATAGGGGAGGCATCTGATAGGGGAGACATCTGATAGGGGAGGCATCTGATAGGGGAGGCATCTGATAGGGGAGGCATCTGATAGGGGAGACATCTGATAGGGGAGACATCTGATAGGGGAGGCATCTGATAGGGGAGGCATCTGATAGGGGAGGCATTTGATAGGGGAGGCATCTGATAGGGGAGACATCTGATAGGGGAGGCATCTGATAGGGGAGACATCTGATAGGGGAGACATCTGATAGGGGAGACATCTGATAGGGGAGGCATCTGATAGGGGAGGCATTTGATAGGGGAGACATCTGATAGGGGAGACATCTGATAGAGTATACATCGGATAGGGGAGGCATCTGATAGGGGAGGCATCTGATAGGGGAGGCATCTGATAGGGGAGACATCTGATAGGGGAGACATCTGATAGGGGAGGCATCTGATAGAGCATACATCTGATAGGGGAGACATCTGATAGGGGAGGCATCTGATAGAGTATACATCGGATAGGGGAGACATCTGATAGGGGAGACATCTGATAGGGGAGGCATCTGATAGAGTATACATCGGATAGGGGAGACATCTGATAGGGGAGGCATCTGATGGGGGAGACATCTGATAGGGGAGACATCTGATAGGGGAGGCATCTGATAGGGGAGGCATCTGATGGGGGAGACATCTGATAGGGGAGACATCTGATAGGGTATACATCTGATAGGGGAGACATCTGATAGAGTATACATCGGATAGGGGAGACATCTGATAGGGGAGACATCTGATAGGGGAGGCATCTGATAGGGGAGGCATCTGATAGGGGAGACATCTGATAGGGTATACATCTGATAGGGGAGACATCTGATAGGGGAGGCATCTGATAGGGGAGGCATCTGATAGAGTATACATCTGATAGGGGAGGCATCTGAGGGGAGGCATCTGATAGAGTATACATCGGATAGGGGAGACATCTGATGGGGGAGACATCTGATAGGGGAGGCATCTGATAGAGTATACATCTGATAGGGGAGACATCTGATAGGGGAGGCATCTGATAGGGGAGACATCTGATAGGGGAGGCATCGGATAGGGGAGACATCTGATAGGGGAGACATCTGATAGAGTATACATCGGATAGGGGAGACAACTGATAGGGGAGACATCTGATAGGGGAGACATCTGATAGGGGAGACATCTGATAGGGGAGGCATCTGATAGGGGAGACATCTGATAGAGTATACATCGGATAGGGGAGACAACTGATAGGGGAGACATCTGATAGGGGAGACATCTGATAGAGTATACATCGGATAGGGGAGGCATCTGATAGGGGAGACATCTGATAGGGGAGACATCTGATAGAGTATACATCTTATAGGGGAGACATCTGATAGGGGAGGCATCTGATAGGGGAGGCATCTGATAGGGGAGACATCTGATAGGGGAGACATCTGATAGGGGAGGCATCGGATAGGGGAGACATCTGATAGGGGAGGCATCTGATAGGGGAGGCATCTGATAGGGGAGACATCTGATAGAGTATACATCTGATAGGGGAGGCATCTGATAGAGTATACATCTGATAGGGGAGGCATCTGATAGGGTATACATCTGATAGGGGAGACATCTGATAGAGTATACATCTGATAGGGGAGACATCTGATAGGGGAGACATCTGATAGGGGAGACATGTATGTATTAGAGATGGGTGAGTCCATGTGATTGGATAGGGGTCAGAGTGCTGCTTTATCCCTATTTCCGGAGGCCTCTCTTATGTATTAGAGATGGGTGAGTCCATGTGATGGGATAGGGGTCAGAGTGCTGCTTTATCCCTATTTCCGGAGGCCTCTCTTATGTATTAGAGATGGGTGAGTCCATGTGATGGGATAGGGGTCAGAGTGCTGCTTTATCCCTATTTCCGGAGGCCTCCATTATGTATTAGAGATGGGTGAGTCCATGTGATTGGATAGGGGTCAGAGTGCTGCTTTATCCCTATTTCCGGAGGCCTCTAGTATGTATTAGAGATGGGTGAGTCCATGTGATTGGATAGGGGTCAGAGTGCTGCTTTATCCCTATTTCCGGAGGCCTCTCTTATGTATTAGAGATGGGTGAGTCCATGTGATGGGATAGGGGTCAGAGTGCTGCTTTATCCCTATTTCCGGAGGCCTCTCTTATGTATTAGAGATGGGTGAGTCCATGTGATGGGATAGGGGTCAGAGCGCTGCTTTATCCCTATTTCCGGAGGCCTCTCTTATGTATTAGAGATGGGTGAGTCCATGTGATGGGATAGGGGTCAGAGTGCTGCTTTATCCCTATTTCCGGAGGCCTCTCTTATGTATTAGAGATGGGTGAGTCCATGTGATTGGATAGGGGTCAGAGCGCTGCTTTATCCCTATTTCCGGAGGCCTCTAGTATGTATTAGAGATGGGTGAGTCCATGTGATTGGATAGGGGTCAGAGCGCTGCTTTATCCCTATTTCCGGAGGCCTCTAGTATGTATTAGAGATGGGTGAGTCCATGTGATTGGATAGGGGTCAGAGTGCTGCTTTATCCCTATTTCCGGAGGCCTCTCTTATGTATTAGAGATGGGTGAGTCCATGTGATGGGATAGGGGTCAGAGTGCTGCTTTATCCCTATTTCCGGAGGCCTCTCTTATAAATTAGAGATGGGTGAGTCCATGTGATGGGATAGGGGTCAGAGTGCTGCTTTATCCCTATTTCCGGAGGCCTCTAGTATGTATTAGAGATGGGTGAGTCCATGTGATTGGATAGGGGTCAGAGTGCTGCTTTATCCCTATTTCCGGAGGCCTCTCTTATGTATTAGAGATGGGTGAGTCCATGTGATTGGATAGGGGTCAGAGTGCTGCTTTATCCCTATTTCCGGAGGCCTCCATTATGTATTAGAGATGGGTGAGTCCATGTGATTGGATAGGGGTCAGAGTGCTGCTTTATCCCTATTTCCGGAGGCCTCTCTTATGTATTAGAGATGGGTGAGTCCATGTGATTGGATAGGGGTCAGAGTGCTGCTTTATCCCTATTTCCGGAGGCCTCTAGTATGTATTAGAGATGGGTGAGTCCATGTGATGGGATAGGGGTCAGAGTGCTGCTTTATCCCTATTTCCGGAGGCCTCCATTATGTATTAGAGATGGGTGAGTCCATGTGATTGGATAGGGGTCAGAGTGCTGCTTTATCCCTATTTCCGGAGGCCTCTCTTATGTATTAGAGATGGGTGAGTCCATGTGATGGGATAGGGGTCAGAGTGCTGCTTTATCCCTATTTCCGGAGGCCTCCATTATGTATTAGAGATGGGTGAGTCCATGTGATTGGATAGGGGTCAGAGTGCTGCTTTATCCCTATTTCCGGAGGCCTCTCTTATGTATTAGAGATGGGTGAGTCCATGTGATTGGATAGGGGTCAGAGTGCTGCTTTATCCCTATTTCCGGAGGCCTCTCTTATGTATTAGAGATGGGTGAGTCCATGTGATGGGATAGGGGTCAGAGTGCTGCTTTATCCCTATTTCCGGAGGCCTCTCTTATGTATTAGAGATGGGTGAGTCCATGTGATTGGATAGGGGTCAGAGTGCTGCTTTATCCCTATTTCCGGAGGCCTCTCTTATGTATTAGAGATAGTAACACACAACTGACTCCGCACATTCGGAGTTCCTAACCACGGATTGCAGGAGGAGAGGCGCTGGCCTTGTTGGACGCCATTTTGTAATCTTTGGTCATTTTCTTTTTGAATCATGTGATATATGTTGTTTTTACATTTTTATGTGAAAATTAAATTCTGAATTTCAGCTGAAGCTTTGTTTTTGCTCTTTTTGTATATTACACTGTACGATAATTGGGTTTTATCGAATATTTAGCATTGGGTTAAGAAAGATCGAGTATGGGAATAACGGGACAGAACCGTAACCGACTATTAGTCACCAGAAGCCATTGGAACGTGTGTGTGATGATCATGATAGTGATGAGGATAGTGATGAGGAGGATGATAGTGATGATGAGGATGATGATAGTGATGATGAGGAGGATGATAGTGATGATGATAGTGATGAGGAGGATGATAGTGATGATGAAGATGATAGTGATGAGGATGATGATAGTGATGAGGATGATAGTGATGAGGATGATAGTGATGAGGATGATAGTGATGAGGATGATAGTGATGAGGATGATAGTGATGAGGATGATAGTGATGAGGATGATGATGAGGATAGTGATGATGAGGATGATAGTGATGAGGATGATGATAGTGATGATGAAGATGATAGTGATGAGGATGATGATAGTGATGAGGATGATAGTGATGAGGATGATAGTGATGAGGATGATAGTGATGAGGATGATAGTGATGATGATAGTGATGAGGATGATAGTGATGAGGATAGTGGTGAGGATGATGATGAGGATGATGATAGTGATGATGATAGTGATGATGATGATGATAGTGATGATGATAGTGATGATGATAGTGATGATGATGATGATAGTGATGAGGATGATGTTGAGGATGATGATGATGATGATAGTGATGATGATAGCGATGATGAAGATGAGGAGGATAGTGGTGATGATGATGATGATGAGGATGATGATGATGATAGTGATGAGGATGATGATAGTGATGAGGATGATGATGATGATAGTTATGAGGATATTGATGAGGATAGTGGTGAGGATGATGATGATGATAGTGATGATGAAGATGAGGAGGATAGTGGTGATGATGATGATAGTGAGGATGATGATGATGATAGTGATGATGATAGTGATGATGAAGATGAGGAGGATAGTGGTGATGATGATGAGGATGATGATGATGATAGTGATGATGATGATGAGGATGATGATAGTGATGAGGATGATGATGAGGATGATGATGATGATAGTTATGAGGATATTGATGAGGATAGTGGTGAGGATGATGATGATGATAGTGATGATGATAGCGATGATGATGATGAGGAGGATAGTGGTGATGATGATGATAGGGAGGAGGGGGTGTGGTTATAGGGAGGGGGGAGCCTCTGCACAGCCGCTGCCGCCTTCTCCCTCATTGTGCCGGGAAGTTTCCTGGCTGCAGCCGCCGCTTTCATCTCTACAATTTGCCTCCTTTTGTTGCTGCAGAGCTGCACTCCGGCTGTCAGGGAGGCTGGGGGTCTCCTTATTCCTTCGTAATCGGGGGCTGGGGAATAAGCCGCATCCTCTGCGGGAAAAGAACCGCTAATGTGCGACATTAGAGAGCAGCAAGCGGAAGGGGGCTGCCAACAGGTGACCCGACAACACAGAGGGACTGCCGACAGGTGACCCGGCACCCAACAACACAGAGGGACTGCCGACAGGTGACCCGGCACCCAACAACACAGAGGGACTGCCGACAGGTGACCCGACAACACAGAGGGACTGCCGACAGGTGACCCGGCACCCAACAACACAGAGGGACTGCCGACAGGTGACCCGACAATGCAGAGGGACTGCCGACAGGTGACCCGACAACACAGAGGGACTGCCGACAGGTGACCCGGCACCCAACAACACAGAGGGACTGCCGACAGGTAACCCGGGACCAAACAACACAGAGGGACTGCCGACAGGTGACCCGGCACAAAACAACACAGAGGGACTGCCGACAGGTGACCCGACAACGCAGAGGGACTGCCGACAGGTGACCCGACAACACAGAGGGACTGCCGACAGGTGACCCGGCACCCAACAACACAGAGGGACTGCCGACAGGTGACCCGGCACCCAACAACACAGAGGGACTGCCGACAGGTGACCCGGCACCCAACAACACAGAGGGACTGCTGACAGGTGACCCGACAACACAGAGGGACTGCCGACAGGTGACCCGGCACCCAACAACACAGAGGGACTGCCGACAGGTGACCCGGCACCCAACAACACAGAGGGACTGCTGACAGGTGACCCGACAATGCAGAGGGACTGCCGACAGGTGACCCGACAACACAGAGGGACTGCCGACAGGTGACCCGGCACCCAACAACACAGAGGGACTGCCGACAGGTGACCCGGCACCCAACAACACAGAGGGACTGCTGACAGGTGACCCGACAATGCAGAGGGACTGCCGACAGGTGACCCGACAACACAGAGGGACTGCCGACAGGTGACCCGGCACCCAACAACACAGAGGGACTGCCGACAGGTAACCCGGGACCAAACAACACAGAGGGACTGCCGACAGGTGACCTGAAACCCAACAACACAGAAGGACTGCCGACAGGTGACCCGACAACACAGAGGGACTGCCGACAGGTGGCCCGACAACACAGAGGGACTGCCGACAGGTAACCCGGCACCCAACAACACAGAGGGACTGCCGACAGGTGACCCGGCACCCGACAACACAGAGGGACTGCCGACAGGTGACCCGGCACCCAACAACACAGAGGGACTGCCGACAGGTGACCCGGCAACACAAAGGGACTGCCGACAGGTGACCCGGCACCCAACAACACATAGGGACTGCCGACAGGTGACCCGGCAACACAGAGGGACTGCCGACAGGTGACCCGGCAACACAAAGGGACTGCCGACAGGTGACCCGGCACCCAACAACACATAGGGACTGCCGACAGGTGACCCGGCAACACAGAGGGACTGCCGACAGGTGACCCGGCACCCAACAACACAGAGGGACTGCCGACAGGTGACCCGGCACCCAACAACACAGAGGGACTGCCGACAGGTGACCCGGCACCCAACAACACAGAGGGACTGCCGACAGGTAACCCGGCACCCAACAACACAGAGGGACTGCCGACAGGTGACCCGGCACCCAACAACACAGAAGGACTGCCGACAGGTGACCCGGCAACACAGAGGGACTGCCGACAGGTGACCCAGCACCCTACAACACAGAGGGACTGCTGACAGGTGACCCAGCACCCAACAACACAGAGGGACTGCCGACAGGTGACCCGGCACCCAACAACACAGAGGGACTGCCGACAGGTGATCCTGCAGCTGAGGGCTCCTTCTGGCACTTTCCAACTCTTTGCTCTTCCACTTAAGTAACAAGCTGAGGAGTTCTGCTGCGGAGGAACCGGGCACCTCTGAATTCTGCACTTTATGACCCAGACGGCGAGGTGAGTGCGAGACTGGAGGACTCCTGTGTATGGGGGCAGATGCGGGGGTCTCCTGTGTATGGGGGGGGTCTCCTGTGTATGGGGGGGCAGGTGCGGGGGTCTCCTGTGTAGGGGGGGGCAGGTGCGGGGGTCTCCTGTGTATGGGGGGGCAGGTGTGGGGGTCTCCTGTTTATGGGGGCAGATGCGGGGGTTCCTGTGTATGGGGGGGCAGGTGCAGGGGTCTCCTGTGTATGGGGGGGCAGGTGCGGGGGTCTCCTGTGTATGGGGGGGCAGGAGCGGGGGTCTCCTGTGTATGGGGGCAGGTGCGGGGGTCTCCTGTGTATGGGGGCAGATGCGGGGGTCTCCTGTGTATGGGGGGGCAGGTGCGGGGGTCTCCTGTGTATGGGGGGGCAGGAGCGGGGGTCTCCTGTGTATGGGGGCAGGTGCGGGGGTCTCCTGTGTATGGGGGGGCAGGTGCGGGGGTCTCCTGTGTATGGGGGCAGATGCGGGGGTCTCCTGTGTATGGGGGGGCAGGTGCGGGGGTCTCCTGTGTATGGGGGGGCAGGGGCGGGGGTCCCCTGTGTATGGGGGCAGGTGCGGGGTCTCCTGTGTATGGGGGCAGGTGCGGGGGTCTCCTGTGTATGGGGAGGTCTCCTGTGTATGGGGAGGCAGGTGCGGGGGTCCCCTGTGTATGGGGGCAGGTGCGGGGGTCTCCTGTGTATGGGTAGGCAGGTGCTGGGGTCTCCTGTGTATGGGGGGGCAGGTGCGGGGGTCTCCTGTGTATGGGGGGGGGCAGGTGCGGGGGTCTCCTGTGTATGGGGGCAGGTGCGGGGGTCTCCTGTGTATGGGGAGGTCTCCTGTGTATGGGGGGGCAGGTGCGGGGGTCTCCTGTGTATGGGGGGGTCTCCTGTGTATGGGGGCAGGTGCGGGGGTCTCCTGTGTATGGGGGGGGCAGGTGCGGGGGTCTCCTTTGTATGGGAGCAGGTGCGGGGGTCTCCTGTGTATGGGGGGGCAGGTGCGGGGGTCTCCTGTGTATAGGGGGGGCAGGTGCGGGGGTCTCCTGTGTATGGGGGCAGGTGCGGGGGTCTCCTGTGTATGGGGGCAGGTGCGGGGGTCTCCTGTGTATGGGGGGGCAGATGCGGGGGTCTCCTGTGTATGGGGGCAGGTGCGGGGGTCTCCTGTGTATGGGGAGGTCTCCTGTGTATGGGGGGGAAGGTGCGGGGGTCTCCTGTGTATGGGGGGGCAGGTGCGGGGGTCTCCTGTGTATGGGGGGGCAGGTGCGGGGGTCTCCTGTGTATGGGGGGGGGCAGGTGCGGGGGTCTCCTGTGTATGGGGGGGGGCAGGTGCGGGGGTCTCCTGTGTATGGGGAGGTCTCCTGTGTATGGGGGGGCAGGTGCGGGGGTCTCCTGTGTATGGGGGGGTCTCCTGTGTATGGGGGCAGGTGCGGGGGTCTCCTGTGTATGGGGGGGGCAGGTGCGGGGGTCTCCTTTGTATGGGGGCAGGTGCGGGGGTCTCCTGTGTATGGGAGCAGGTGCGGGGGTCTCCTGTGTATGGGGGGGCAGGTGCGGGGGTCTCCTGTGTATAGGGGGGGGCAGATGCGGGGGTCTCCTGTGTATGGGGGGGGCAGGTGCGGAGGTCTCCTGTGTATGGGGGGGGCAGGTGCGGGGGTCTCCTGTGTATGGGGGGGGCAGGTGCGGGGTCTCCGGTGTATGGGGGGGCAGGTGCGGGGGTCTCCTGTGTAAGGGGGGGCAGGTGCGGGGGTCTCCTGTGTATGGGGGGGGCAGGTGCGGGGGTCTCCTGTGTATGGGGGCAGATGCAGGGGTCCCCTGTGTATAGGGGGGCAGGTGCGGGGGTCTCCTGTGTATAGGGGGGGCAGGTGCGGGGGTCTCCTGTGTATGGGGGGGCAGGTGCGGGGGTCTCCTGTGTATGGGGGGGTCTCCTGTGTATGGGGGCAGGTGCGGGGGTCTCCTGTGTATGGGGGGCAGGTGCGGGGGTCTCCTGTGTATGGGGGGCAGGTGCGGGGGTCTCCTGTGTATGGGGGCAGGTGCGGGGGTCTCCTGTGTATGGAGGGCAGGTGCGGGGGTCTCCTGTGTATGGGGGGGGGGCAGGTGCAGGGGTCTCCTGTGTATGGGGGCAGGTGCGGGGGTCTCCTGTGTATGGGGGGGGCAGGTGCGGGGGTCTCCTGTGTATGGGGGGGCAGGTGCGGGGGTCTCCTGTGTATGGGGGCAGGTGCGGGGGTCTCCTGTGTATGGGGGCAGGTGCGGGGGTCTCCTGTGTATGGGGGGCAGGTGCGGGGGTCTCCTGTGTATGGGGGGCAGGTGCGGGGGTCTCCTGTGTATAGGGGCAGGTGCGGGGGTCTCCTGTGTATGGGGGGGGCAGGTGCGGGGGTCTCCTGTGTATGGGGGCAGGTGCGGGGGTCTCCTGTGTATGGGGGCAGGTGCGGGGGTCTCCTGTGTATGGGGGGGGGGAAGGTGCGGGGGTCTCCTGTGTATGGGGGGGCAGGTGCGGGGGTCTCCTGTGTATGGGGGCAGGTGCGGGGGTCTCCTGTGTATGGGGGGGGGGGCAGGTGCGGGGGTCTCCTGTGTATGGGGGCAGGTGCGGGGGTCTCCTGTGTATGGGGGGCAGGTGCTTGGGTCTCCTGTGTATGGGGGGAAGGTGCGGGGGTCTCCTGTGTATGGGGGAAGGTGCGGGGGTCTCCTGTGTATGGGGGGGGCAGGTGCGGGGGTCTCCTGTGTATGGGGGGGGTCTCCTGTGTATGGGGGGGGGGGGGGAAGGTGCGGGGGTCTCCTGTGTATGGGGGCAGGTGCGGGGGTCTCCTGTGTATGGGGGCAGGTGCGGGGGTCTCCTGTGTATGGGGGGGCAGATGCGGGGGTCTCCTGTGTATGGGGGGGGCAGGTGCGGGGGTCTCCTGTGTATGGGGGGCAGATGCGGGGGGTCTCCTGTGTATGGGGGGGGCAGGTGCGGGGGGTCTCCTGTGTATGGGGGGGCAGGTGCGGGGGGTCTCCTGTGTATGGGGGGGCAGGTGCGGGGGTCTCCTGTGTATGGGGGGGGGGGCAGGTGCGGGGGTCTCCTGTGTATGGGGGGGCAGGTGCGGGGGTCTCCTGTGTATGGGGGCAGATGCAGGGGTCCCCTGTGTATAGGGGGGCAGGTGCGGGGGTCTCCTGTGTATAGGGGGGGCAGGTGCGGGGGTCTCCTGTGTATGGGGGGGCAGGTGCGGGGGTCTCCTGTGTATGGGGGGGTCTCCTGTGTATGGGGGCAGGTGCGGGGGTCTCCTGTGTATGGGGGCAGGTGCGGGGGTCTCCTGTGTATGGGGGGCAGGTGCGGGGGTCTCCTGTGTATGGGGGGCAGGTGCGGGGGTCTCCTGTGTATGGGGGCCTCCTGTGTATGGGGGCAGGTGCGGGGGTCTCCTGTGTATGGGGGGGGGCAGGTGCGGGGGTCTCCTGTGTATGGTGGGAAGGTGCGGGGGTCTCCTGTGTATGGGGGGGGCAGGTGCGGGGGTCTCCTGTGTATGGGGGGGGTCTCCTGTGTATGGGGGGGGGGGCAGGTTCGGGGGTCTCCTGTGTATGGGGGGGCAGGTGCGGCGGTCTCCTGTGTATGGGGGACAGGTGCAGGGGTCTCCTGTGTATGGGGGACAGGTGTGGGGGTCTCCTGTGTATGGGGGGGGCAGGTGCGGGAGTCTCCTGTGTATGGGGGGGCAGGTGCGGGGGTCTCCTGTGTATGGGGGCAGGTGCGGGGGTCTCCTGTGTATGGAGGGCAGGTGCGGGGGTCTCCTGTGTATGGGGGGGGGCAGGTGCGGGGGTCTCCTGTGTATGGGGGGGCAGGTGCGGGGGTCTCCTGTGTATGGGGGCAGGTGCGGGGGTTTCCTGTGTATGGGGGGCAGGTGCGGGGGTCTCCTGTGTATGGGGGGGCAGGTGCGGGGGTCTCCTGTGGTATGGGGGTCAGGTGCCGGGGGTCTCCTGTGTATGGGGGGGGAGGGGGCGTGGGGGGTCTCCTGTTGTATGGGGGGCAGGTGCGGGGGTCTCCTGTGTAGGGGGGGGCAGGGTGCGGGGGTCTCCTGTGTAGGGGGGCAGGTGCAGGTGCGGGGGTCCTCCTGTGTATGGGGGCAGGTGCGGGGAGTCTCCATGTGTATTGGGGGGCAGGTGCGGGGGTCTCCTGTGTATGTGGGGGGCAGGGGGGCGGGGGTCCTCCTGGGGGGGGGGGGGCAGGGCAGGGGGCCCCTCCCCCAAAAAATGGGGGGGCCGGTGCGGGGGTCTCCCTGTGTATGGGGGTGGCAGGTGGGGGGGGGTCTCCTGTGTATAGGGGGGGGCAGGTGCGGGGTCCTCCTGTGTATGGAGGGGCAGGTGCGGGGTCTCCTGTGTATGGGGGCAGGTGCGGCTCATGTGTATGGGGCCTAGGGTATGGGGGCAGGTGCGGGGGGTCTCCTGTGTATGGGGGGGGCAGGTGCGGGTGGGGGGTCTCCTGGTGATGGGGGGCGCAGGTGCAAGGGGTCTCCTGCTGTATGGGGGTATGTGGGGGCAGGTGCTGGGGGTCCTCCCTGTGTATGTGGGGGGGGGCAGGTGCGGGGGGTCTTCCTGTTGTATGGGGGGCAGGTGCGGGGTCTCCTGTGTATGGGGGGCAGGTGCGGGGTCTCCTGTGTATGGGGGCAGGTGCGGGGGTCTCCTGTGTATGAGGCAGGTGCGGGGTCTCCTGTGTTATGGGGGGGCAGGTGCGGGCGGGTCTCCTGTGTATGGGGGGGGCAGGTGCGGGGGTCTCCTGGTGTATGGGGGGGTCCGTGCGGGGGGGTTATGGCGGTGTATGGGGGGGCAGGATGCGGGGTCTCCTGTGTATGGGGGGGCAGATGCGGGGGTCTCCTGTGTATGGGGGGGCAGGTGCGGGGGTCTCCTGTGTATGGGGGGGAAGGGGCGGGGGTCTCCTGTGTATGGGGGCAGGTGCGGGGAGTCTCCTGTGTATGGGGGGCAGGCACCGTCGGGGGGGTCTCCTGTGTATGGGGGCGGCAGGTGCGGGGTCTCCTGTGTATGGGGGCAGGTGCGGGGGTCTCCTGTGTATGGGGGGCAGGTGCAGGGGGTCTCCTGTGTATGGGGGGGCAGGTGCGGGGGTCTCCTGTGTATGGGGGGGTCTCCTGTGTATGGGGGGGCAGGTGCGGGGGTCTCCTGTGTATGGGGGGGCAGGTGCGGGGGTCTCCTGTGTATGGGGGCAGGTGCGGGGGTCTCCTGTGTATGGGGGGCAGGTGCGGGGGTCTCCTGTGTATGGGGGACAGGTGCGGGGGTCTCCTGTGTATGGGGGCAGGTGCGGGGGTCTCCTGTGTATGGGGGGGGGGGGGGAAGGTGCGGGGGTCTCCTGTGTATGGGGGGGCAGGTGCGGGGGTCTCCTGTGTATGGGGGCAGGTGCGGGGATCTCCTGTGTATGGGGGGGGGCAGGTGCGGGGGTCTCCTGTGTATGGGGGGGCAGGTGCGGGGGTCTCCTGTGTATGGGGGGCAGGTGCGGGGGTCTCCTGTGTATGGTGGGAAGGTGCGGGGGTCTCCTGTGTATGGGGGGGGCAGGTGCGGGGGTCTCCTGTGTATGGGGGGGGGGGGGTAGGTGCCGGGGTCTCCTGTGTATGGGGGGGAAGGTGCGGGGGTCTCCTGTGTATGGGGGCAGGTGCGGGGGTCTCCTGTGTATGGGGGGGCAGGTGCGGGGGTCTCCTGTGTATGGGGGCAGGTGCGGGGGTCTCCTGTGTATGGGGGCAGGTGCGGGGGTCTCCTGTGTATGGGGGGCAGGTGCGGGGGTCTCCTGTGTATGGGGGGGCAGGTGCGGGGGTCTCCTGTGTATGGGGGGCAGGTGCAGGGGTCTCCTGTGTATGGGGGGGCAGGTGCGGGGGTCTCCTGTGTATGGGGGGGTCTCCTGTGTATGGGGGGGGGCAGGTGCGGGGGTCTCCTGTGTATGGGGGGGCAGGTGCGGGGGTCTCCTGTGTATGGGGGGCAGGTGCGGCTCCTGTGTATGGGGGGCAGGTGCGGGGGTCTCCTGGGTATGGGGGGGCAGGTGCGGGGGTCTCCTGTGTATGGGGGGCAGGTGCAGGGGTCTCCTGTGTATGGGGGGGCAGGTGCGGGGGTCTCCTGTGTATGGGGGGGGCAGGTGCGGGGGTCTCCTGTGTATGGGGGGGCAGGTGCGGGGGTCTCCTGTGTATGGGGGGCAGGTGCGGCTCCTGTGTATGGGGGACAGGTGCGGGGGTCTCCTGTGTATGGGGGACAGGTGTGGGGGTCTCCTGTGTATGGGGGGGCAGGTGCGGGGGTCTCCTGTGTATGGGGGCAGGTGCGGGGGTCTCCTGTGTATGGGGGGGCAGGTGCGGGGGTCTCCTGTGTATGGGGGGGCAGGTGCGGGGGTCTCCTGTGTATGGGGGCAGGTGCGGGGGTCTCCTGTGTATGGGGGGCAGGTGCGGGGGTCTCCTGTGTATGGGGGGGGCAGGTGCGGGGGTCTCCTGTGTATGGGGGGCAGGTGCGGGGGTCTCCTGTGTATGGGGGGCAGGTGCGGGGGTCTCCTGTGTATGGGGGCAGGTGCGGGGGTCTCCTGTGTATGGGGGCAGGTGAGGGGGTCTCCTGTGTATGGGGGCAGGTGCGGGGGTCTCCTGTGTATGGGGGGGGGGAAGGTGCGGGGGTCTCCTGTGTATGGGGGCAGGTGCGGGGGTCTCCTGTGTATGGGGGGGCAGGTGCGGGGGTCTCCTGTGTATGGGGGGGCAGGTGCGGGGGTCTCCTGTGTATGGGGGCAGGTGCGGGGGTCTCCTGTGTATGGGGGCAGGTGCGGGGTCTCCTGTGTATGGGGGGGCAGGTGCGGGGGTCTCCTGTGTACGGGGGCAGGTGTGGGGGTCTCCTGTGTATGGGGGGGCAGGTGCGGGGGTCTCCTGTGTATGGGGGGCAGGTGCGGGGGTCTCCTGTGTATTGGGGGGCAGGTGCGGGGGTCTCCTGTGTATGGGGGGGGGGGGGCAGGTGCGGGGGTCTCCTGTGTATGGGGGGGGGGCAGGTGCGGGGGTCTCCTGTGTATGGGGGGTAGGTGCGGGGTCTCCTGTGTATGGGGGGCAGGTGCGGGGGTCTCCTGTGTATGGGGGGGGCAGGTGTGGGGGTCTCCTGTGTATGGGGGGGGCAGGTGCGGGGGTCTCCTGTGTATGGGGGCAGGTGCGGGGGTCTCCTGTGTATGGGGGCAGGTGCGGGGGTCTCCTGTGTATGGGGGGGGGGGGCAGGTGCGGGGGTCTCCTGTGTATGGGGGGCAGGTGCGGGGGTCTCCTGTGTATGGGGGCAGGTGCGGGGGTCTCCTGTGTATGGGGGGCAGGTGCGGGGGTCTCCTGTGTATGGTGGGAAGGTGCGGGGGTCTCCTGTGTATGGGGGGGGGCAGGTGCGGGGGTCTCCTGTGTATGGGGGGGGTCTCCTGTGTATGGGGGGGGGGCAGGTTCGGGGGTCTCCTGTGTATGGGGGGGGCAGGTGCGGGGTCTCCTGTGTATGGGGGGGGCAGGTGCGGGGGTCTCCTGTGTATGGGGGGGGAAGGTGCGGGGGTCTCCTGTGTATGGGGGGCAGGTGCGGGGGTCTCCTGTGTATGGGGGGGCAGGTGCGGAGGTCTCCTGTGTATGAGGGGGGGGGGCGAGGGTGCGGGGGGTCTTCCTGTGTATGTGGGGGCAGGTGGGGGGTCTCCTGTGTCATGGGGGCAGGTGCGGGGGGGTTTCCCTGTGTATGGGAGGGCTAGGTGCGTGGGGTCTCCTGTGTATGGGGAGGGGGCAGTTGCGGGGTCCTCCCTGTGTATGTAGGGGGGCAGGTGCGGGGGTACTCCTGTGTATGGAGGGGGCAGGTGCGGGGGTCTCCTTGTTGTATGGGTGGGCAGGTGCGGGGGTCCTCCTGTGTATTGGGGCAGGTGCGGGGTCTCCTGTGTATGGGGGGCAGGTGCGGGGGTCCTCGTGTGTATGGGGGGCAGTGTGCGGGGGGTCTCTGTGTATGGGGGGGCAGGTGCGGGGGTCTCGTGTGTATGGGGGGGCAGGATTGCGGGGGTCTCCTGTGTATGGGGGGGCAGGTGCGGGGGAGTCTCCTGTGTATGGGGGGGTCTCTCCTGTGTATGGGGGGGGCAGGGCGGGGGTCTCCTGTGTATGGGGGGGGTCTCCTGTGTATGGATGGGCAGGTTCGGGGGTCTCTGTGTATGGGGGGGCAGATGCGGGGTCTCCTGTGTATGGGGGGGCAGGTGCGGGGTCTCACTGTGTATGGGGGGCAGGTGCGGGGTCTCCTGTGTATGGGGGGCAGGTGAGGGGTCTCCTGTGTATGGGGGGCAGGTGCGGGGGTCTCCTGTGTATGGGGGGGGCAGGTGCAGGGGGTCTCCTGTGTATGGGGGGCAGGTGCGGGGGTCTCCTGTGTATGGGGGCAGGTGCGGGGGTCTCCTGTGTATGGGGGGGGCAGGTGCGGGGGTCTCCTGTGTATGGGGGGGGTCTCCTGTGTATGGGGGCAGGTGCGGGGGTCTCCTGTGTATGGGGGGGCAGGTGCGGGGGTCTCCTGTGTATGGGGGGCAGGTGCGGGGGTCTCCTGTGTATGGGGGGGCAGGTGCGGGGGTCTCCTGTGTATGGGGGGGGGGTCTCCTGTGTATGGGGCAGGTGCGGGGGTCCTCCTGTGTATGGGGGGCAGGTGAGGGGGTCTCCTGTGTATGGGGGGCAGGTGCGGGGTCTCCTGTGTATGGGGCAGGTGGGGGTCTCCTGTGTATGGGGGGGCAGGTGCGGGGGTCTCCTGTGTATGGGGGGCAGGTGCGGGGGTCTCCTGTGTATGGGGGGGCAGGTGCGGGGGTCTCCTGTGTCATGGGGGGGGCAGGTGCGGGGGTGTTCCCTGTGTATGGGGGGGGCAGGTGCGGGGGTCCTCCTGTGTATGGGGGCAGGTGCCGGGGTCTCCTGTGTATGGGGGGCAAGATGCGGGGGGTCTCCTGTGTATGGGGGGCAGGTGCGGGGGCGTCTCCTGTGTATGGGGGGGCAGGTGCGGGGGTCTCCTGTGTATGGGGGGGGGTCTCCTGTGTATGGGGGCAGGTGCGGGGGTCTCCTGTGTATGGGGGCAGGTGCGGGGGTCTCCTGTGTATGGGGGGCAGGTGCGGGGGTCTCCCTGTGTATTGGGGGGCAGGGTGCGGGGGTCTCCTGTGTATGGGGGGCAGGTGCGGGGGTCTCCTGTGTATGGGGGGCAGGTGCGGGGGTCTCCTGTGTATGGGGGGGCAGGTGCGGGGGTCTCCTGTGTATGGGGGGGGCAGGTGCGGGGGTCTCCTGTGTATGGGGGGGGTCTCCTGTGTATGGGGGCAGGTGCGGGGGTCTCCTGTGTATGGGGGCAGGTGAGGGGGTCTCCTGTGTATGGGGGGCAGGTGCGGGGGTCTCCTGTGTATGGGGGGCAGGTGCGGGGGTCTCCTGTGTATGGGGGGGCAGGTGCGGGGGTCTCCTGTGTATGGGGGGGGCAGGTGCGGGGGTCTCCTGTGTATGGGGGCAGGTGCCGGGGTCTCCTGTGTATGGGGGGGCAGGTGCGGGGGTCTCCTGTGTATGGGGGGGCAGGTGCGGGGGTCTCCTGTGTATGGGGGGAAGGTGCGGGGGTCTCCTGTGTATGGGGGGCAGGTGCGGGGGTCTCCTGTGTATGGGGGGGCAGGTGCGGGGGTCTCCTGTGTATGGGGGGGGGCAGGTGCGGGGGTCTCCTGTGTATGGGGGGGGGCAGGTGCGGGGGTCTCCTGTGTATGGGGGGGCAGGTGCGGGGGTCTCCTGTGTATGGGGGGGCAGGTGCGGGGGTCTCCTGTGTATGGGGGGGCAGGTGCGGGGGTCTCCTGTGTATTGGGGCAGGTGCGGGGGTCTCCTGTGTATGGGGGGGCAGGTGCGGGGGTCTCGTGTGTATGGGGGGGCAGGTGCGGGGGTCTCGTGTGTATGGGGGGGGCAGGTGCGGGGGTCTCCTGTGTATGGGGGGGCAGGTGCGGGGGTCTCCTGTGTATGGGGGGGCAGGTGCGGGGGTCTCCTGTGTATGGGGGGGCAGGTGCGGGGGTCTCCTGTGTATGGGGGGGTCTCCTGTGTATGGGGGGGCAGGTGCGGGGGTCTCCTGTGTATGGGGGGGGTCTCCTGTGTATGGGGGGGGGGGTAGGTGCCGGGGTCTCCTGTGTATGGGGGCAGGTTCGGGGGTCTCCTGTGTATGGGGGGGCAGTTGCGAGGGGTCTCCTGTGTATGGGGGGCAGGTGCGGGGGTCTCCTGTGTATGGGGTGGCAGGGTGCTGGGGTCCTCCTGTGTATGGGGGGCAGGTGCGGGGGTCTCCTGTGTATTGGGGCAGGGTGCGGGGGTCTCCTGTGTATGGGGGGGCAGGTGCTGGGGGGTCTCATGTGTATGGGGGGGCAGGTGCGGGGGGTCTCCTGTGTATGGGGGGGCAGGTGCTGGGTCTCCTGTTGTATGGCGGGGGTTCTCCTGTGTATGGGGGGCAGGTGCAGGGGTCTCCTGTGTATGGGGGGCAGGTGCGGGGGTCTCCTGTGTATGGGGGGGCAGGTGCGGGGGTCTCCTGTGTATGGGGGGCAGGTGCGGGGTTTCCTGTGTATGGGGGAAGGCAGGTGCGGGGGTCTCCTGTGTATGGGGGGGGCAGGTGCGGGGGTCTCCTGTGTATGGGGGGCTAGGTGCGGGGGTCTCCTGTGTATGGGGGGGAAGGTGCGGGGTCTCCTGTGTATGGGGGGGGCAGGTGCGGGGGTCTCCTGTGTATGGGGGGGCAGCTGCGGGGGTCTCCTGTGTATGGGGGCAGGTGCGGGGGTCTCCTGTGTATGGGGGGAAGGTGCGGGGGTCTCCTGTGTATGGGAAGGCAGGTGCGGGGGTCTCCTGTGTATGGGGGGGCAGGTGCGGGGGTCTCCTGTGTATGGGGGGGCAGGTGCGGGGGTCTCCTGTGTATGAGGGGAAGGTGCGGGGGTCTCCTGTGTATGGGGGGGCAGGTGCGGGGGTCTCCTGTGTATGGGGGCAGGTGCGGGGGTCTCCTGTGTATGGGGGGGGGGCAGGTGCGGGGGTGTCCTGTGTATGGGGGGGGCAGGTGCGGGGGTCTCCTGTGTATGGGGGGGCAGGTGCGGGGTCTCCGGTGTATGGGGGGGCAGGTGCGGGGGTCTCCTGTGTATGGGGGCAGATGCAGGGGTCCCCTGTGTATAGGGGGGCAGGTGGGGGGGTCTCCTGTGTATGGGGGGGCAGGTGCGGGGGTCTCCTGTGTATGGGGAAGGGGGGTCCTCCTAGGGGGGCGGGGGTACTCCTGTGTATGGTGGGCAGGTGCGGGGGTCTCCTGTGTATGGTGGGGGCAGGTGCGGGGGTCTCCTGTGTATGGGGGGGCAGGTGCGGGGGTCTCCTGTGTATGGGGGGGCAGGTGCGGGGGTCTCCTGTGTATGGGGGGCAGGTGCGGGGGTCTCCTGTGTATGGGGGGCAGGTGCGGGGGTCTCCTGTGTATGGGGGGCAGGTGCGGGGGTTCTCCTGTGTATGGGGGGGCAGGTGCGGGGGTCTCCTGTGGTATGGGGGGGCAGGTGCGGGGTCCGCCTGTGTATGGGGGGGCAGGTGCGGGGGTCTCCTGTGTATGGGGGGGCAGGTTGCGGGGGTCTCCTGTGTATGGGGGGGGCAGGTGCGGGGGTCTCCTGTGTATGGGGGCAGGTGCGGGGGTCTCCTGTGTATGGGGGTGCGGGGGTCTCCTGTGTATGGGGGGTGCAGGTGCGGGGGTCTCCTGTGTATGGGGGCAGGTGCGGGGGTCTCCTGTGTATGGGGGGGCAGGTGCAGGGGTCTCCTGTGTATGGGGGCAGGTGCGGGAGTCTCCTGTGTATGGGGGGGCAGGTGCAGGGGTCTCCTGTGTATGGGGGGCAGGTGCGGGGGTCTCCTGTGTATGGGGGACAGGTGTGGGGGTCTCCTGTGTATGGGGGGGCAGGTGCGGGGGTCTCCTGTGTATGGGGGGCAGGTGCGGGGGTCTCCTGTGTATGGGGGCAGGTGCGGGGTCTCCTGTGTATGGGGGGGCAGGTGCGGGGGTCTCCTGTGTACGGGGGCAGGTGCGGGGGTCTCCTGTGTATGGGGGGGCAGGTGCGGGGGTCTCCTGTGTATGGGGGGGGCAGGTGCGGGGGTCTC
Source organism: Dendropsophus ebraccatus (assembly GCA_027789725.1). Lineage (NCBI taxonomy): Eukaryota > Metazoa > Chordata > Amphibia > Anura > Hylidae > Dendropsophus > Dendropsophus ebraccatus. The sequence continues at coordinate 843,666 of JAQFWZ010000097.1, read as the reverse complement.
CTGTGTATGGGGGGGGCAGGTGCGGGGGTCTCCTGTGTATGGGGGCAGGTGCGGGGGTCTCCTGTGTATGGGGGCAGGTGCGGGGGTCTCCTGTGTATGGGGGGCAGGTGCGGGGGTCTCCTGTGTATGGGGGGGCAGGTGCGGGGGTCTCCTGTGTATGGGGGGGCAGGTGCGGGGGTCCTCCTGTGTATGGGGGGCAGGTGCGGGGGTCTCCTGTGTATGGGGGGGGGCAGGTGCGGGGGTCTCCTGTGTATGGGGGGGGGCAGGTGCGGGGGTCTCCTGTGTATGGGGGGTAGGTGCGGGGTCTCCTGTGTATGGGGGGCAGGTGCGGGGGGCTCCTGTGTATGGGGGGCAGGTGCGGGGGTCACCTGTGTATGGGGGGGGGCAGGTGCGGGGGTCACCTGTGTATGGGGGGGGCAGGTGCGGGGGTCTCCTGTGTATGGGGGGGCAGGTGCGGGAGTCTCCTGTGTATGGGGGGGGCAGGTGCGGGGGTCTCCTGTGTATGGGGGGGAAGGTGCGGGGGTCTCCTGTGTATGGGGGGGGCAGGTGCGGGGGTCTCCTGTGTATGGGGGGGCAGGTGCGGGGGTCTCCTGTGTATGGGGGGGGCAGGTGCGGGGGTCTCCTGTGTATGGGGGCAGGTGCGGGGGGTCTCCTGTGTATGGGGGGTCTCCTGTGTATGGGGGAAGGTGCGGGGGTCTCCTGTGTATGGGGGGGTCTCCTGTGTATGGGGGAAGGTGCGGGGGTCTCCTGTGTATGGGGGGGGCAGGTGCGGGGGTCTCCTGTGTATGGGGGGGCAGGTGCGGGGGTCTCCTGTGTATGGGGGCAGGTGCGGGGGTCTCCTGTGTATGGGGGGAAGGTGCGGGGGTCTCCTGTGTATGGGGGGCAGGTGCGGGGGTCTCCTGTGTATGGGGGCAGGTGCGGGGGTCTCCTGTGTATGGGGGCAGGTGCGGGGGTCTCCTGTGTATGGGGGGGCAGGTGCGGGGGTCTCCTGTGTATGGGGGGGCAGGTGCGGGGGTCTCCTGTGTATGGGGGGGCAGGTGCGGGGGTCTCCTGTGTATGGGGGGGCAGGTGCGGGGGTCTCCTGTGTATGGGGGGGGGCAGGTGCGGGGGTCTCCTGTGTATGGGGGGCAGGTGCGGGGGTCTCCTGTGTATGGGGGGCAGGTGCGGGGGTCTCCTGTGTATGGGGGGGCAGGTGCGGGGGTCTCCTGTGTATAGGGGCAGGTGCGGAGGTCTCCTGTGTATGGGGGGGGCAGGTGCGGGGGTCTCCTGTGTATGGGGGACAGGTGCGGGGGTCTCCTGTGTATGGGGGGGCAGGTGCAGGGGTCTCCTGTGTATGGGGGGGCAGGTGCGGGGGTCTCCTGTGTATGGGGGGGCAGGTGCGGGGGTCTCCTGTGTATGGGGGGGCAGGTGCGGGGGTCTCCTGTGTATGGGGGGGCAGGTGCGGGGTCTCCTGTGTATGGGGGGCAGGTGCGGGGGTCTCCTGTGTATGGGGGGGCAGGTGCGGGGTCTCCTGTGTATGGGGGGGCAGGTGCGGGGTCTCCTGTGTATGGGGGGGCAGGTGCGGGGTCTCCTGTGTATGGGGGCAGGTGCGGGGGTCTCTTGCGCTCCGGCCTCCCCCTCCTCTCTATGGTCTCCTCTGTGGTATAGAGGTGATGGGGCGCTCCGGCCTCCCCCTCCTCTCTATGGTCTCCTCTGTGGTATAGAGGTGATGGGGCGCTCCGGCCTCCCCCTCCTCTCTATGGTCTCCTCCGTGGTATAGAGGTGATGGGGCGCTCCGGCCTCCCCCTCCTCTCTATGGTCTCCTCTGTGGTATAGAGGTGATGGGGCGCTCCGGCCTCCCCCTCCCCTCTATGGTCTCCGTGGTATAGAGGTGATGGGGCGCTCCGGCCTCCCCCTCCTCTCTATGGTCTCCTCTGTGGTATAGAGGTGATGGGGTGCTCCGGCCTCCCCCTCCCTCTCTATGGTCTCCTCTGTGGTATAGAGGTGATGGGGCGCTCCGGCCTCCCCCCTCCTCTCTATGGTCTCCTCTGTGGTATAGAGGTGATGGGGCGCTCCGGCCTCCCCCTCCTCTCTATGGTCTCCTCTGTGGTATAGAGGTGATGGGGCGCTCCGGCCTCCCCCTCCTCTCTATGGTCTCCTCTGTGGTATAGAGGTGATGGGGCGCTCCGGCCTCCCCCTCCTCTCTATGGTCTCCTCTGTGGTATAGAGGTGATGGGGCGCTCCGGCCTCCCCCTCCCCTCTATGGTCTCCGTGGTATAGAGGTGATGGGGTGCTCCGGCCTCCCCCTCCCTCTCTATGGTCTCCTCTGTGGTATAGAGGTGATGGGGCGCTCCGGCCTCCCCCTCCCCTCTATGGTCTCCGTGGTATAGAGGTGATGGGGCGCTCCGGCCTCCCCCTCCTCTCTATGGTCTCCGTGGTATAGAGGTGATGGGGCGCTCTGGCCTCCCCCTCCTCTCTATGGTCTCCTCTGTGGTATAGAGGTGATGGGGCGCTCCGGCCTCCCCCCTCCTCTCTATGGTCTCCTCCGTGGTATAGAGGTGATGGGGCGCTCCGGTCTCCCCCCTCCTCTCTATGGTCTCCTCTGTGGTATAGAGGTGATGGGGTGCTCCGGCCTCCCCCTCCTCTCTATGGTCTCCTCTGTGGTATAGAGGTGATGGGGCGCTCCGGCCTCCCCCTCCTCTCTATGGTCTCTGTGGTATAGAGGTGATGGGGCGCTCCGGCCTCCCCCTCCTCTCTATGGTCTCCTCTGTGGTATAGAGGTGATGGGGCGCTCCGGCCTCCCCCTCCTCTCTATGGTCTCCTGTGTGGTATAGAGGTGATGGGGCGCTCCGGCCTCCCCCTCCCTCTCTATGGTCTCCTGTGTGGTATAGAGGTGATGGGGCGCTCCGGCCTCCCCCTCCCTCTCTATGGTCTCCTCCGTGGTATAGAGGTGATGGGGCGCTCCGGCCTCCCCCTCCTCTCTATGGTCTCCTGTGTGGTATAGAGGTGATGGGGCGCTCCGGCCTCCCCCTCCCTCTCTATGGTCTCCTCTGTGGTATAGAGGTGATGGGGCGCTCCGGCCTCCCCCTCCCTCTCTATGGTCTCCTCTGTGGTATAGAGGTGATGGGGTGCTCCGGCCTCCCCCTCCTCTCTATGGTCTCCTCTGTGGTATAGAGGTGATGGGGCGCTCCGGCCTCCCCCCTCCTCTCTATGGTCTTCTCTGTGGTATAGAGGTGATGGGGCGCTCCGGCCTCCCCCCTCCTCTCTATGGTCTCCTCTGTGGTATAGAGGTGATGGGGCGCTCCGGTCTCCCCCCTCCCTCTCTATGGTCTCCTCTGTGGTATAGAGGTGATGGGGCGCTCCGGCCTCCCCCTCCCTCTCTATGGTCTCCTGTGTGGTATAGAGGTGATGGGGCGCTCCGGCCTCCCCCTCCCTCTCTATGGTCTCCTCCGTGGTATAGAGGTGATGGGGCGCTCCGGCCTCCCCCTCCTCTCTATGGTCTCCTCTGTGGTATAGAGGTGATGGGGTGCTCCGGCCTCCCCCTCCTCTCTATGGTCTCTGTGGTATAGAGGTGATGGGGCGCTCCGGCCTCCCCCTCCCTCTCTATGGTCTCTGTGGTATAGAGGTGATGGGGCGCTCCGGCCTCCCCCTCCCTCTCTATGGTCTCCTCTGTGGTATAGAGGTGATGGGGCGCTCCGGCCTCCCCCCACCTCTCTAGGGTCTTCTCTGTGGTATAGAGGTGATGGGGCGCTCCGGCCTCCCCCCTCCTCTCTATGGTCTCCTCTGTGGTATAGAGGTGATGGGGCGCTCCGGCCTCCCCCTCCCTCTCTATGGTCTCCTCTGTGGTATAGAGGTGATGGGGCGCTCCGGCCTCCCCCCTCCTCTCTATGGTCTCCTCTGTGGTATAGAGGTGATGGGGCGCTCCGGCCTCCCCCTCCCCCTCTATGGTCTCCTCTGTGGTATAGAGGTGATGGGGCGCTCCGGCCTCCCCCTCCCTCTCTATGGTCTCCTCTGTGGTATAGAGGTGATGGGGCGCTCCGGCCTCCCCCCTCCTCTCTATGGTCTTCTCTGTGGTATAGAGGTGATGGGGCGCTCCGGCCTCCCCCTCCCTCTCTATGGTCTCCTCTGTGGTATAGAGGTGATGGGGCGCTCCGGCCTCCCCCTCCCTCTCTATGGTCTCCTCTGTGGTATAGAGGTGATGGGGCGCTCCGGCCTCCCCCTCCCTCTCTATGGTCTCCTCTGTGGTATAGAGGTGATGGGGCGCTCCGGCCTCCCCCTCCTCTCTATGGTCTCCTCTGTGGTATAGAGGTGATGGGGTGCTCCGGCCTCCCCCTCCTCTCTATGGTCTCCTCTGTGGTATAGAGGTGATGGGGCGCTCCGGCCTCCCCCCTCCTCTCTATGGTCTTCTCTGTGGTATAGAGGTGATGGGGCGCTCCGGCCTCCCCCCTCCTCTCTATGGTCTCCTCTGTGGTATAGAGGTGATGGGGCGCTCCGGCCTCCCCCTCCCTCTCTATGGTCTCCTCTGTGGTATAGAGGTGATGGGGCGCTCCGGCCTCCCCCTCCCTCTCTATGGTCTCCTCTGTGGTATAGAGGTGATGGGGCGCTCCGGCCTCCCCCTCCTCTCTATGGTCTCCTCTGTGGTATAGAGGTGATGGGGCGCTCCGGCCTCCCCCTCCTCTCTATGGTCTCCTCTGTGGTATAGAGGTGATGGGGCGCTCTGGCCTCCCCCTCCCTCTCTATGGTCTCCTCTGTGGTATAGAGGTGATGGGGCGCTCCGGCCTCCCCCTCCTCTCTATGGTCTCCTCTGTGGTATAGAGGTGATGGGGCGCTCCGGCCTCCCCCCCCCCTCTCTATGGTCTCCTCTGTGGTATAGAGGTGATGGGGCGCTCCGGCCTCCCCCTCCCTCTCTATGGTCTCCTCTGTGGTATAGAGGTGATGGGGCGCTCCGGCCTCCCCCTCCCTCTCTATGGTCTCTGTGGTATAGAGGTGATGGGGCGCTCCGGCCTCCCCCTCCTCTCTATGGTCTCCTCTGTGGTATAGAGGTGATGGGGCGCTCCGGCCTCCCCCTCCTCTCTATGGTCTCCGTGGTATAGAGGTGATGGGGCGCTCTGGCCTCCCCCTCCTCTCTATGGTCTCCTCTGTGGTATAGAGGTGATGGGGCGCTCCGGCCTCCCCCTCCTCTCTATGGTCTCCTCTGTGGTATAGAGGTGATGGGGTGCTCCGGCCTCCCCCTCCTCTCTATGGTCTCCTCCGTGGTATAGAGGTGATGGGGCGCTCCGGCCTCCCCCTCCTCTCTATGGTCTCCTCTGTGCTATAGAGGTGATGGGGCGCTCCGGCCTCCCCCTCCTCTCTATGGTCTCCTCTGTGGTATAGAGGTGATGGGGCGCTCCGGTCTCCCCCCTCCCTCTCTATGGTCTCCTGTGTGGTATAGAGGTGATGGGGCGCTCCGGCCTCCCCCCTCCTCTCTATGGTCTCCTCTGTGGTATAGAGGTGATGGGGCGCTCCGGCCTCCCCCTCCTCTCTATGGTCTCCTCTGTGGTATAGAGGTGATGGGGCGCTCCGGTCTCCCCCTCCTCTCTATGGTCTCCTCTGTGGTATAGAGGTGATGGGGCGCTCCGGCCTCCCCCTCCTCTCTATGGTCTCCTCTGTGGTATAGAGGTGATGGGGCGCTCCGGCCTCCCCCTCCCTCTCTATGGTCTCCTCTGTGGTATAGAGGTGATGGGGCGCTCCGGCCTCCCCCTCCTCTCTATGGTCTCCTCTGTGGTATAGAGGTGATGGGGCGCTCCGGCCTCCCCCCCCCTCTCTATGGTCTCCTCTGTGGTATAGAGGTGATGGGGCGCTCCGGCCTCCCCCTCCCTCTCTATGGTCTTCTCTGGCACTCGGCTGCCATGGTAACAGTAATTAAACTGATAAGAGTGTAGAAATGTCAGCGCGTTGTCTGCAGCTGCCGGAGGAGGAGGAGGTGAGGAGGGGACATTAGCATTGGGGGCTGCAGGGGTCTCTGGGCCGCTGAGCTGAGGAAAACAAGGCCCGGCCATGCTGAGAGGGAAGAGGAAGCATTGTCTGCCTCCCTCCCCTGCTGTATGAATGGCTGCCCGGACCCCCAGTCCAGCCCCCGCCAGGTATGTGCCCAGGATGGTGATGGAGGACTCCTGTATGTGTGATGATGGGGGGGACTCCTGTATGTGTGATGATGGGGGGGACTCCTGTATGTGTGATGATGGGGGGGACTCCTGTATGTGTGATGATGGGGAGGACTCCTGTATGTGTGATGAGGGGGGGACTCCTGTATGTGTGATGATGGGGGGGACTCCTGTATGTGTGATGATGGGGGGGACTCCTGTATGTGTGATGGTGGAGGAACTCCTGTATGTGTGATGATGGGGGGGACTCCTGTATGTGTGATGAGGGGGGGACTCCTGTATGTGTGATGATGGGGGGGACTCCTGTATGTGTGATGATGGGGGGGGACTCCTGTATGTGTGATGAGGGGGGGGGACTCCTGTATGTGTGATGATGGGGGGGACTCCTGTATGTGTGATGATGGGGGACTCCTGTATGTGTGATGATGGGGGGGACTCCTGTATGTGTGATGATGGGGGGGACTCCTGTATGTGTGATGATGGGGGGACTCCTGTATGTGTGATGATGGGAGTGGTGGAGGACTCCTGTATGTGTGATGATGGGGGGGACTCCTGTATGTGTGATGATGGGAGTGGTGGAGGACTCCTGTATGTGTGATGATGGGGGGGACTCCTGTATGTGTGATGATGGTGGGACTCCTGTATGTGTGATGATGGGGGGGACTCCTGTATGTGTGATGATGGGGGGGACTCCTGTATGTGTGATGATGGTGGGGACTCCTGTATGTGTGATGATGGTGGGGACTCCTGTATGTGTGATGATGGGGGGGACTCCTGTATGTGTGATGATGGGGGGGACTCCTGTATGTGTGATGATGGGGGGGACTCCTGTATGTGTGATGATGGGGGGGACTCCTGTATGTGTGATGATGGTGGGGACTCCTGTATGTGTGATGATGGGGGGGACTCCTGTATGTGTGATGATGGGGGGGCTCCTGTATGTGTGATGATGGTGGGACTCCTGTATGTGTGATGATGGGGGGGACTCCTGTATGTGTGATGATGGGGGGGACTCCTGTATGTGTGATGATGGGGGGGCTCCTGTATGTGTGATGATGGTGGGACTCCTGTATGTGTGATGATGGGGGAGACTCCTGTATGTGTGATGATGGGGGGGACTCCTGTATGTGTGATGATGGGGGGGCTCCTGTATGTGTGATGATGGGGGGGCTCCTGTATGTGTGATGATGGGGGAGACTCCTGTATGTGTGATGATGGGGGGGACTCCTGTATGTGTAATGATGGGAGTGGTGGAGGACTCCTGTATGTATGATCATGGGGGGGTGGGGGTGGAGGACACCTGTATGTGTGATTATGGCAGTGGTGGAGGACACCTGTATGTGTGATGATTTGGGGTGGAGGACTCCTGTATCTGTGATGATAAGGGTGTTGGAGGACTCCTGTATGTGTGATGAGGGGGGGACTCCTGTGTGTGTGATGAGGGGGGGACTCCTGTATGTGTGATGATGGGAGTGGTGGAGGACTCCTGTATGTGTGATGATGGGGGGGACTCTTGTATGTGTGATGATGGGAGTGGTGGAGGACTCCTGTATGTGTGATGATGGGGGGGACTCCTGTATGTGTGATGATGGGAGTGGTGGAGGACTCCTGTATGTGTGATGATGGGGGGGACTCCTGTATGTGTGATGATGGTGGGACTCCTGTATGTGTGATGATGGGGGGGACTCCTGTATGTGTGATGATGGTGGGGACTCCTGTATGTGTGATGATGGGGGGGACTCCTGTATGTGTGATGATGGTGGGGACTCCTGTATGTGTGATGATGGTGGGGACTCCTGTATGTGTGATGAGGGGGGGACTCCTGTATGTGTGATGATGGGGGGGACTCCTGTATGTGTAATGATGGGAGTGGTGGAGGACTCCTGTATGTATGATCATGGGGGGGTGGAGGACTCCTGTATCTGTGATGATAAGGGTGTTGGAGGACTCCTGTATGTGTGATGAGGGGGGGACTCCTGTGTGTGTGATGAGGGGGGGACTCCTGTATGTGTGATGATGGGGGGGACTCCTGTATGTGTGATGATGGGGGGACTCCTGTATGTGTGATGATGGGAGTGGTGGAGGACTCCTGTATGTGTGATGATGGGGGGGACTCCTGTATGTGTGATGATGGGAGTGGTGGAGGACTCCTGTATGTGTGATGATGGGGGGGACTCCTGTATGTGTGATGATGGTGGGACTCCTGTATGTGTGATGATGGGGGGGACTCCTGTATGTGTGATGATGGGGGGGACTCCTGTATGTGTGATGATGGGGGGGACTCCTGTATGTGTGATGATGGTGGGGACTCCTGTATGTGTGATGATGGTGGGGACTCCTGTATGTGTGATGAGGGGGGGACTCCTGTATGTGTGATGATGGGGGGGCTCCTGTATGTGTGATGATGGTGGGACTCCTGTATGTGTGATGATGGGGGAGACTCCTGTATGTGTGATGATGGGGGGGACTCCTGTATGTGTGATGATGGGGGGGCTCCTGTATGTGTGATGATGGGGGGGCTCCTGTATGTGTGATGATGGGGGAGACTCCTGTATGTGTGATGATGGGGGGGACTCCTGTATGTGTAATGATGGGAGTGGTGGAGGACTCCTGTATGTATGATCATGGGGGGGTGGGGGTGGAGGACACCTGTATGTGTGATGATTTGGGGTGGAGGACTCCTGTATCTGTGATGATAAGGGTGTTGGAGGACTCCTGTATGTGTGATGAGGGGGGGACTCCTGTGTGTGTGATGAGGGGGGGACTCCTGTATGTGTGATGATGGGGGGGACTCCTGTATGTGTGATGATGGTGGGGGACTCCTGTATGTGTGATGATGGGGGGGACTCCTGTATGTGTGATGATGGGGGGACTCCTGTATGTGTGATGATGGGGGGGACTCCTGTATGTGTGATGATGGTGGGGGACTCCTGTATGTGTGATGATGGGGGGGTGGGGGTGGAGGACACCTGTATGTGTGATTATGGCAGTGGTGGAGGACACCTGTATGTGTGATGATGGGGGGTGGAGGACTCCTGTATCTGTGATGATGGGGGGAGGGGGAGGACACCTGTATGTGTGATCTTTGGGGGATGGGGTGGAGGACAACTGTATGTGTGATGGGGGGAGTAGTAGTTGTGTGGATGATGGGGGGAGTAGCAGTTGTGTGGATGATGGGGGGAGTAGTAGTTGTGTGGATGATGGGGTAGTAGCAGTTGTGTGGATGATGGGGGGAGTAGTAGTTGTGTGGATGATGGGGGAGTAGCAGTTGTGTGGATGATGGGGGGAGTAGTAGTTGTGTGGATGATGGGGGGAGTAGTAGTTGTGTGGATGATGGGGGGAGTAGCAGTTGTGTGGATGATGGGGGGAGTAGTAGTTGTGTGGATGATGGGGTAGTAGCAGTTGTGTGGATGATGGGGGGAGTAGTAGTTGTGTGGATGATGGGGGAGTAGCAGTTGTGTGGATGATGGGGGAGTAGCAGTTGTGTGGATGATGGGGGGAGTAGTAGTTGTGTGGATGATGGGGGGAGTAGCAGTTGTGTGGATGATGGGGGGAGTAGCAGTTGTGTGGATGATGGGGGAGTAGCAGTTGTGTGGATGATGGGGGGAGTAGTAGTTGTGTGGATGATGGGGGGAGTAGCAGTTGTGTGGATGATGGGGGAGTAGCAGTTGTGTGGATGATGGGGGGAGTAGCAGTTGTGTGGATGATGGGGGGAGTAGCAGTTGTGTGGATGATGGTCGCTCAGCCTCTATACTTTGTTCTCTTGGCTGCTGGGACTGTGCGGATGAATGACACAGAACAAGGAGGTAATGGGGGCGCTCAGGCGTGGGGGGCCGCACTGTGCACAGCAGAGACCCCTCCGCTATCACCAATCCTCTTAACCCCTGAGGTGCTGGAAGGAACATCCGCTTCTTTCTGCTCCCAATACCATTTCATCCCGAAAGCTGCCGACAGAAATGACAGTGGTCGCTGCTCACTACTACTCACTGCTACTCACTGCCACTCACTACTACTCACTGCCACTCACTACTACTCACTGCCACTCACTACTACTCACTGCCACTCACTACTACTCACTGCTACTCACTGCCACTCACTACTACTCACTGCCACTCACTACTACTCACTGCCACTCACTACTACTCACTGCTACTCACTGCCACTCACTACTACTCACTGCCACTCACTACTACTCACTGCTACTCACTGCCACTCACTACTACTCACTGCCACTCACTACTACTCACTGCTACTCACTACTACTCACTGCCACTCACTGCCACTCACTACTACTCACTACTACTCACTGCCACTCACTACTACTCACTGCCACTCACTACTACTCACTGCCACTCACTACTGCTCACTGCCACTCACTACTGCTCACTGCCACTCACTACTACTCACTGCCACTCACTACTATTTACTGCCACTCACTACTGCTTACTACTGCTCACTGCCACTCACTACTGCTTACTGCCACTCACTACTGCTTACTACTGCTCACTGCCACTCACTACTGCTCACTGCCACTCACTACTGCTCACTGCCACTCACTACTGCTCACTGCCACTCACTACTGCTCACTGCCACTCACTACAGTAAACGGCAGTTGGGAGCCTGAGCAACCAATAGGAATACTACTTTCATTTTCACAGGGAGCTGGGATCTGATTGGTTGCTAGGGAAGCTGCCTCACAACAACACCACAGAAATAACTGGTAGACCCCCTACTCCATCTATACAGTACAGGTATACAGGACCCCCTACTCCATCTATACAGTACATGTATACAGGACCCCCTACTCCATCTATACAGTACATGTATATACAGGGCCCCCTACTCCATCTATACAGGACATGTATATACAGGACCCCCTACTCCATCTATACAGTACATGTATACAGGACCCTCTACTCCATCTATACAGTACATGTATATACAGGACCCCCTACTCCATCTATACAGTACATGTATATACAGGACCCCCTACTCCATCTATACAGTACAGGTATATACAGGAGCCCCTACTCCATCTATACAGTACATGTATACAGGACCCCCTACTCCATCTATACAGTACATGTATACAGGACCCCCTACTCCATCTATACAGTACATGTATACAGGACCCCCTACTCCATATATACAGTACATGTATACAGGACCCCCTACTCCATCTATATAGTGCATGTATACAGGACCCCCTACTCCATCTATACAGTACATGTATACAGGATCCCCTACTCCATCTATACAATACATGTATACAGGACCCCCTACTCCATCTATACAGTATATGTATACAGGACCCCCTACTCCATCTATACAGTACATGTATACAGGACCCCCTACTCTATCTATACAGTACATGTATACAGGACCCCCACTCCAACTATACAGTACATGTATACAGGACCCCCTACTCCATCTATACAGTACATGTATATACAGGACCCCCTACTCCATCTATACAGTACATGTATATACAGAACCCCCTACTCCATCTATACAGTACATGTATACAGGGCCCCCTACTCCATCTATACAGTACATGTATACAGGACCCCCTACTCTATCTATACAGTACATGTATACAGGGCCTTATTACCAGCTGCTGCTGCCTTAAGCACTAAACCTGAAGACGCCCCATCCTCACTCACCAATTAGCATCAGAATAGAGGTCACATTTAACACCACCATATCAAACCTGACCAATACCACCATACTGTGACTGGATAACACTGCCATACCAGACCTGACCAATACCGCCATACTGTGACTGGATAACACTGCCGTACCAGACCTGACCAATACCGCCATACTGTGACTGGAGAACACCGCCACACCAGACCTGACCAATATCGCCATACTGTGACTGGATAACACTGCTATACTAGACCTGACCAATACCGCCATACTGTGACTGGATAACACCGCCACACCAGACCTGACCAATACCGCCATACTGTGATTGGATAACACTGCCATACCAGACCTGACCAATATCACCATACTGTGACTGGATAACACCGCTATACCAGACCTGACCAATACCGCCATACTGTGACTGGATAAGACCGCCATACCACACCTGACCAATCCTACCATACTGTGACTGGATAAGACCGCCATACCAGACCTGACCAATACCGCCATACTGTGACTGGGTAATACTGCCATACCAGACCTGACCAATACCACCATACTGTGACTGGATAACACTGCCACACCAGACCTGACCAATACCGCCATACTGTGACTGGTTAACACTGCCATACCAGACCTGACAAATACCGCCACACTGTGACTGGATAACACCACCATACCAGACCTAACCAATACTGCCATACCAGACCTGACCAATACCACCATACTGTGACTGGATAACACCCCCACACCAGACCTGACCAATACCACCATACTGTGACTGGAAAACACTGCCATACCAGCCCTGACCAATACGGCCATACTGTGACTGGATAACACTGCCATACAAGACCTGACCAATACGGCCACACTGTGACTGGAGAACACCGCCACACCAGACCTGACCAATACCGCCATACTGTGACTGGAAAACACTGCCATACCAGCCCTGACCAATACGGCCATACTGTGACTGGATAACACTGCCATACAAGACCTGACCAATACGGCCACACTGTGACTGGAGAACACCGCCACACCAGACCTGACCAATACCGCCATACTGTGACTGGATAACACCGCCATACTAGACCTGACCAATACCGCCATACTGTGACTGGAGAACACCGCCACACCAGACCTGACCAATACCGCCATACTGTGACTGGATAACACTGCCACACCAGACCTGACCAATACCACCACACTGTGACTGGATAACACCGCCATACCAGACCTGACCAATACCACCACACTGTGACTGGATAACACCGCCATACCAGACCTGACCAATATCGCCATACTGTGACTGGATAACACCGCCATACCAGACCTGACCAATATCGCCATACTGTGACTGGATAACACCGCCACACCAGACCTGACCAATACCGCCATACTGTGACTGGATAACACTGCTATACTAGACCTGACCAATACCGCCATACTGTGACTGGATAACACCGCCACACCAGACCTGACCAATACCGCCATACTGTGATTGGATAACACTGCCATACCAGACCTGACCAATATCACCATACTGTGACTGGATAACACCGCTATACCAGACCTGACCAATACCGCCATACTGTGACTGGATAAGACCGCCATACCACACCTGACCAATCCTACCATACTGTGACTGGATAACACTGCCACACCAGACCTGACCAATACCGCCATACTGTGACTGGATAACACCGCCATACCAGACCTGACCAATACCGCCATACTGTGACTGGGTAATACTGCCATACCAGACCTGACCAATACCACCATACTGTGACTGGATAACACTGCCACACCAGACCTGACCAATACCGCCATACTGTGACTGGTTAACACTGCCATACCAGACCTGACAAATACCGACACACTGTGACTGGATAACACTGCCACACCAGACCTGACCAATACTGCCATACCAGACCTGACCAATACCACCATACTGTGACTGGATAACACTGCCATACCAGACCTGACCAATACCACCACACTGTGACTGGATAACACTGCCATACCACACCTGACCAATACCACCATACTGTGACTGGATAACACCGCCATACCAGACCTGACCAATATCGCCATATTGTGACTGGATAACACTGCTATACTAGACCTGACCAATACCGCCATACTGTGACTGGATAACACTGCCATACCAGACCTGACCAATACCGCCACACTGTGACTGGATAACACCGCCACACCAGACCTGACCAATACCGCCATACTGTGACTGGATAACACTGCCATACCAGACCTGACCAATACCACCATACTGTGACTGGATAACACTGCCATACCAGACCTGACGAATACCGCCACACTGTGACTGGATAACATCACTATACCAGACCTGACCAATACCGCCATACTGTGACTGGATAACACTGCCATACCAGACCTGACCAATACCGCCACACTGTGACTGGATAACATCACTATACCAGACCTGACCAATACCGCCATACTATGACTGGATAAGACCGCCATACCACACCTGACCAATATCGCCACACTGTGACTGGGTAACACTGCCATACCACACCTGACCAATACCACCATACTGTGACTGGATAACACCACTATACCAGACCTGACCAATACCACCATACTGTGACTGGATAACGTCACTATACCAGACCTGACCAATACCACCATACTGTGACTGGATAACACTGCCATACCAGACCTGACCAATACCGCCATACTGTGACTGGATAACACCGCCATACCAGACCTGACCAATACCGCCATACTGTGACTGGATAACACTGCCACACCAGACCTGACCAATACTGCCATACTGTGACTGGATAACACCACCATACCAGACCTGACCAATACCACCATACTGTGACTGGATAACACTTCCATACCAGACCTGACCAATACCGCCATACTGTGACTGGATAACACTGCTATACTAGACTTGACCAATACCGCCATACTGTGACTGGATAACACTGCCATACCAGACCTGACCAATACCGCCACACTGTGACTGGATAACACCGCCACACCAGACCAATACCGCCATACTGTGACTGGATAACACTGCCATACCAGACCTGACCAATACCACCATACTGTGACTGGATAACACTGTCATACCAGACCTGACCAATACGCGACACTGTGACTGGATAACACCACTATACCAGACCTGACCAATACGCCATACTGTGACTGGATAAGACCGCCATACCACACCTGACCAATACTACCATACTGTGACTGGATAAGACCGCCATACCAGACCTGACCAATACCACCATACTGTGACTGGATAACACTGCCACACCAGACCTGACCAATACCGCCATACTGTGACTGGTTAACACTGCCATACCAGACCTGACAAATACCGCCACACTGTGACTGGATAACACCACCATACCAGACCTAACCAATACTGCCATACCAGACCTGACCAATACCACCATACTGTGACTGGATAACACTGCCACACCAGACCTGACCAATACTGCCATACTGTGACTGGATAACACCACCATACCAGACCTGACCAATACCACCATACTGTGACTGGATAACACCGCCATACCAGACCTGACCAATACTACCATACCCCCCTTCGAAAAGACTAGATTTTCTGGCAAGTCTGAACAGCAGGTGGAAGACTAGAAAAATAAAAAAAAAATAAAAGTTGTTTCCTTCCTCCTGCTCCCTGGTGCTGCGCCCATGCAAGGTGCTGCCCTAGGCAGATATACAGGACCCCAAACTATACACTACAGGTATACAGGACCCCAAACTATACACTACAGGTATACAAAACCTCCACCAACTATATGCTACAGGTATACAGCACCCCCACCAACTCTATACTACAGGTATACAGGACCCAAAACTATACACTACAGGTATACAGGAACTTCACTAACTATATATGACAGGTATACAGGAGCCTCAAACTATACAGTACAGGTATACAGGACCCCCGAACTATATACTACAGAACACTACAGGTATACAGGACCCCAAAACTATACACTACAGGTTTACAGGATCTCCACCAACTATACACTACAGGTATACAGGACCCCAAAAGTATACACTACAGGTATACAGGACCTCCATCAACTATATACTACAGGTATACAGGACCCCCGAACTATATACTTCGGGTATATAAGATCTCCACCAACTCTATACTACAGGTATACAGCACCTCCACCAACTCTATGCTACAGGTATACAGGACCCACACCAACTCTATACTACAGGTTTAAAGGATCCCAAACTATACACTACAGGTATACAGGACCTCCATCAACTATATACTACAGGTATACAGGACCCCAAAACTATACACTACAGGTATACAGGACCCCCAAACTTTACACTACAGGTATACAAGACCTCTACCAACCATAAACTACAGGTACACAGGACCCCCAAACTATACATTACAGGTATACAGGACCCCCGAATTATATACTACAGGTATACAAGACCTCCACCAACTATACACTACAGGTATCCAGGACCCTCAAACTATGAACTACAGGTATAGAAGACCTCCACCAACTATACATTACAGGTATACAGCACCTTCACCAACTATATATTACAGGTATGCAGGACCCCTCAACTATACAGTAGAGGTATACAGGACCTCTACCAGCTATACACTGCAGGTATACAGTACAGGTACACAGCCCCCCCCTTTAATTATACACTACTGGTAAACAGGACCTCCCTCAACTATACACTACAGATATACAACCTCCCCCTCAATTACACACTACAGGTATACAGGACCCCCTCAACTATACACTACAGATATACAGCCCCCGACTATACACTACAGGTATACAGGAGGGATGTTTGAAGTTCTTAGTTTATTTCTAATGTGCATAAGCTACAATTTACATAAACAGTGCAGAACTGTCAGGTATATAGGAGTATATAGGGCTACTGGAGATTTCCCCTTAAACAAAACAAAAAAAAAAAACAAGGACATAGCTTGGCCTCCTGGGCACCTTAGAATAAATCTAATTGACACACTGACACTTTATACCCAGGCAGCGCTGGGTACATTTTCTAGTTAATACTATTACTACAAACTGCTGGCTGGGACTTGCAGTGCTGCTACTGCGATTTCACCAGCACACTGTGGTGACCGGCTGCTGGCAGAAAGGGGACATTAGGTGTTGTATACAGACCCCTAAGAAGTGCTCAGTGTACTCTTTTTTGATTTTGGGACTGGTGGTCCTGGTGTACTGCACTGTATTGCTGGGATTTGTAGTACACCTGCATAGAATTTCACTGCTTATTGTAAGGGGGTGTCAGAGAGTGTGTCTAGGTCCAGCCAGTACCAGATACTACCGTACAGCCCCCCTAAACTAGTGGGTACTACACTGTATTGCTGGGATTTGTAGTACACCTGCATAGAACTTCACTGCTTATTGTAAGGGGGTATCACAGTGTGTATCTAGGTCCAGCCAGTACCAGATAGTACCGTACAGCCCCCCCTTAACTCGTGGGTACTACACTGTATTGCTGTGATTTGTAGTACACCTGCATAGAACTTCACCGCTCATTGTCCTGTGTAACAAGTGGCATAGACCATATACCACAACTTACACACAGACTATACGACAACCTCCAAATACTAGTGTGACCAGTATGTGTTCTTATTTCTTAGTGCAGCCATACCCAAGCTCACTGCTAATTGTCCTGTGTAAGAGGTGGCATACACCACATAGCACCACTTACACACAGACTCTATACCACTACCTACAAAAGTAGTCTGAGTAATATATTTTCTTGGCTTGCTGTGATCTGTAGTGCAGCTCTCTCAGTCTTGACTGTGCAGTGTCCATAAAATGGTGACCCCCAGGGGAAAGGGTCGAGGACGAGGGCGTGGGGTTCCAAGCGATGCAGCAGGCAGTGGCCGTGGTTCAGGGCAGGGTGACACAGCAGCACCTGTTGAGGAGGGAGCAGTGGCACACAGCAGACGTCCACTCCCTAGCTTCTTTGCCCAACTTACGGGGTCTCAGGGTAGACCGATATTGAAACTGCAGCAGTGTGAACAGGTGATCACGTGGATAGCGGATAATGTGTCCAGTAACTTCTCCACCACCCAGTCTTCCACGCAGTCCACCCACGCTACCCAAGGGAGGGGAACCCTTGCTCCATTAGCTCCGCCTCCTTCCCCACAGCCTGGCCCCTCCATCCACCACCAGCTCCGCCTCCTTCCCCACAGCCTGGCCCCTCCATCCACCACCACCACCAGCTCCCGCCTCCTTCCCCACAGCCTGGCCCCTCCATCCACCACCAGCTCCGCCTCCTTCCCCACAGCCTGGCCCCTCCATCCACCACCACCACCAGCTCCCGCCTCCTTCCCCACAGCCTGGCCCCTCCATCCACCACCAGCTCCGCCTCCTTCCCCACAGCCTGGCCCCTCCATCCACCACCACCACCACCAGCTCCCGCCTCCTTCCCCACAGCCTGGCCCCTCCATCCACCACCAGCTCCCGCCTCCTTCCCCACAGCCTGGCCCCTCCATCCACCACCACCACCAGCTCCCGCCTCCTTCCCCACAGCCTGGCCCCTCCATCCACCACCAGCTCTGCCTCCTTCCCCACAGCCTGGCCCCTCCATCCACCACCACCAGCTCCCGCCTCCTTCCCCACAGCCTGGCCCCTCCATCCACCACCAGCTCCCGCCTCCTTCCCCACAGCCTGGCCCCTCCATCCACCACCACCACCAGCTCCCGCCTCCTTTCCCACAGCCTGGCCCCTCCATCCACCACCAGCTCCCGCCTCCTTCCCCACAGCCTGGCCCCTCCATCCACCACCACCACCAGCTCCCGCCTCCTTTCCCACAGCCTGGCCCCTCCATCCACCACCAGCTCCGCCTCCTTCCCCACAGCCTGGCCCCTCCATCCACCACCACCACCACCAGCTCCCGCCTCCTTCCCCACAGCCTGGCCCCTCCATCCACCACCACCACCACCAGCTCCCGCCTCCTTCCCCACAGCCTGGCCCCTCCATCCACCACCACCACCAGCTCCCGCCTCCTTCCCCACAGCCTGGCCCCTCCATCCACCACCACCACCAGCTCCCGCCTCCTTCCCCACAGCCTGGCCCCTCCATCCACCACCAGCTCCCGCCTCCTTCCCCACAGCCTGGCCCCTCCATCCACCACCAGCTCCCGCCTTCTTCCCCACAGCCTGGCCCCTCCATCCACCACCACCACCAGCTCCCGCCTCCTTCCCCACAGCCTGGCCCCTCCATCCACCACCAGCTCCCGCCTCCTTCCCCACAGCCTGGCCCCTCCATCCACCACCAGCTCCCGCCTCCTTCCCCACAGCCTGGCCCCTCCATCCACCACCACCACCAACTCCCGCCTCCTTCCCCACAGCCTGGCCCCTCCATCCATCACCAGCTCCCGCCTCCTTCCCCACAGCCTGGCCCCTCCATCCACCACCAGCTCCCGCCTCCTTCCCCACAGCCTGGCCCCTCCATCCACCACCACCACCAGCTCCCGCCTCCTTCCCCACAGCCTGGCCCCTCCATCCACCACCAGCTCCCGCCTCCTTCCCCACAGCCTGGCCCCTCCATCCACCACCAGCTCCCGCCTCCTTCCCCACAGCCTGGCCCCTCCATCCACCACCAGCTCCCGCCTCCTTCCCCACAAGCCTGGCCCCTCCATCCACCACCAGCTCCCGCCTCCTTCCCCACAGCCTGGCCCCTCCATCCACCACCAGCTCCCGCCTCCTTCCCCACAGCCTGGCCCCTCCATCCACCACCAGCTCCCGCCTCCTTCCCCACAGCCTGGCCCCTCCATCCACCACCAGCTCCCGCCTCCCTCCCCACAGCCTGGCCCCTCCATCCACCACCAGCTCCCGCCTCCTTCCCCACAGCCTGGCCCCTCCATCCACCACCAGCTCCCGCCTCCTTCCCCACAGCCTGGCCCCTCCATCCATCCACCACCACCAGCTCCCGCCTCCTTCCCCACAGCCTGGCCCCTCCATCCACCACCACCACCAGCTCCGCCTCCTTCCCCACAGCCTGGCCCCTCCATCCACCACCAGCTCCCGCCTCCTTCCCCACAGCCTGGCCCCTCCATCCACCACCAGCTCCCGCCTCCTTCCCCACAGCCTGGCCCCTCCATCCACCACCAGCTCCCGCCTCCTTCCCCACAGCCTGGCCCCTCCATCCACCACCAGCTCCCGCCTCCTTCCCCACAGCCTGGCCCCTCCATCCACCACCACCACCAGCTCCCGCCTCCTTCCCCACAGCCTGGCCCCTCCATCCACCACCAGCTCCCGCCTCCTTCCCCACAGCCTGGCCCCTCCATCCACCACCACCACCAGCTCCCGCCTCCTTCCCCACAGCCTGGCCCCTCCATCCACCACCAGCTCCCGTCCTCCTTCCCCACAGCCTGGCCCCTCCATCCACCACCACCACCAGCTCCCGCCTCCTTCCCCACAGCCTGGCCCCTCCATCCACCACCAGCTCCCGCCTCCTTCCCCACAGCCTGGCCCCTCCATCCACCACCACCACCAGCTCCCGCCTCCTTCCCCACAGCCTGGCCCCTCCATCCACCACCAGCTCCCGCCTCCTTCCCCACAGCCTGGCCCCTCCATCCACCACCAGCTCCCGCCTCCTTCCCCACAGCCTGGCCCCTCCATCCACCACCAGCTCCCGCCTCCTTCCCCACAGCCTGGCCCCTCCATCCACCACCACCACCAGCTCCCGCCTCCTTCCCCACAGCCTGGCCCCTCCATCCACCACCAGCTCCCGCCTCCTTCCCCACAGCCTGGCCCCTCCATCCACCACCAGCTCCCGCCTACTTCCCCACAGCCTGGCCCCTCCATCCACCACCAGCTCCCGCCTCCTTCCCCACAGCCTGGCCCCTCCATCCACCACCACCACCAGCTCCCGCCTCCTTCCCCACAGCCTGGCCCCTCCATCCACCACCAGCTCCCGCCTCCTTCCCCACAGCCTGGCCCCTCCATCCACCACCACCACCAGCTCCCGCCTCCTTCCCCACAGCCTGGCCCCTCCATCCACCACCAGCTCCCGCCTCCTTCCCCACAGCCTGGCCCCTCCATCCACCACCAGCTCCCGCCTCCTTCCCCACAGCCTGGCCCCTCCATCCACCACCACCACCAGCTCCCGCCTCCGTCCCCACAGCCTGGCCCCTCCATCCACCACCAGCTCCCGCCTCCTTCCCCACAGCCTGGCCCCTCCATCCACCACCAGCTCCCGCCTCCTTCCCCACAGCCTGGCCCCTCCATCCACCACCAGCTCCCGCCTCCTTCCCCACAGCCTGGCCCCTCCATCCATCCACCACCACCATGCTCCTAGGAACTCTTTTCTGGACCCTTCCCTGAGTCAGAGCAACCGGAGCAGTCGCTCTGTCCTGCTGCCCAAACTATGCAGCTCAGGCAGTCGGTGGGTGATGAGAGTGGGGACTTGCAAGCGGGGTTGGAAGAGGTGTCTGATGATGACGATGAGACCCGGTTGTCAGACAGTGAGGTTGTTGTCATGGATGTAACTCTAAGTGAGTAGGAGAGTGAGGAGCTGGTGGATGAGGAAGAAGTGACTGACCCGAGCTGGGTGGATAAGCCTAGAGAAGACCGTGCTTCTGCGGGGGGGGGGGGGGCTGGGGGGGCAAGTTCACCCACAGGACCAGTTGGAAGAGGAAGAGGGGTGGGCAGAGGGAGAAGCAGGGGCAGAGCGAGTAGATCAGCAACTGTTTCACAGAGTCAAACTCCCGTGGCCAGGCCTAGATGTTCCCAAGTCTGGAGGTTTTTTAAAGAAAGTGCGGATGACCGACGGACTGTAGTGTGCAATGTGTGCCACGCCAGGATCAGCAGGGGAGCCACCACTACCAGCCTAACCACTACCAGCATGCGCAGGCCGTTAAGTGACTGCCAGTCGCACCCCTGCTTGGCTGGTAGAGACAGAGGCTTTTAGGAACCTCATGGCGGTGGCTGTCCCTCGGTACTCTGTCCCCAGCCGCCACTACTTTTCACGGTGTGCCGTCTCAGCCCTACACCAGCACGTGTCGGATAACATCATCCGTGCCCTGACCAACGCGGTCAGCGACAAGGTCCACCTAACCACGGACACGTGGACAAGTGCTGGCGGGGAGGGACACTACATCTCTCTGACGGCACATTGGGTCAACTTGGTGGAGGCTGGGACAGAGTCTGACCCTGGTTCTGCTCATGTGGTGCCCACCCCGAGGATTGCAGGGCCTACCTCGGTCACGGTCTCTCATGAGTTGTACACCTCTTTCTCCTCCTTTTCTTCCTCCTCCTCCTCTCTATTTCCCTCCACGAGCACGTTGCCTCCATCTCGTAGCATCAGCACTGTGGTGGGTAAGCGCCAACAGGCGGTGTTGAAACTGCTGAGCTTAGGCGACAAGAGGCACACGGCCCAGGAGCTGTTGCAGGGCATCGCGGCACAGACAGATCTTTGGCTCGCGCCACGGAGCCTCAAACCAGGCATGATTGTGTGTGACAACGGGCAAAACCTGGTGGCGGCTTGGTAACTCAGCAGCCTCACACATGTACCATGCCTGGCCTACATGTTCAACCAAGTGGTGCAACGGTTCCTTAAGACCTACCCCAATTTGGCTGACCTGCTCACCAAGGGGCGGAGCATCTGTGCACATTTCCGCAAGTCAACCAGGGATGTTGCCACCCTTAGGGAAGTGCAAAGGCGCTTGTAACTGCCGGCTCACAGACTGCTGCCCACGAGGTAGAATTCCACCTTCCAGATGGTAGCCAGGGTTTACCAGCAACGCAGAGCCATTGTGGAATGCCAGATGTCAACCTCTGTGCGAAGCGGTAGTCAGGTCAGTCAACTACCTCAAATCTACAATGAGGAGTGGATGTGGATGTCTGCTATCTGTCAGGTACTGGGCCCCTTTGAGGAGTCAACACAGATGGTCAGCGGCGATGCCGCCATCATCAGCCTCACCATCCCGCTGCTGTGTCTGCTTCAAGCCTCCCTGCTCTGCCTGAAGTCTGACACTTTGCCTTTGTCTCAGGAGACGGGTGAAGAACATCCGCCGCTAGATAGCCAGACCACCCTGACGTCAGTTTCTTACCACGGAGTAGAGGATGAGGAGGATGAAGAAGAGGAGCAGACTGGTGCCGCCACTGAAGAGGGTACCCATGCTCAATCCGTAGTTGTTAAGCGTGTATGGCCTGAAGAGGAGGAATTGTGGAGGAGGAGGAAATTTAGCCTATTGAGGAGAGGGAGTTCTTGCGTGTTGGTACTTTGGCGCACATGGCTGACTTTATGTCAGGCTGTGTTTCCCGTGACCCTCGGGTTAAAAAAATTTTTTGACAACACCGATTACTGCGTGTTCACTCTCCTGGACCCTCGGTACAAACAGAACTTTTCCACTCTCATTCCTGCCAAGGAACGTAGTATGAGAGTGAATCAATATCAACAGGCCCTGGTGCAGAAGCTGAAAATGTACTCCCCATCTGACACCACTAGCGCCAGGGGATGTAGTTCTGTGGGCCAAAGAGCGGGGGAGAGGAGCGGTGGAGCAGGCAGCTTGTCAAGGGGCAGGGGACACTCTCCAAGGCCTTTGACAGTTTCATGGCAGCCCAGCAAGACTATGTCCACTATCCCCAGTCTAGACAGAGTAGGGGGGAAGCCCTTAGGAAGATGGTGAGGGAGTACCTTGCTGACCATACCAACGTCCTTCCCGATCACTCTGCTTCCTACAACTACTGGGTTGCAAAGCTAGATACGTGGCCCCAACTGGCGCTTTACGCCTTGGAGGTGCTGGCCTGCCCTGCCGCTAGCGTGTTGTCAGAACGGGTCTTCAGTGCAGCTGGTGCCATCATCACTGATAAGCGCACCTGACTGTCAGCTGACAGGCTGACGTTTATAAAAATGAACAAAGCCTGGATTTCACCTGAATTCAACTGTCCACCCGGGGAAAGCAGCTCAACATGAAGATTGTTGGTATCTCCTCTCCTCCTCCTCCTTTATTTCTCAGCCAACAGCCAAATCTTGTCCTGCAATGCTGTGTCTGGCCTAATTTTTGGAAGGCTCCCCTGCTACCTCACTCACTTCTAATGGTTCTCTGTGTCCTCACCGCCATGCTGTGTCAGGCTGAGCTTTTGGATGGTTCATCATATGCTACCTCTGTTTTAATGGTTCCCTGTGTTCTCACTGCCATGCTATGTCAGTCTAAGTGTTTGGGTGGTCCATATGCCTACCTTTGTTTTATTGGTTCCCGGTGTTCTCACCGCCAGGCTTTTGGCCAGAATTTGGCAGAATGTGGTATATATCCTGTGGTATATGTGTATGTGGTATATGTATATGTGGTATATGTGTATGTGGTATATATCCTGTGGTATATGTGTATGTGGTATATGTATATGTGGTATATGTGTATGTGGTATATATCCTGTGGTATATGTATATGTGGTATATGTGTATGTGGTATATATCCTGTGGTATATGTACATGTGGTATATATCCTGTGGTATATGTGTGTGTGGTATATATCCTGTGGTATATGTATATGTGGTATGTATCCTGTGGTTTATGTGTATGTGGTATATATCCTGTGGTATATGTGTGTGTGGTATATATCCTGTGGTATATGTATATGTGGTATATATCCTGTGGTATATGTCTATGTGTATGTGGTATATGTGTCTGTGGTATATATCCTGTGGTATATGTATATGTGGTATATGTGTATGTGGTATATATCCTGTGGTATATGTATATGTGGTATGTATCCTGTGGTATATGTGTATGTGGTATATGTATATGTGGTATATGTGTATGTGGTATACATCCTGTGGTATATGTATATGTGGTATATATCCTGTGGTATATGTGTATGTGGTATATATCCTGTGGTATATGTATATTTGGTATATATCCTGTGGTATATGTGTATGTGGTATATATCCTGTGGTATATGTGTATGTAGTATACGTATATGTGGTATATATCCTGTGGTATATGTGTGTGTATGGTATATATCCTGTGGTATATGTGTATGTGGTATATATCCTGTGGTATATGTACATGTGGTATATATCCTGTGTTATATGTGTGTGTGGTATATATCCTGTGGTATATGTATATGTGGTATATATCCTGTGGTATATGTATATGTGGTATATATCCTGTGGTATATGTATGTGTGGTATATATCCTGTGGTATATGTGTGTGTGGTATATATCCTGTGGTATATGTGTATGTAGTATACGTATATGTGGTATATATCCTGTGGTATATGTGTATGTGGTATATATCCTGTGGTATATGTGTATGTAGTATACGTATATGTGGTATATATCCTGTGGTATATGTGTGTGTGGTATATATCCTGTGGTATATGTATATGTGGTATGTATCCTGTGGTTTATGTGTATGTGGTATACATCCTGTGGTTTATGTGTATGTGGTATATATCCTGTGGTATATGTGTATGTGGTATATATCCTGTGGTATATGTATATTTGGTATATATCCTGTGGTATATGTGTATGTGGTATATATCCTGTGGTATATGTATATGTGGTATATATCCTGTGGTATATGTGTATGTGGTATATATCCTGTGGTATATGTGTATGTGGTATATATCCTGTGGTATATGTATATGTGGTATATATCCTGTGGTATATGTGTATGTGGTATATATCCTGTGGTATATGTATATGTGGTATATATCCTGTGGTATATGTGTATGTGGTATATATCCTGTGGTATATGTATATTTGGTATATATCCTGTGGTATATGTGTATGTGGTATATATCCTGTGGTATATGTATATGTGGTATGTATCCTGTGGTTTATGTGTATGTGGTATATATCCTGTGGTTTATGTGTATGTGGTATATATCCTGTGGTATATGTGTATGTGGTATATATCCTGTGGTATATGTGTATGTGGTATATATCCTGTGGTATATGTGTATGTAGTATACGTATATGTGGTATATATCCTGTGGTATATGTATATGTGGTATATATCCTGTGGTATATGTATATGTGGTATATATCCTGTGGTATATGTATATGTGGTATATATCCTGTGGTATATGTGTATGTGGTATACATCCTGTGGTATATGTGTATGTGGTATATGTGTATGTGGTATATGTATATGTGGTATACATCCTGTGGTATATGTGTATGTGGTATATATCCTGTGGTATATGTCTATGTGTATGTGGTATATGTGTCTGTGGTATATATCCTGTGGTATATGTATATGTGGTATGTATCCTGTGGTATATGTGTATGTGGTATATATCCTGTGGTATATGTGTATGTGGTATATGTATATGTGGTATACATCCTGTGGTATATGTGTATGTGGTATATGTATATGTGGTATACATCCTGTGGTATATGTGTATGTGGTATATATCCTGTGGTATATGTCTATGTGTATGTGGTATATGTGTCTGTGGTATATATCCTGTGGTATATGTATATGTGGTATATGTGTATGTGGTATATATCCTGTGGTATATGTATATGTGGTATGTATCCTGTGGTATATGTGTATGTGGTATATGTGTATGTGGTATATGTATATGTGGTATACATCCTGTGGTATATGTGTATGTGGTATATGTATATGTGGTATATGTATATGTGGTATACATCCTGTGGTATATGTGTATGTGGTATATATCCTGTGGTATATGTCTATGTATATGTGGTATATGTGTCTGTGGTATATATCCTGTGGTATATGTATATGTGGTATATGTGTATGTGGTATATATCCTGTGGTATATGTGTATGTGGTATATGTGTATGTGGTATATGTATATGTGGTATACATCCTGTGGTATATGTGTATGTGGTATATGTATATGTGGTATATGTGTATGTGGTATATATCCTGTGGTATATGTGTATGTGGTATATATCCTGTGGTATATGTGTATGTGGTATATGTATATGTGGTATACATCCTGTGGTATATGTGTATGTGGTATATATCCTGTGGTATATGTGTATGTGGTATATGTATATGTGGTATATGTGTATGTGGTATATATCCTGTGGTATATGTGTATGTGGTATATATCCTGTGGTATATGTGTATGTGGTATATGTATATGTGGTATACATCCTGTGGTATATGTGTATGTGGTATACATCCTGTGGTATATGTGTATGTGGTATATGTATATGTGGTATATGTGTATGTGGTATATATCCTGTGGTATATGTGTATGTGGTATACATCCTGTGGTATATGTATATGTGGTATATATCCTGTGGTATATGTATATGTGGTATATATCCTGTGGTATATGTGTATGTGGTATATGTATATGTGGTATATGTATATGTGGTATATATCCTGTGGTATATGTGTATGTGGTATATGTATATGTGGTATATGTATATGTGGTATATATCCTGTGGTATATGTGTATGTGGTATACATCCTGTGGTATATGTATATGTGGTATATATCCTGTGGTATATGTATATGTGGTATATATCCTGTGGTATATGTATAGCCCCCCCCCCTGGGTTGTCAGCGGGATCTGTGTGGGCTCCTGGCTAGTACATGCTCTTCTCCTCACTGCCATCTCCCTGCCGCTCTCTCCCCCTCTCTCTATCTCCCTCGCTCTGTCTCTTTGGTGTAGGTCAGTGACGCTCTCTCTCTCTCTCTCTCTCAGGAATACAAATGCTTTCAGTTCAACCGGACACAAAGCCGAAGGGTTGTGCTGCCTGCAACCGCAAGATAAAGGACCGCTACCTGCTGAAGGCGCTGGACAAGTACTGGCACGAGGACTGCCTGAAATGTGCCTGCTGCGAGTGCCGCCTGGGGGAGGTGGGATCCACACTCTACACTAAGGCCAACCTGATCCTGTGCCGGAGGGACTACCTGAGGTGAGGAGCCCGCCCCTCTACTATCCGCTATATTATACAGCAGTGACATCACCGCTCTCCAGATATATTATACAGCAGTGACATCACCGCTCTCCAGATATATTATACAGCAGTGACATCACCGCTCTCCAGATATATTATACAGCAGTGACATCACCGCTCTCCAGATATATTATACAGCAGTGACATCACCGCTCTCCAGATATATTATACAGCAGTGACATCACCGCTCTCCAGCTATCAGATATATTATACAGGAGGTGACATCACCGCTCTCCAGATATCAGCTATATTATACAGCAGTGACATCACCGCTCTCCAGATATCAGCTATATTATACAGCAGTGACATCACCGCTCTCCAGATATCAGATATATTATACAGCAGTGACATCACCGCTCTCCAGATATATTATACAGCAGTGACATCACCGCTCTCCAGATATATTATACAGCAGTGACAT
>JAQFWZ010000097.1:693021-810521 GCA_027789725.1 Dendropsophus ebraccatus | reverse complement strand
GAGTCGCAGCTCACGTGACCAAACCGGAGATCTCCTTGGGGGGCCAATAAAGGACTGGTAAGTATATAAGGAAAGGGTTAACTTGGTTAACCCTTTCCATAGCTAATTTATTGATTTTTCCTGGAATACCCCTTTAACATTCTTGGCACCTGGGCGATAAGTTACAATAAAATGAAACCTTGTAAAGAATAAGGCCCACAATAAGGCATTATCAAGATACAATAGGTTCTTATGATCAGTTCATACAACCGCCCTATGTTTGGCTCCTTCCAGGAAATGTCTCCATTCCTCAATTGCCCACTTTACAGCCAGCGATTCCCGGTTCCCGATGTCATAGTTAATGTTGGAGGTGGAGAATTTCCTGGAGAAGAAAGCCACAAGACGGAGGTTGATGCTCCCTGGGACAGAACCGCTCCAACAACAAATGGTTTTTCAGGACCTGGATGGACCAGTACAGGAGCGGTAGAGAAACAATTCTTCAAAGCCGTGAAGGCCTGTTCTGCCTCTGGTGTCCAAGCAGTGGGGTCCGAGACTTTTTTAGTAAGATCAGTAAGGGGCTTAGCGATAACAGAAAAATCCTTAATGAACTTTTGGTAATAATTTGCAAAACCCAGAACACATTGAATGTCTTTTAGTGAGCTGGGACGTACCCACTCCTGTATGGCAGAAACTTTCTGGGGATCCATACCAATAGAATCAGGAGTGAGACTATAACCCAGGAACCCCACCTCTTGGACACCAAATTGGCACTTAGATAGCTCAGCACATAAATAATTCTGTCGCAACCTAGAAAGGACAATCCTCACATGTTCTTGATGGGTAGTCCAATCTGGTGAAAAGATGAGGATGTCATCTAGGTACACGACCACAAATCTACCCAGAAGGTCACAAAAAATATCATTTACGAACCTTTGGAAGACGGCAGGGGCATTACTGAGACCAAATGGCATAACTAAATACTCAAAATGGCCCTCAGGAGTACTGAATGCCGTCTTCCACTCATCACCCTCTCTGATCAAGTTGTAGGGTCCCTGGAGATCTATTTTGGAGTACCAGTGGGCACCCACAACCTGACAGAACAAATCAGAGGAAGCTGGCCCTTAACCCTGATTTTATTTCACTCTCTGTAGTCTATACATGGTCTTAGACCTCCATCTTTCTTGCTGACAAAAAAGAAACCTGCCCCCATAGGCGATACTGAGGGCCGGATGTGACCCTTGCAGAGGCTTTTCTGAATAAAATCACGAATTGACTCTCATTCTGGAGCAGATAGGTTGAAAATACGTCCCTTGGGGAATTTTGTTCCAGGAACAAGGTCAATGGCGCAGTCATACGGCCTATGTGGGGGAAGATGGTCTGAGCTGATTTCATTGAAAACTTCTTGGAAATCAGCTATGTATTCAGGAATAGACCCAGAATCAGTGGTACATTCTAAGGTCTGTACAGTGCTCAGATCAGAACCCCATAGAAGCAACTCAGCAGTCACCCCATCAAACACCGGGTTATGGAGACAAAGCCAAGGCAAACCAAGAATTACGTCAGAAATCAATCTCTTCATAACGAAAAACAAAGACACCCCACTGAGAGGGTGACCTTGGCAGTGCGAAATGTAAGGCATGGATCACCTAGCTGGAGCCCAGCCGCCGGCCGGCACAGAGCCCCTGCACCCACCCCTGGCAGCAGAGATGACAGGAGAGCATGATGTTCTCCTGTCATCTCATCTACTACTCACCTCTTCCTCCATGCTGACCCTGAAGTGGCCGGCACTATGCTCCCGGAGAGGAAAGCAGCATACTCCAGGCCACTTCGGGGGAACAGCATGGGGGAATAGGTGAGTAGTAGATGCGATGACGGAGAGCACATCATGCTCTCCTGTCATCTCTGAGGCCGGGCAGCAGGGGGGTGATCCGCGATCCGCACTAGGACATGTCTTATTTTTTCGCAGTCCGAGTGGCGGCACGGATCATGTGAATAGCTGCATTCACCGCAAAGGTCCCTAAAATTGTCCATGGTTGCAGATCTGCGACCACAGACAATTTCCAGGGACGTGTGAATAAGGCCTAATTCTTCTTTCTGTGAAAGGAGTGGGATCAGCCCCAGTGACCTAGCAGGGATCTAGCAGAGCGACGGCCCTGCTGAACAGACAGGAGATGGGTCTCCGCCAGTGCTACATGGTTGGGGTCATCGTACACTTGGCCTTGGACTTCAAAAAATCGGTCAATGGAAAACCACACTGGGTACTCAGGAGGGAGTGACAGTGCCCAATCCTGTGGAGGACCCTTTAGTAGAGAGACTATCACCCCAACTTTCTCCACTTCAGTCGGGAACTGGTTAAACCTAAAAAACAACCAACATGATTCACGAAATGTGCAGAATCTATCAGGGTCCCCTTCAAAACGATCTGGCAGCATGCTAGGTTTCCGCTGGAGACTCTGGACAGGGAAAACGGGCTGAAAAAGTAACAGGGGAGGCGGCAGTGTCAGACAAGTGACAAATTTGATTAACAACACCCGCCATTCCCTGGCACTGATTTGCCAACTCAACCAGGCGGTCAGTGACCGACAGATCGGCACTCATAGTGAATCGCCGGAGGGTTGGCTGGGATATGGGCCTGCTATAATGTCAGGACAGTTCAGGGCACACAAGGAAACACTCACACAGATAGGTGAAGCCCTGACACCGTCCCACTCTCACTGTCCCAGCCACTAGACCACCCTAAATGATGGCGGACAACCAGGTGACGTTCCCTGCACTGAAATAGGGTGACACATGAGACAAGACAAAGACAGACAGAACACAATGGTGGATAGTCGGGCAAAAATGGGTCAGAACCAGGAGAATCAAAATATAGATCAGAATCACAGAGCCAAAGAATAATCAGAAGCCGAGGTCAGGAGCCGAGGTCAGGTGTAACGGGAAGTCAGGTGTAACGGGAGGTCAGGAGCCGAGGTCAGAAGCCGAGGTCAGGAGCCGAGGTCAGGAGTAACGGGAGGTCAGAAGCCAAGGTCAGAAGCCGAGGTCAGGAGCCGAGGTCAGGTGTAACGGGAAGTCAGGTGTAACGGGAGGTCAGGAGCCAAGGTCAGGTGTAACGGGAGGTCAGGAGCCGAGGTCAGGTGTAACGGGAGGTCAGGAGCCGAGGTCAGGAGCCGAGGTCAGGTGTAACGGGAGGTCAGGAGCCGAGGTCAGGTGTAACGGGAGGTCAGAAGCCGAGGTCAGGAGCCGAGGTCAGGAGTAACGGGAGGTCAGAAGCCAAGGTCAGAAGCCGAGGTCAGGTGTAACGGGAAGTCAGGTGTAACGGGAGGTCAGGAGCCGAGGTCAGGTGTAACGGGAGGTCAGGAGCCGAGGTCAGAAGCCGAGGTCAGGAGTAACGGGAGGTCAGAAGCCAAGGTCAGAAGCCGAGGTCAGGTGTAACGGGGTAGAGAGGCAAGGTGGATCCCTGTTTGGCCTCTCTACCCTGGTGAAAACCTGGCACTGCATAGCTGAATGTTCACTAGAAGAACGCTGGCTGCTTCTCACACATCCACTCATTTGCACCTACAGCCACTGACTCCTTCACTTCCTCGCACCTACAGGGGCTATCCAAACCCTCCTGTGAGTGGTGGGGGCTGTGTGGGGAAAGAAACAGAGGATAGCATAAGAGGGAAAGCACCTTCACCTATAAGTGGTTAGAAGACAACACATGGTACAAAACATAGTTAACCATTCTGCTCTTTCAGTTGTGAATAAAGTTAAACAAAAACCGTAGTGACACCTAGTGGGGAAAACACAATAGTACAGTTACACCATCTCCCACTAGTGTGACCCTGAGGGAGTTACTCAGGTGCAATAGACAGCACCCTGTGCTGGGACACTACACCCCCGGCTGTGGCTTCTCTCTGTCTGCCCCCAGCTGTGGCTTCTTCCCGTCTTCCCCTGGTAGCTGTGGCTTCTTCCCGCCTTCCCCCGGCTGTAGCTTCTCCCTGTCTGCCCCCGGCTGTGGCTTCTTTTCATCTGCCCCCTGTGGCTTCTTCCTGCCTGCCCCCGGCTGTGGCTTCTTCCCACCTGCCCCCTGTGGCTTCTTCCCGCCTTCCCCTGGTGGCTGTGGCCTCTCCCCGTCTGCCCCCGGCTGTGGCTTCTCCCGGCCTGCCCCCAGCTGTGGCTTCTTCTAGCCTGCCCCCTGTGGCTTCTTCCCACCTTCCCCTGGTGGCTGTGGCTTTTTCCCGCCTGCCCCCAGCTGTGGCTTCTTCCCGCCTGCCCCTGGCTGTGGCTTCTTCCCGCCTGCCCCCTGTGGCTGTGGCTTCTTCCCGCCTTCCCCTGGTGGCTGTGGCATCTTCCCGCCTGCCCCCAGCTGTGGCTTCTTCCCGCCTTCCCCTGGTGGCTGTGGCATCTTCCCGCCTGCCCCCAGCTGTGGCTTCTTCCCGCCTGCCCCTGGCTGTGGCTTTTTCCTGCCGGCCCAAGGCTGTGGCTTTTTCCCGCCTTCCCCTGGTGGCTGTGGCTTTTTCCCGCCTGCCCCCGGCTGTGGCTTCTCCCCGCCTGCCCCAGGCTGTGGCTTCTCGCTGTGGCTTCTTCCCGCCTGCCCCCTGTGGCTGTGGCTTCTTCCCTCCTTCTTCTGGTGGCTGTGGCTTTTTCCCGCCTGCCCCCAGCTGTGGCTTCTTCCCGCCTTCCCCTGGTGGCTGTGGCATCTTCCCGCCTGCCCCCAGCTGTGGCTTCTTCCCGCCTGCCCCTGGCTGTGGCTTTTTCCTGCCGGCCCAAGGCTGTGGCTTTTTCCCGCCTTCCCCTGGTGGCTGTGGCTTTTTCCCGCCTGCCCCCGGCTGTGGCTTCTCCCCGCCTGCCCCAGGCTGTGGCTTCTCGCTGTGGCTTCTTCCCGCCTGCCCCCTGTGGCTGTGGCTTCTTCCCTCCTTCTTCTGGTGGCTGTGGCTTTTTCCCGCCTGCCCCCGGCTGTGGCTTCTTCCTGCCTGCCCCCGGCTGTGGCTTCTTCCCGCGTTCCCCGGTGGCTGTGGCTTCTTCCCGCCTTCTTCTGGTGGCTGTGGCTTTTTCCTGCCTGCCTGCCCCCGGCTGTGGCTTCTTCCCGCGTTCCTCGGTGGCTGTGGCTTCTTCCCGCCTTCTTCTGGTGGCTGTGGCTTCTTCCCGCCTTCTTCTGGTGGCTGTGGCTTCTTCCCGCCTGCCCCTGGCTGTGGCTTTTTCCTGCCGGCCCAAGGCTGTGGCTTTTTCCCGCCTTCCCCTGGTGGCTGTGGCTTTTTCCCGCCTGCCCCCGGCTGTGGCTTCTCTTGATCTCAGCTTGCGGCGAGGTTGGCGTATTCCAGCTGATTAGATGAGATTTCCACGCCCGCGCTCGCCGTCTGAGTGCTGACAGTAAAATGTTCCCGTGTTCGGTTCCCCCTCGGAGGGGAAGGGGCAATAATTCATCATTAGGGCGTCAGAATCCAGGTGCAGATGAAAACTGATGGAGCCTCCAGCGCAGCAGAGAAGCCGCCGCCAGCGCAGAAAATCGGATGTGAAGCCCAATTCCCCGGGTACAAGAGAGAATAATTAAGAGAACGTCGCTTCCTGTAATAATTAGACATCCCACATGCAGAATGTATGGAGGGAAGGCGGCTGCGGCCACCCCACTCCACCGCCCGGGACTTCCTGGCAGCCGCACGCTGCACCTGACAGCCACCAGGGAATGGCTGCAGCCAAGGACTTTGTTTAGGTGCAACAAATCATTGGTCCGTTATTAACCCAGAGCTTGTAATTATGCAGATTGCCATAGATTTTCCCAGGCCGGGATGTGAGATTGAGGTGTGAGCGGTGGCGAGCCCGGCCGTGCGTTGCCGTGCACGGCCCATTCATCATGCTGACTGATGGCGGTGGGAGCGGGGCGCAGGCCCACTGCTTAATGTACTGGGTAATTAACTGTCATTTGCCTGGTAATAGGCCGATGATCAATGGTTTGTGTGGAAACACATTCTAATCAGGGGCTGATAAATGTCTCCCGTCCCCCCTCACAACGGCCCACAGCTCAGGAAAGCCACGTCCGTACACGTCTGCCGCCAAAACCCTCACAGCTGGACAATCACCTCCTGCAGAAGTAAGGAAAAAGATCCAGCCAATGTCATGGCCAGAGAGCAAAGGACAAAGCCCCCCCATGAGCAAGGAGGGAGAGTGGGGATAAACCCCCAATATACAGGGATAGAAGAGGGACAGTGGGGCAGAACCCCCAATATACAGGGATAGAAGAGGAACAGTGGGGATAAACCCCCAATATACAGGGATAGAAGAGGGACAGTGGGGATAAACCCCCAATACACAGGGATAGAAGAGGGACAGTGGGGATAAACTCCCAATATACAGGGATAGAAGAGGGACAGTGGGGCAGAACCCCCAATATACAGGGATAGAAGAGGGACAGTGGAGCAGAACCCCCAATATACAGGGATAGAAAAGGGACAGTGGGGATTAACCCCCAATATACAGGGATAGAAGAGGGACAGTGGGGATTAACCCCCAATATACAGGGATAGAAGAGGGACAGTGGGGCAGAACCCCCAATATACAGGGATAGAAGAGGGACAGTGGAGCAGAACCCCCAATATACAGGGATAGAAGAGGGACAGTGGGGATAAACCCCCAATATACAGGGATAGAAGAGGGACAGTGGGGATAAACCCCCAATATACAGGGATAGAAGAGGGACAGTGGGGATAAACCCCCAATATACAGGGATAGAAGAGGGACAGTGGAGCAGAACCCCCAATATACAGGGATAGAAGAGGGACAGTGGAGCAGAACCCCCAATATACAGGGATAGAAAAGGGACAGTGGGGATTAACCCCCAATATACAGGGATAGAAGAGGGACAGTGGGGATTAACCCCCTATATACAGGGATAGAAGAGGGACAGTGGGGCAGAACCCCCAATATACAGGGATAGAAGAGGGACAGTGGAGCAGAACCCCCAATATACAGGGATAGAAGAGGGACAGTGGGGATAAACCCCCAATATACAGGGATAGAAGAGGGACAGTGGGGATAAACCCCCAATATACAGGGATAGAAGAGGGACAGTGGGGATAAACCCCCAATACACAGGGATAGAAGAGGGACAGTGGGGATTAACCCCCAATATACAGGGATAGAAGAGGTACAGTGGGGCAGAACCCCCAATATACAGGGATAGAAGAGGGACAGTGGGGATAAACCCCCAATATACAGGGATAGAAGAGGGACAGTGGGGATAAACCCCCAATATACAGGGATAGAAGAGGGACAGTGGGGATAAACCCCCAATACACAGGGATAGAAGAGGGACAGTGGGGATAAACTCCCAATATACAGGGATAGAAGAGGGACAGTGGGGCAGAACCCCCAATATACAGGGATAGAAGAGGGACAGTGGAGCAGAACCCCCAATATACAGGGATAGAAAAGGGACAGTGGGGATAAACCCCCAATACACAGGGATAGAAGAGGGACAGTGGGGATTAACCCCCAATATACAGGGATAGAAGAGGTACAGTGGGGCAGAACCCCCAATATACAGGGATAGAAGAGGGACAGTGGGGATAAACCCCCAATATACAGGGATAGAAGAGGGACAGTGGAGCAGAACCCCCAATATACAGGGGTAGAAGAGGGAAAGAAGGGCAGAACCCCCAATATACAGGGATAGAAGAGGGACAGTGGGGCAGAACCCCCAATATACAGGGATAGAAGAGGAACAGTGGGGATAAACCCCCAATATACAGGGATAGAAGAGGGACAGTGGGGATAAACCCCCCAATATACAGGGATAGAAGAGGGACAGTGGGGATAAACCCCCAATACACAGGGATAGAAGAGGGACAGTGGGGATAAACCCCCAATACACAGGGATAGAAGAGGGACAGTGGGGATAAACTCCCAATATACAGGGATAGAAGAGGGACAGTGGGGCAGAACCCCCAATATACAGGGATAGAAGAGGGACAGTGGAGCAGAACCCCCAATATACAGGGATAGAAAAGGGACAGTGGGGATAAACCCCCAATACACAGGGATAGAAGAGGGACAGTGGGGATAAACTCCCAATATACAGGGATAGAAGAGGGACAGTGGAGCAGAACCCCCAATATACAGGGATAGAAGAGGGACAGTGGGGCATAACCCCCAATATACAGGGATAGAAGAGGGACAGTGGAGCAGAACCCCCAATATACAGGGATAGAAGAGGGACAGTGGGGCAGAACCCCCAATATACAGGGATAGAAGAGGGACGGTGGAGCAGAACCCCCAATATACAGGGATAGAAAAGGGACAGTGGGGATAAACCCCCAATACACAGGGATAGAAGAGGGACAGTGGGGATAAACTCCCAATATACAGGGATAGAAGAGGGACAGTGGAGCAGAACCCCCAATATACAGGGATAGAAGAGGGACAGTGGGGCATAACCCCCAATATACAGGGATAGAAGAGGGACAGTGGAGCAGAACCCCCAATATACAGGGATAGAAGAGGGACAGTGGGGCAGAACCCCCAATATACAGGGATAGAAGAGGGACGGTGGAGATAAACCCCCAATATACAGAGATAGAAGAGGGACAGTGGGGATAAACCCCCAATATACAGGGATAGAAGAGGGACAGTGGGGCAGAACCCCCAATATACAGGGATAGAAGAGGGACAGTGGGGATAAACCCCCAATATACAGGGATAGAAGAGGGACAGAAGGGATAAACCCCCAATATACAGGGATAGAAGAGGGACAGTGGGGATTAACCCCCAATATACAGGGATAGAAGAGGGACAGTGGGGCAGAACCCCCAATATACAGGGATAGAACAGGGACAGTGGGGATAAACCCCCAATATACAGGGATAGAAGAGGGACAGTGGGGATAAACCCCCAATATACAGGGATAGAAGAGGGACAGAAGGGATAAACCCCCAATATACAGGGATAGAAGAGGGACAGAAGGGATAAACCCCCAATATACAGGGATAGAAGAGGGACAGTGGGGATAAACCCCCAATATACAGGGATAGAAGAGGGACAGTGGAGCAGAACCCCCAATATACAGGGATAGAAGAGGGACAGTGGGGCAGAACCCCCAATATACAGGGATAGAAGAGGGACAGTGGAGCAGAACCCCCAATATACAGGGATAGAAGAGGGACAGTGGGGCAGAACCCCCAATATACAGGGATAGAAGAGGGACAGTGGGGATAAACCCCCAATATACAGGGATAGAAGAGGGACAGTGGAGCAGAACCCCCAATATACAGGGATAGAAGAGGGACAGTGGAGCAGAACCCCCAATATACAGGGATAGGAGAGGGACAGTGGGGCAGAACCCCGAATATACAGGGATAGAAGAGGAACAGTGGGGAAGAACCCCCAATATACAGGGATAGAAGAGGGACAGTGGGGATAAACCCCCAATATACAGGGATAGAAGAGGAACAGTGGGGAAGAACCCCCAATATACAGGGATAGAAGAGGGACAGTGGGGATAAACCCCCAATATACAGGGATAGAAGAGGGACAGTGGGAATAAACCCCCAATATAAAGGGATAGAAGAGGGACAGTGGGGATAAACCCCCAATATACAGGGATAGAAGAGGGACAGTGGGAATAAACCCCCAATATACAGGGATAGAAGAGGGACAGTGGAGCAAAAACCCCAATATACAGGGATAGAAGAGGGACAGTGGGGATATAACCCTAATATACAGGCATAAAAGAGGGACAGTGGGGATAAACCCCCAATAGACAGGGATAGAAGAGGGACAGTGGGGATAAACCCCCAATATACAGGGATAGAAGAGGGACAGTGGGGATAAACCCCCAATACACAGGGATAGAAGAGGGACAGTGGAGCAGAACCCCCAATATACAGGGATAGAAGAGGGACAGTGGGAATAAACCCCCAATACATAGGGATAGAAGAGGGACAGTGGGAATATAATCCAATACACAGAGATAGAAGAAGGAAAGTGGGGCAGAACCCCCAATATTCAGGGATAGAAGAGGGACAGTGGAGCAGAACCCCCAAAATGCAGTGATAGAAGAGGGACAGTGGGGCAGAACCCTCAATATACAGGAATAGAAGAGGGACAGTGGAGCAGAACCCCCAATATACAGGGATAGAAGAGGGACAGTGGGGATAAACCCCCAATATACAGGGATAGAAGAGGGACAGTGGGGATAAACCCCCAATATACAGGGATAGAAGAGGGACAGTGGGGCAGAACCCCCAATATGCAGTGATAGAAGAGGGACAGTGGGGCAGAACCCCCAATATACAGGGATAGAAGAGGGACAGTGGAGCAGAACCCCCAATATACAGGGATAGAAGAGGGACAGTGGGGATAAACCCCCAATATACAGGGATAGAAGAGGGACAGTGGGGATAAACCCCCAATATACAGGGATAGTACAGGGACAGTGGGGCAGAACCCCCAATATACAGGGATAGAAGAGGGACAGTGGGGATAAACCCCCAATATACAGGGATAGAAGAGGGACAGTGGGGATAAACCCCCAATATACAGGGATAGTACAGGGACAGTGGGGCAGAACCCCCAATATACAGGGATAGAACAGGAACAGTGGGGCAGAACCCCCAATATACAGGGATAGAACAGGGACAGTGGGGATAAACCCCCAATACACAGTGATAGAAGAGGGACAGTGGGGCAGAACCCCCAATATACAGGGATAGAAGAGGGACAGTGGGGCAGAACTCCTAATATACAGGGATAGAAGAGGGACAGTGAGTCAGAACTCCTAATATACAGGGATAAAAGAGGGACAGTGGGGCAGAACTCCTAATATACAGGGATAGAAGAGGTACTATATAGAGTACTTTTAATACAGTAAGCCCCAGTATCACCAGTACTACAACACTGTAAGCCCCAGTATCACCAGTACTACAACACTATAAGCCCCAGTATCACCAGTACTACAACACTGTAAGCTCCAGTAACACCAGTACTACAACACTGTAATCACCACCATCACCAGTACTACAACACTGTAACCCCCAGTATCACCAGTACTACAATACTATAAGCCCCAGTATCACCAGTACTACAATACTATAAGCCCCAGTATCACCAGTACTACAACACTGTAACCCCCAGTATCACCAGTACTACAACACTGTAAGCCCCAGTATCACCAGTACTACAACACTATAAGCCCCAGTATCACCAGTACTACAACACTATAAGCCCCAGTATCACCAGTACTACAACACTATAAGCCCCAGTATCACCAGTACTACAACACTGTAAGCCCCAGTACCACCAGTACTACAACACTGTAAGCCCCAGTATCACCAGTACTACAACACTGTAAGCCCCAGTATCACCAGTACTACAACACTATAACCCCCAGTATCACCAGTACTACAATACTATAAGCCCCAGTATCACCAGTACTACAACACTATAACCCCCAGTATCACCAGTACTACAATACTATAAGCCCCAGTATCACCAGTACTACAACACTATAACCCCCAGTATCACCAGTACTACAACACTGTAAGCCCCAGTATCACCAGTACTACAACACTGTAACCCCCAGTATCACCAGTACTACAACACTATAAGCCCCAGTATCACCAGTACTACAACACTGTAAGCCCCAGTATCACCAGTACTACAACACTATAAGCCCCAGTATCACCAGTACTACAACACTGTAAGCCCCAGTATCACCAGTACTACAACACTGTAAGCCCCAGTATCACCAGTACTACAACACTGTAAGCCCCAGTATCACCAGTACTACAACACTATAAGCCCCAATATCACCAGTACTATAATACTGTAACCCCCAGTATCACCAGTACTACAACACTATAAGCCCCAGTATCACCAGTACTACAATACTATAAGCCCCAGTATCACCAGTACTACAACACTGTAATCACCACCATCACCAGTACTACAATACTATAAGCCCCAGTATCACCAGTACTACAACACTATAAGCCCCCAGTATCACCAGTACACAACACTATAAGCCCCAGTATCACCAGTACTACAAACACTATAAGCCCCAGTATCACCAGTACTACAACACTGTAATCACCACCATCGCCAGTACCTACAACACTGTAATCACCACCAATCACCAGTACTACAACACTGTAACCCCCAGTATCACCAGTACTACAACACTGTAACCCCCAGTATCACCAGTACTACAACACTGTAAGCCCCAGTATCACCAGTACTACAACACTGTAATCACCACCATCACCAGTACTACAACACTATAAGCCCCAGTATCACCAGTACTACAACACTATAAGCCCCAGTATCACCAGTACTACAACACTATAAGCCCCAGTATCACCAGTACTACAACACTATAAGCCCCAGTATCACCAGTACTACAACACTGTAATCACCACCATCGCCAGTACTACAACACTGTAATCACCACCATCACCAGTACTACAACACTGTAACCCCCAGTATCACCAGTACTACAACACTGTAACCCCCAGTATCACCAGTACTACAACACTGTAAGCCCCAGTATCACCAGTACTACAACACTGTAATCACCACCATCACCAGTACTACAACACTATAAGCCCCAGTATCACCAGTACTACAACACTATAAGCCCCAGTATCACCAGTACTACAACACTATAAGCCCCAGTATCACCAGTACTACAACACTGTAATCACCAGTATCACCAGTACTACAACACTGTAACCCCCAGTATCACCAGTACTACAACACTGTAACCCCCAGTATCACCAGTACTACAACACTGTAAGCCCCAGTATCACCAGTACTACAACACTGTAATCACCACCATCACCAGTACTACAACACTATAAGCCCCAGTATCACCAGTACTACAACACTATAAGCCCCAGTATCACCAGTACTACAACACTGTAAGCCCCAGTATCACCAGTACTACAATACTATAAGCCCCAGTATCACCAGTACTACAACACTGTAAGCCCCAGTATCGCCAGTACTACAACACTGTAAGCCCCAGTATCACCAGTACTACAACACTGTAAGCCCCAGTATCACCAGTACTACAACACTGTAACCCCCAGTATCACCAGTACTACAACACTATAAGCCCCAGTATCACCAGTACTACAACACTGTAAGCCCCAGTATCACCAGTACTACAACACTGTAAGCCCCAGTATCACCAGTACTACAACACTGTAACCCCCAGTATCACCAGTACTACAACACTATAAGCCCCAGTATCACCAGTACTACAACACTGTAATCACCAGTATCACCAGTACTACAACACTGTAAGCCCCAGTATCACC
This sequence comes from Dendropsophus ebraccatus, assembly GCA_027789725.1. Taxonomy (NCBI): domain Eukaryota; kingdom Metazoa; phylum Chordata; class Amphibia; order Anura; family Hylidae; genus Dendropsophus; species Dendropsophus ebraccatus. The sequence goes on along the minus strand of JAQFWZ010000097.1, from coordinate 797,250 downwards.
AGTACTACAACACTATAAGCCCCAGTATCGCCAGTACTACAACACTGTAAGCCCCAGTATCACCAGTACTACAACACTATAAGCCCCAGTATCACCAGTACTACAACACTATAACCCCCAGTATCACCAGTACTACAACACTGTAAGCCCCAGTATCACCAGTACTACAACACTGTAAGCCCCAGTATCACCAGTACTACAACACTATAAGCCCCAGTATCACCAGTACTACAACACTGTAAGCCCCAGTATCGCCAGTACTACAACACTATAAGCCCCAGTATCGCCAGTACTACAACACTGTAACCCCCAGTATCACCAGTACTACAACACTATAAGCCCCAGTATCACCAGTACTACAACACTGTAAGCCCCAGTATCGCCAGTACTACAACACTATAAGCCCCAGTATCGCCAGTACTACAACACTATAAGCCCCAGTATCACCAGTACTACAACACTGTAACCACCACCATCACCAGTACTACAACACTATAACCCCCAGTATCACCAGTACTACAACACTGTAAGCCCCAGTATCACCAGTACTACAATACTATAAGCCCCAGTATCACCAGTACTACAATACTATAAGCCCCAGTATCACCAGTACTACAATACTATAAGCCCCAGTATCACCAGTACTACAACACTGTAACCCCCAGTATCACCAGTACTACAACACTATAAGCCCCAGTATCACCAGTACTACAACACTGTAATCACCACCATCACCAGTACTACAACACTATAAGCCCCAGTATCACCAGTACTACAACACTGTAAGCCCCAGTATCACCAGTACTACAACACTGTAAGCCCCAGTATCACCAGTACTACAACACTATAAGCCCCAGTATCACCAGTACTACAACACTGTAATCACCACCATCACCAGTACTACAACACTGTAACCCCCAGTATCACCAGTACTACAACACTATAAGCCCCAGTATCACCAGTACTACAATACTATAAGCCCCAGTATCACCAGTACTACAACACTGTAAGCCCCAGTATCACCAGTACTACAACACTATAAGCCCCAGTATCACCAGTACTACAACACTGTAAGCCCCAGTATCACCAGTACTACAACACTGTAAGCCCCAGTATCACCAGTACTACAACACTATAAGCCCCAGTATCACCAGTACTACAATACTATAAGCCCCAGTATCACCAGTACTACAACACTGTAAGCCCCAGTATCACCAGTACTACAACACTATAAGCCCCAGTATCACCAGTACTACAATACTATAAGCCCCAGTATCACCAGTACTACAACACTGGTAAGCCCCAGTATCACCAGTACTACAACACTGTAAGCCCCAGTATCACCAGTACACAAACACTATAAGCCCCAGTATCACAGTACTACAATACTATAAGCCCCAGTATCACCAGTACTACAACACTGTAAGCCCCAGTATCACCAGTACTACAACACTATAAGCCCCAGTATCACCAGTACTACAACACTGTAAGCCCCAGTATCACCAGTACTACAATACTATAAGCCCCAGTATCACCAGTACTACAACACTATAAGCCCCAGTATCACCAGTACTACAACACTATAAGCCCCAGTATCACCAGTACTACAACACTGTAACCCCCAGTATCACCAGTACTACAACACTATAAGCCCCAGTATCACCAGTACTACAACACTATAAGCCCCAGTATCACCAGTACTACAACACTGTAACCCCCAGTATCACCAGTACTACAATACAGTAACCCCCAGTATCACCAGTACTACAACACTGTAACCCCCAGTATCACCAGTACTACAACACTGTAAGCCCCAGTATCACCAGTACTACAATACTATAAGCCCCAGTATCACCAGTGCTACAACACTATAAGCCCCAGTATCACCAGTACTACAACACTATAAGCCCCAGTATCACCAGTACTACAACACTGTAAGCCCAAGTATCACCAGTACTACAACACTGTAAGCCCCAGTATCACCAGTACTACAACACTATAACCCCCAGTATCACCAGTACTACAACACTGTAACCCCCAGTATCACCAGTACTACAACACTGTAATCACCACCATCACCAGTACTACAACACTATAAGCCCCAGTATCACCAGTACTACAACACTATAAGCCCCAGTATCACCAGTACTACAACACTATAAGCCCCAGTATCACCAGTACTACAACACTATATGCCCCAGTATCACCAGTACTACAACACTGTAAGCCCCAGTATCACCAGTACTACAACACTATAAGCCCCAGTATCACCAGTACTACAACACTGTAATCCACCACCATCACCAGTACTACAAACACTGTAAAGCCCAGTATCACCAGTACTACAACACTGTAACCCCCCAGTATCACCAGTACTACAACACTGTAAGCCCCAGTACACCAGTACTACAACACTGTAATCACCACCATCACCAGTACTACAACACTATAACCCCCAGTATCACCAGTACTACAAACACTGTAAGCCCCAGTATTCACCAGTACTTCTACAACACTGTAATCACCAACATCACCAGTACTAACAACACTATAAGCCCCAGTATCACCAGTACTACAACACTATAAGCCCCAGTATCACCAGTACTACAACACTATAACCCCCCAGTATCCACCAGTACTACAACACTATAACCCCCAGTATCACCAGTACTACAACACTGTAATCACCAGTATCACCAGTACTACAACACTGTAACCCCCAGTATCACCAGTACTACAACACTATAAGCCCCAGTATCACCAGTACTACAACACTATAAGCCCCAGTATCACCAGTACTACAACACTATAAGCCCCAGTATCACCAGTACTACAACACTATAAGCCCCAGTATCACCAGTACTACAACACTATAAGCCCCAGTATCACCAGTACTACAACACTGTAAGCCCCAGTATCACCAGTACTACAACACTGTAATCACCAGTATCACCAGTACTACAACACTGTAACCCCCAGTATCACCAGTACTACAACACTGTAACCCCCAGTATCACCAGTACTACAACACTATAAGCCCCAGTATCACCAGTACTACAACACTATAAGCCCCAGTATCACCAGTACTACAACACTGTAAGCCCCAGTATCACCAGTACTACAACACTGTAACCCCCAGTATCACCAGTACTACAACACTATAAGCCCCAGTATCACCAGTACTACAACCCTGTAACCCCTAGTATGCTGGCACACTTGTCTCTGATTGTGCTCGTTGTTCTCTTTCAGGTTGTTCGGGGTGACGGGGAATTGTGCGGCGTGCAGTAAGCTGATTCCGGCCTTCGAGATGGTGATGAGAGCAAAGGACAATGTCTACCATCTGGATTGTTTTGCCTGTCAGTTGTGTAATCAGAGGTGAGTGGGGTCTGGGGGACTAAGACACAACCCCCCCCCCCCAACTATATGGGCCATACACATCACAGGACCCTGTATATCCTCCCTATCACTGTACAGCTATATACACTCTTACTCTCTGGTATCAGCCATCGGACAGGTATATACAATCTATTACTCTCTGGTATCAGCCATGTCAGGCTGGGGGGTGGAGGTGACAGTAGGACAGGTATATACAATCTATTACTCTCTGGTATCAGCCATGTCAGGCTGGGGGGTGACTGTAGGACAGGTATATACAATCTATTACTCTCTGGTATCAGCCATGTCAGGCGGGGAGGGTCACTGTAGGACAGGTATATACAATCTATTACTCTCTGGTATCAGCCATGTCAGGCTGGGGGGGGGGAGGTGACTGTAGGACAGGTATATACAATCTATTACTCTCTGGTATCAGCCATGTCAGGCTGGGGGGGGGGAGGTGACTGTAGGACAGGTATATACAATCTATTACTCTCTGGTATCAGCCATGTCAGGCTGGGGGGGGGGCTGTAGGACAGGTATATACAATCTATTACTCTCTGGTATCAGCCATGTCAGGCTGGGGGGGGGGGGAGGTGACAGCTGATTCCTCTCCTGGTCAGGTGTGGTGGTGCAGGTGGAGCTCTCTGCTGCTGGGATCGCTCTGAGTCTGGTGCCTGAGGCCTGCTCCCTTCTGCCTGGGGGAGTGGGCTTTGGGATGCAGGAGGAAGGCGAGTCCCAGGCCTCTGTTTCCCGGGGTAGGCCGGCGGGGACGGATGGTGCACAGCAACTGGCCTATTCGGAGGGGGTACGGAGATCTGGCGGGGGTCGCAGTGATGCTTCCTCTGCCCCCCCTCTGGTTTCTAGCCGCCGCCGGGAGGCTGTGCTGGAGGTGAAGGACTGGGGTGTAAAATGCCCTGAGGAGACGACTGATGTTTATGGATCCAGAATTGCTTATTTTATCAAGACATATGAACTGAATGGCAAAGAACTGTGCAAACTGCGTGCGGAGTTGAGATGCGCCCGAGTCCAGGTGAATACAGCATCTGGGCGTAAGCGCACGGAGGCCAACAAGGTCATAATGAGACTGAAGTCTGAGATCAATATGTTGGAGAAGGAAAATATGGACATTCAGAGGAACAGCGGGCCCTTCCAGGAGAAGCTGCTGAACCAGGCCAGGTTTGACCAAATGAACAAGGGGTTAAGCCAGAGTGACTACATGGAGAGAGCGGAGGAGGCCGAGGCTCCTGATGTGACCCAGGGGTCCCAGAGTGGGATCTGCCCCGGACAGCCCTCAGCTCCAGGACCCAGAGGCCCAGACGGTGACAGCGACCCAGGAGGGGACCTGATGGCGGCCATCATACAGATGGAATCTCCGGTGCGGGTGGTTGGACCAGAAAGGGGTGAGTCTCCATCTAATGCCCCCCTTTCCCCAGCTCCACCTAGTAGGTGCCCTGTGGCGGGCTTTTAGAAGGGGATGAGCGGTGGGCAGAGTATGAAGGTTCCCTCAGTAACATCACATGATGCTGTTTCGGCTTGTGGTAGCAGTAAGAGTGTCAGGGCGATTACGGCTGTGAAGCCGGACATTGTTGGGAAGGTTGGCGGCCCAGCGGGTGGCTGCATGTCTCTGGCATCGGGGGGCCACAGCAAATCGGACAAGGTTAAGGCTGTGGACCCTGTGTCAGAGATTAGGAGCAAGGGCGCAGGTGAGCGGTGCCACGGGGTGCCGGGCGGTAATGCAGGCTCTGCGGTGGGGTCTGCTGTCGAGGTGTCACCTGTGGTGGTTTCTAGTGGGGGAACCGTGTCGGCTGCTGGGACAGGTGGCACCTCGGCAGGAATAATAAAACCGGCCACAGCTGGACTGGCAAATGCTGCCGCTAAGGCAATGAAAGCCCTTAAAGTGACTGCTCCCACATCCACTGGGACCATGCAAGAGACTAAACATGCTGCTGATGGTGGGACAACATCCGGACAAACTACAGCTGTAAAGATGGCGACGAGTCATGTGACCCATGAGGTGGAGGGGGTTCCTGGCGAGAAGTTGAAGCCTGCTGCTGTTACAGCGGTGGACGGAGACTTGCCAGGTTCTCCCGGTGAAGCTGAGGTCACTCCTATCGGTGACTGCATTAACCTGTCTGTGCCTTCTGGTCCAGGACTGAATGGTGGTGTGAATGGTGGAGAGGGAGCGAGGGAGGATGGGGAAGATGATGAGAGGATGGATGTTGGGGATCGGAGGATGAGTGGAGGGGGCGGATGCATGGTTCCTGTGGAGAGAGATGCTGGTGTGGTTGGTCCGTCTGAACCCCCGGCAGCGGCGGTGAGGAGCTATGCGAGTGTTGCTGCCGGGGCACGTAGGCTGTATGAGAGAGCTGCACCCCCTGGTCCTGGGAATAGTGACACCCAAAGGCGCTTCTTGGAGGCCTTGCGGAGGGGGGATAGATCTATCACTGTAGATGGCAGAGAGGAAGAGCTGTCTTTCTGGATAGAGAGGCATGGCTTAGCCGCCTTCCGAGAGCAAAGGAGCGGGGAGGAGTCATGGTCACTCCCCACAGCCGGGTCCGGGGTGGCCAGGAGGAATGTGGTCCGTCTTAGGTGGAGGGGCAATGATCCCTGTCCTAATAGAACTAAAGTAGTGGAGCTCCTCCTCAAGATGGATTCCAGGGCTAGTGACATCTTTGCCCTGATACATCCTCATGGTTCCCCGATTTTCGATGTCAGTTTCGTCCGGGCTGAAGGGCTTGAGCTTTTTTGGTCTCGGTACGAGCTGGCAAAGATAGAACCCGAATGGAGAGACTTTGCTGTCCAAGCATTTTCCCGTCAGAACAACATCAAGAAAGTGACGGTATTAACATGTAACGAATCTCTTTCTTGCATAGACATCATGACCTGGATTGGGCGTTACGGAGAGGTGGTCAACATTCCCCAGAAGAACAGGGATGAGTTTGGTATCTGGTCGGGGGCCTGGACCTTCATGGTCAAGTTGAAGGTTTCAGGTAATTCTGTCACCCACATTCCCTCTTCCACTTTCTTGGGGAGGGACAGGATTCTGGTCTTCTACCAGGGGCAGCCGAAGGTCCGCCATAGGTGCGGTGACTCGACACACTTTAGTGCACAATGTAAGGTGCAGAAATGCGCCCTGTGTGGGGGGGATAGGACATCTTGCCGCAGCCTGTGGGGACATTCGTTGCAACCTGTGTGGTGATCTCCGTCACCCTTTCAGCCGCTGTCCGTTCTCCTTTGCCAATGCGGTCCAAACTTCAGCTGGGGTTAGCCGTGAGGCTGACCCTACCGGAGAGGGTGCCAGCAGAGGCAGGGAGGCTACTGGTCCAGGGAAGAGGAAATTAACACCATCCAAGCTGAAGGGTATGGAGACACGCCAGAGGCAAAGGGAGGGGGCACCTCAGGTGGCAGCTGAGGAGGTCCCTGTACCTGAACCTGAGGTGGTGGAGATTGCTGAGGACCTGAGGGACAGTGAGTTGGAGGAGGAGTCCAGGAGACTGGATAGAGAGGAGGAGGAGAGGGCCACTACTGCAACCTCCTCTCCCGCAGAGAGTCTGGATGAGGAAAGCAAACAGTGGCTAGAGAATAAGAGAAGATCGGGTGCCAGAAAAAAGAGAAAGAGGGTGAGGAAGAAGGAGTCTTCTTCCCTTGAGTGGGATCATTCCGTTCCCCTCACCCTTGTCCAGATACCGGCGGAAGAACCTACTGGCTCCCCTCTGGTAGGCTGCCCTAACCGGTACCGGGCCCTCAGGGATATTTCCTCTGATGAGGGGGCTGGGGAGTCGGTGCCGGTGTCTGAAGTGAGGTCTCTGAGGGGTGTCAGGTCTTCCTCTCAGGTAACGGGGGGAGGACCTGTCTCGGGACCATGTGGGGTGCAGAGTGGGACTTGTGTGGAGGAGGGAACACGCCCTGTAAATATGGATGTGTCTGTGTGCTTGAAAAGGGGGAAGGAAAGAAAGTCTGATGAAGATATTAAGCACAAGGAAGGGGGAGGGAAAAAGAGGGCTGTCAAGCTTGATCACCCATGATGGCGGCACCCTCCCCGTTGACTCTGGCGAGTATTAACGTCGCCAGCATAAAGTCAGATTTATGGCCTTTGATTTTCTCGGTCGAATACAGGCCGACATTTTCTTTTTGCAAGAGACCAGACTTACAGATCTAGCAACTATACATAAGGCGAAGCGTGAGGGGAGGCATGGCCCCTCTCACTGGTCTCTTGCGGCCGAGCCGTATAGCGGGGTGGCGGCTCTTTTTAATACCGCACAGGTTGAATGCAGACGCGTAATCGAGCTAGAAATGGGGAGATGTCTGGTATTAGACGTCCTCATGAAGGGACAAGAGCTGCGCCTCATAAATATCTACGGTCCACAGACTAAATGGGACCGCAAAAGTCTCTTTATGAGGATTAAGCCTCTACTTTTTACTAGCCGGCAGGTCATCTTTGGAGGGGACTTCAATGCTGTAACAAGGTCCCGAGATAGAGGAGGCTCCAGAGATCGGCTAGGTTATGATAGCGCCGCTCTGAACAGCATAGCCAGTGAGACTCGTCTGGTGGATGTCCACATCCGACATACTCCAGACCACAGTGGGTTCACCTATTTCAGGGGTAGAGAGGTCAGGTCTAGGATAGATAGGTTTTTTGTTAAGGAGGAGGCTGTCTCTCCACCTTTACAGGTGGTGGAGGTAGAATTCTCCGATCACTGTTTGATTATGTTTTCTTTGAATGTTTCAGAGACCCCCAGGATGGGAAGGGGATTGTGGAAGCTGAATTCGTCTCTCCTGGAAGTCGAGGAAATCAGACAATCCTTTGAGGAGTTTCTGCAGAGCCAGGTACCATTGCTGGACTTATGCAGCACTAAGTCAGAGTGGTGGGAGATGTTCAAAAAACGGGCGGCGAAATTCTTCCGCCAGACCGCGAACCTTAGTAGTATGAATAGGGATCGCCTATATCAGGCACTAAGGAGGAAACTCGAGGTCCTTGTCTCGAATGGAGGTGACAGAGAGGAGATCTCCAGAGTGAAGTCTTTGCTGAAGAAGTGCCAGCACGAGAGACACACGTCTTTGGTTTTCGAGAGGGATTTTGGGAACACCGCTCGCCCCACCCTTGTCGAAGCTGTAAGATGTCAGTGGATTGTAAGTTTGTGTCAGGCCTGGTCGATAGTACAGGATCTCTGAACAAGTCCAGATCAGGGACCTTGGAGGTCATCAGAGCTTTCTACTCGCATCTCTTAGGGAAGAGGGATCTTGATCGAGGCAAGACGTCGGCTTTCCTGGCTGATGCCATTTCCCGCTCAGGAGTAGACCCCTCTCTTAATGTTTTGACAGAGGATCAGAGAAGAGGAAGTCAGGCTGGCGATTGAGAGGCTCGCCCTCAAAAAGTCACCAGGGCCGGATGGCTTAACGTCCGAATTTTATAAGACCTTTAAGGACGCTTTGGTACCCCTCTTGACTGAGGTTATAAATGAGTGTCTCTCCTCGGGCACTCTGCCGAGGTCGATGAGGAGGTCGGCTCTGATCATCCTGTTGTATAGGATCAGTGCTGCACACCTCTGCCTTAAATTGTAAAGCTGGTGCTCAGTGGTAACTGGTTTCTTCAACCATAAGTCTTGTATAGGAGAAAACCACGGCACTCGATGTTGCAAGAATAAGTGAGGGTTTTTATTTAGCAAATAGATACAAGGTATTTACTCCGACCGTACATAAGAAATGCAAGAGATGAGACTAAATAACATATGGTGCGACGTTTCGGTCCGCTATGGACCTTCCTCAGGCAATGCGGTCTCTCATGTGCTGTATGCAGGGAGATGGCTCTGATCATCCTGTCAAAGGGTAAAGACCCGTCCCACATTGAGAATTGGCGTCCCATAGCGCTTCTCAGTGTGGACAGGAAGATCCTGGCAAAAGTGCTATTCAACAGGTTGGTGAAGTTTGCACCCCAGCTCCTTTCGGGGGCCCAGCACTGCTCTGTTCCCGGTCGTAGCACTTTTAGTGCTGTGCTCTGTGTCCGCGAGGCCGTGGAGCAGGGTAGGGCTGGTCACTGGAAGGGGTTTCTACTGTCCTTGGACCAAGCTAAGGCTTTTGATCGGGTTGATCACGAGTACCTCTGGTCTACTCTTTTGAAATACGGTCTGCCGGGGAGGTTCGTGGATTGGCCGAGAACATTGTACGCAGGGGCTGAGACTTTTCCGTTGGTGAACGGCTGGGTGGGCCGCCCTTTTGAGGTGGAGTCTGGTGTACGTCAGGGCTGTCCTTTAATCCCTCTGCCTTATGCGTTCGCCATCGACCCCTTCCTCCGAAGGATAGATGGTGGACCGTTGGCGGGGGTGAGGATGGACCTGGCGGTGCCGGATTCTGCCTTGAGGGTAGTGGCGTACGCCAATGATGTCTCCATTTTTGTCTCTTCCCAGGGGGAGGTGGAGTGGGTGATGTCAGAGGTGGATTGCTACTCGGAGGCATCCGGGTCTAAAATCAACTGTGACAAGTGCAAAAGTCTTTGGTTGGGAGGGGGAGACCCTGAGTTTTGTCTCCCGGACACCCTCCTTGTGCCCCAAGAATCTGCAAAAATTCTGGGCATCGAATTTGGTCCCGGGGATTACCCCACACGAAATTGGGAGAGCAGACTGGAAGATGTCTCCAAAAGAGTGGAACAGTGGAAAGGTTGGTCTTTGACCTTTAGGGAAAGGGTCTTCTTGATCAAGTCTTTCTTGCTCCGGTTGTTAATCTACTTGGGCAGTGTGAGCCTTTTGCCGGAACCCCTCTGGACGCGGGTCTACGGTCTGTTCTTCCTAATGTTGTGGGGGAACAGACTTAAGGTTAAGAGGGATGTGACTTACCGCACGAGGAGACTAGGCGGGTTGGGTATGGTCAACCCGGTGGTGTTTTTAGTAAACACCTTTTTAAAGACCAATGTTGCGAACCTCTGGAAAGAGAGGGCTCCTCCGTGGGTAGTCTCTTGCAGGAAATGGTTTCAGCCTTTCTTCCAGGAATGGGAGATGGGCGGTCGAGTGAAGGATCTTCGCACGCCACACGGGCATCTCCCGACTTATGCTGCACTGGTTCTGAAGGTCATCAAGCGGTGGGGGCTGGGAATGTGGGAGGTGAGAACTCTCCCAAGGAGAATCCTCGATAAGAGGGTCTTACTGAGCCATTTCCAGAAACCACTGGCCCTCAAGGATTGCCCAGGTGGGGATCAGGGGGTTGGGTTGTCTCTTTTAAATTCACCTAGGATCCCCCTAAAGTTTTGGGATTTGACCTGGCGTGGCTTCCATGGTAGGCTATATGTGAAGGACAATCTGAAGTACAGGAACTCTGACGAGAAGGGGTGTCCCCGAGAGGAGTATGGGGGGAGCGTTGGAGAATATGGATCACTTCCTGCTTCATTGTCCTTTTAATATAGAGGTATATCAAAGGGCGGGCGCTTCCATCAGCTGGCCGAGGCTGGCTGCCCTTTCCTATGCTGAGTGGACCTATGGAACGTTCAAAGACCTGGGCGGTAGGGACCGCTGCACTTTATTCTTAGTCAGTGTAGTGGTCAGGTATCACACGTGGCACGCTCGGTGTTTAGTTTCGACGAGACAAAAAATCCTCCCTGCGGATGAGGTTTGTAGGAACACGCTCGGTGACCTGGTGAAGGTGCGCTCGGTGCAGTATGAAAGGTTGGGGGCATCTAAGGCATCGACCCTTTGGAGGGGGATTTCCTTTAAGGTGCCTTAGCCGAGTAGTCTCTTTCCTGGTGAGGGGCTGACGCTATCACCTTAGATTTTTGTTTTGTTTTTGTGATGGATCGGATGTAGACGGCTTACAGACATCGAATCTGAGCCCTGAGGGTTTGCTGGGTGGCCTATGGTGTTGGGGATGTGTAAAGTATGGAGGTTGGGGGGCGGGGGCTTTGTTGTATTGTATTATAGTTGTATATATGTGGGTATAGAGGGGTATGGGGGGGAGGGGGCTGTATTGAATTATAGTTGTATATATGTGGGTATAGAGGGGTATGGGGGGGGAGGGGGCTGTATTGTATTATAGTTGTATATATGTGGGTATAGAGGGGTATGGGGGGGGCTGTATTGTATTATAGTTGTATATATGTGGGTATAGAGGGGTATGGGGGGGGCTGTATTGTATTATAGTTGTATATATGTGGGTATAGAGGGGTATGGGGGGGGGCTCTGTTGTATTGTATTATAGTTGTATATATGTGGGTATAGAGGGGTATGGGGGAGGGGGCTGTATTGTATTATAGTTGTATATATGTGGGTATAGAGGGGTATGGGGGGGGCTGTATTGTATTATAGTTGTATATATGTGGGTATAGAGGGGTATGGGGGGGCTGTATTGTATTATAGTTGTATATATATGGGGTATAGAGGGGTATGGGGGGGGCTGTATTGTATTATAGTTGTATATATGTGGGTATAGAGGGGTATGGGGGGGAGGGGGCTGTATTGTATTATAGTTGTATATATGTGGGTATAGAGGGGTATGGGGGGGCTGTATTGTATTATAGTTGTATATATGTGGGTATAGAGGGGTATGGGGGGGGCTGTATTGTATTATAGTTGTATATATGTGGGTATAGAGGGGTATGGGGGGGCTGTACTGTATTATAGTTGTATATATGTGGGTATAGAGGGGTATGGGGGGGCTGTACTGTATTATAGTTGTATATATGTGGGTATAGAGGGGTATGGGGGGGCTGTATTGTATTATAGTTGTATATATGTGGGTATAGAGGGGTATGGGGGGGGGCTGTATTGTATTATAGTTGTATATATGTGGGTATAGAGGGGTATGGGGGGGAGGGGGCTGTATTGTATTATAGTTGTATATATGTGGGTATAGAGGGGTATGGGGGGGCTGTATTGTATTATAGTTGTATATATGTGGGTATAGAGGGGTATGGGGGAGGGGGCTGTATTGTATTATAGTTGTATATATGTGGGTATAGAGGGGTATGGGGGGGGGAGGGGGCTGTATTGTATTATAGTTGTATATATGTGGGTATAGAGGGGTATGGGGGGAGGGGGCTGTATTGTATTATAGTTGTATATATGTGGGTATAGAGGGGTATGGGGGGGCTGTATTGTATTATAGTTGTATATATGTGGGTATAGAGGGGTATGGGGGGGCTGTATTGTATTATAGTTGTATATATGTGGGTATAGAGGGGTATGGGGGGGCTTTGTTGTATTGTATTATAGTTGTATATATGTGGGTATAGAGGGGTATGGGGGGGGGAGGGGGGCTGTATTGTATTATAGTTGTATATATGTGGGTATAGAGGGGTATGGGGGGGGGCTGTATTGTATTATAGTTGTATATATGTGGGTATAGAGGGGTATGGGGGGGGGGAGGGGGCTGTATTGTATTATAGTTGTATATATGTGGGTATAGAGGGGTATGGGGGAGGGGGCTGTATTGTATTATAGTTGTATATATGTGGGTATAGAGGGGTATGGGGGAGGGGGCTGTATTGTATTATAGTTGTATATATGTGGGTATAGAGGGGTATGGGGGAGGGGGCTGTATTGTATTATAGCTGTATATATGTGGGTATAGAGGGGTATGGGGGGGCTTTGTTGTATTGTATTATAGTTGTATATATGTGGGTATAGAGGGGTATGGGGGGGCTGTATTGTATTATAGTTGTATATATGTGGGTATAGAGGGGTATGGGGGGGAGGGGGCTGTATTGTATTATAGTTGTATATATGTGGGTATAGAGGGGTATGGGGGGGGCTGTATTGTATTATAGTTGTATATATGTGGGTATAAAGGGGTATGGGGGGGGGCTGTATTGTATTATAGTTGTATATATGTGGGTATAGAGGGGTATGGGGGGGCTGTATTGTATTATATTTGTATATATGTGGGTATAGAGGGGTATGGGGGGGGGGGGGGCTGTATTGTATTATAGTTGTATATATGTGGGTATAGAGGGGTATGGGGGAGGGGGCTGTATTGTATTATAGTTGTATATATGTGGGTATAGAGGGGGTATGGGGGGGGGCTGTATTGTATTATAGTTGTATATATGTGGGTATAGAGGGGGTATGGGGGGGGGGCTGTATTGTATTATAGTTGTATATATGTGGGTATAGAGGGGTATGGGGGGGGCTGTATTGTATTATAGTTGTATATATGTGGGTATAGAGGGGTATGGGGGGGGCTGTATTGTATTATAGTTGTATATATGTGGGTATAGAGGGGTATGGGGGGGGCTGTATTGTATTATAGTTGTATATATGTGGGTATAGAGGGGTATGGGGGGAGGGGGCTGTATTGTATTATAGTTGTATATATGTGGGTATAGAGGGGTATGGGGGGGGCTGTATTGTATTATAGTTGTATATATGTGGGTATAGAGGGGTATGGGGGGGGGGGGGCGGGGGCTGTATTGTATTATAGTTGTATATATGTGGGTATAGAGGGGTATGGGGGGGGGAGGGGGCTGTATTGTATTATAGTTGTATATATGTGGGTATAGAGGGGTATGGGGAGGGGGCTGTATTGTATTATAGTTGTATATATGTGGGTATAGAGGGGTATGGGGGGAGGGGGCTGTATTGTATTATAGTTGTATATATGTGGGTATAGAGGGGTATGGGGGAGGGGGCTGTATTGTATTATAGCTGTATATATGTGGGTATAGAGGGGGTATGGGGGGGCTTTTGTTGTATTGTATTATAGTTGTATATATGTGGGTATAGAGGGGTATGGGGGGGAGGGGGCTGTATTGTATTATAGGTTGTATATTATGTGGGTATAGAGGGGTATGGGGATGGGGCTGTATTGTATTATAGTTGTATATATGTGGGTATCAGAGGGGTATGGGGGGGCGGGGGGGGCTGTATTGTATTATAGTTGTATATATGTGGGTATAGAGGGGTATGGGGGGAGGGGGCTGTATTGTATTATAGTTGTATAGATGTGGGTATAGAGGGGTATGTGGGGGAGGGGGCTGTATTGTATTATAGTTGTATATATGTGGGTATAGAGGGGTATGGGGGGGGCTGTATTGTATTATAGTTGTATATCATGTGGGTATAGAGGGGTATGGGGGGGGCTGTATTGTATTATAGGTGTATATATGTGGGTATACGAGGGGTATGGGGGGGCTGTATTGTATTATAGTTGTATATATGTGGGTATAGAGGGGTATGGGGGGGGCTGTATTGTATTATAGTTGTATATATGTGGGTATAGAGGGGTATGGGGGAGGGGGGGGTGTATTGTATTATAGTTGTATATATGTGGGTATAGAGGGTATGGGGGGGGGAGGGGGCTGGTATTGTATTATAGTTGTATATATGTGTGGTATAGAGGGGTATGGGGGGGGGCTGTATCTGTATTATAGTTGTATATATGTGGGTATAGAGGGGTATGGGGGGAGGGGGCTGTATTGTATTATAGTTGTATATATGTGGGTATAGAGGGGTATGGGGGGGGGGCTGTATTGTATTATAGTTGTATATATGTGGGTATAGAGGGGTATGGGGGGGCTGTATTGTATTATAGTTGTATATATGTGGGTATAGAGGGGTATGGGGGAGGGGGCTGTATTGTATTATAGTTGTATATATGTGGGTATAGAGGGGTATGGGGGGGGCTGTATTGTATTATAGTTGTATATATGTGGGTATAGAGGGTATGGGGGGGGGGGGCTGTATTGTATTATAGTTGTATATATGTGGGTATAGAGGGGTATGGGGGGGGGCTGTATTGTATTATAGTTGTATATATGTGGGTATAGAGGGGTATGGGGGGGGCTGTATTGTATTATAGTTGTATATATGTGGGTATAGAGGGGAAGGGGGGGGGGGGCTGTATTGTATTATAGTTGTATATGTGGGTATAGAGGGGTATGGGGGGGCTGTATTGTATTATAGTTGTATATATGTGGGTATAGAGGGTATGGGGGGGGGGCCTGTATTGTATTATAGTTGTATATATGTGGGTATAGAGGGGTATGGGGGGGGCTGTATTGTATTATAGTTGTATATATGTGGTATAGAGGGGTATGGGGGGGGGGCTGTATTGTATTATAGTTGTATATATGTGGGTATAGAGGGGTATGAGGGGGAGGGGGCTGTACTGTATTATAGTTGTATATATGTGGGTATAGAGGGGTATGGGGGGGCTGTATTGTATTATAGTTGTATATATGTGGGTATAGAGGGGTATGGGGGAGGGGGGCTGTATTGTATTATAGTTGTATATATGTGGGTATAGAGGGGTATGGGGGAGGGGGCTGTATTGTATTATAGGGTTGTATATATGTGGGGTATAGAGGGGTATGGGGGGGGGCTGTATTGTATTATAGTTGTATATATGTGGGTATAGAGGGGTATGGGGGGAGGGGGCTGTATTGTATTATAGTTGTATATATGTGGGTATAGAGGGGTATGGGGGGGGAGGGGCTGTATTGTATTATAGTTTGTATATATTGTGGGTATAGAGGGGTATGGGGGGGGGGCTGTATGTATTATAGTTGTATATATGTGGGTATAGAGGGGTATGGGGGGGGGGGGGGGCTGTATTGTATTATAGCTGTATATATGTGGGTATAGAGGGGTATGGATGGATGGAGGGGGCTGTATTGTATTATAGTGTACTATATGTGGGTATAGAGGGGTATAGGGGGGGGCTGTATTGTATTATAGTTGTATATATGGTGGGTATAGAGGGGTATGGGGGGGGCTCTGTTATTGTATTATAGTTGTATATATGTGGGTTTATAGAGGGGTATGGGGGGGGGAGGGGGCTGTATTGTATTATAGTTGTATATATGTGGGTATAGAGGGGTATGGGGGGGGGCTGTGCTGTATTATAGTTGTATATATGTGGGTATAGAGGGGTATGGGGGGGGGAGGGGCTGTATTGTATTATAGTTGTATATATGTGGGTATAGAGGGTATGGGGGGGCTGTGCTGTATTATAGTTGTATATATGTGGGTATAGAGGGGTATGGGGGGCTGTATTGTATTATAGTTGTATATATGTGGGTATAGAGGGGTATGGGGGGGGCTGTATTGTATTATAGTTGTATATATGTGGGTATAGAGGGGTATGGGGGGGGGAGGGGGCTGTATTGTATTATAGTTGTATATATGTGGGTATAGAGGGGTATGGGGGGGGGGGGCTGTACTGTATTATAGCTGTATATATGTGGGTATAGAGGGGTATGGGGGGGGCTGTATTGTATTGTATTATAGCTGTATATATGTGGGTATAGAGGGGTATGGGGGGGGCTCTGTTGTATTGTATTATAGTTGTATATATGTGGGTATAGAGGGGTATGGGGGGGCTGTACTGTATTATAGTTGTATATATGTGGGTATAGAGGGGTATGGGGGGGCTGTATTGTATTATAGTTGTATATATGTGGGGTATAGAGGGGTATATGGGGGGGGAGGGGGCTCTGTTGTATTGTATATAGTTGTATATATGGTGGGTATAGAGGGGTATGGGGGGGGCTGTATTGTATTATAGTTGTATATATGTGGGTATAGAGGGTATGGGGGGGGCTGTACTGTATTATAGCTGTATATATGTGGGTATAGAGGGGTATGGGGGGGCTGTATTGTATTATAGTTTTATACTATGTGGTATAGAGGGGTATGGGGGGGGGGGGGGGCTGTATTGTATTATAGTTGTATATATGTGGGTATAGAGGGGTATAGAGGGGTATGGGGGGGCTGTATTGTATTATAGTTGTATATATGTGGGTATAGAGGGGTATGGGGAGGGGCGGCCTGTATTGTATTATAGTTGTATATATTGTGGGTATAGAGGGGTATGGGGGGGGTTGTATTGTATTATAGTTGTATATATGTGGGTAAGAGGGGTATGGGGGGAGGGGGGCTGTATGTTTTATAGTTGTATATATGTGGGTATAGAGGGGTAGGGGGGGGGGTGTATTGTATTATAAGTTGTATATAGTGGGTATAGAGGGGTAGGGGGGCTGTATTGTATATAGTTGTATATATGGGGTATAGAGGGGTATGGGGGGGGGCTGATTGTATTATAGTTGTATATATGTGGGTATAGAGGGGTATGGGGGGGGCTGTATTGTATTATAGTTGTATATATGTGGTATAGAGGGGTTATGGGGGGGAGGGGGCTGTATTGTTATAGTTGTATATATGTGGGTTATAGAGGGGATGGGGGGGCTGTATTGTATTATAGTTGTATATATGTGGGTATAGAGGGGTTATGGGGAGGAGGGGGCTGTATTGTATTATAGTTGTATATATTGGGTATAGAGGGGTATGGGGGGGGGGAGTGGGCGTCTTGTATTATAGTTGTATATATGTGGGTATAGAGGGGTATGGGGGGGAGGGGCTTGTATTGTATTATAGTTGTATATATGTGGGTATAGAGGGGTATGGGGGGGTTGTTTTGTATTGTCTTATAGTTGTATACTATGTGGGTATAGAGGGGTATGGGGGGCGGCTGTATTGTATTATAGTTGTATATATGTGGGTATAGAGGGGTATGGGGTGGCTTGTTATTGTGTTGATAGTTGTATACTATATGGGTATAGAGGGGTTATGCGAGGGGGCTGTCTTGTATTATAGTTGTATATATGTGGGTATAGCTGGGTATGGGGGGGGAGGGGGCTGTATTGTAATTATAGTTGTATTATATATGTGTAGTATAGAGGGGTATGGGGGGGTATGGGTGGCTGTATTTGTATTATAGTTGTATATATATGTGGGTATAGAGGGGTTATGGGGAGTGGGGGCTGTTATTGTATTATAGTTGTGAATATATGTGGGTTATTTTATAGAGGGGTATGGGGGGGCCTGTATTGTATTATAGTTGTATATATGGGTTGGGGTATAGGAGGGGTATGGGGGGCTCTGTATTGTAGTATAGTTGTATATATGTGGGTAGAGGGGTATGGGGGGGCGGGGGCTGTATTGTATTATAGTTGTATAATGTGGGTATAGAGGGGTATGGGGGGCTCTCTGTATTGTGTTATAGTTGTTTATGTGGGTTAATTTTTTTTTAGAGGGGTATGGGGGGGGGCTGTATTGTATTATAGTTGTATATATGTGGGTATAGAGGGGTATGGGGGGCTGTATTGTATTATAGTTGTATATATGTGGGTATAGAGGGGTAGGGGGGGGGGGCTCGTATGTATTATAGCTGTAATATGATGGGTATAGAGGGGTATGGGGGGGCTGTATTGTTATTATAGTTGTATATATGTGGTATAGAGGGGTATGGGGGGGGGGGCTGTATTGTATTATAGTTGTATATATGTGGTTATAGAGGGGTTATGGGGGGGCTGTATGTATTATAGTTGTATATATGTGGGTATATAGAGGGGTATGGGGGGGGGGGCGGTATACTGTATTATAGCTGTATATATGTGGGTATAGAGGGTAGGGGGGGCTGTATTGTATGAGAGTTGTATATATGTGGGTATAGAGGGGTATGGGGGGGGAGGGGGGCTGTATTGTATTATAGTTGTATATATGTGGGTATAGAGGGGTATGGGGGGGGCTGTATTGTATTCTAGTGTATTATATGTGGGTTATAGAGGGTATGGGGGGGGAGGGGCTGTATTGTATTATAGTTGTATATATGTGGGTATAGAGGGGTATGGGGGGGCTGTATTGTATTATAGTTGTATATATGTGGGTATAGAGGGGTATGGGGGGGGCTGTATTGTATTATAGTTGTATATATGTGGGTATAGAGGGGTATGGGGGGGGGGGCTGTATTGTATTATAGTTGTATATATGTGGGTATAGAGGGGTATGGGGGGGCTGTAGTGTATTATAGTTGGTATATATGTGGGTATAGAGGGGTTATGGGGGGGGGGCTGTATTGTATTATAGTTGTATAATGTGGGTATAGAGGGGTATGGGGGGGGGCTGTATTGTATTATAGTTGTATATATGTGGTATAGAGGGGTATGGGGGGGGAGGGGCTGTATTGTATTATAGTTGTATATATGTGGGTATAAGATGGTATGGGGGGGCTGTATTGTATTATAGTTGTATATATGTGGGTATAGAGGGTTATGGGGGGGGGAGGGGGCTGTATTGTATTATAGTTATATATGTGGGTATAGAGGGGTATGGGGGGGAGGGGGCTGTATTGTATTATAGTTGTATATATGTGGGTATAGAGGGTATGGGGAGGGGGCTGTATTGTATTATATTATAGTTGTATATATGTGGGTATAGAGGGGTATGGGGGGGCTCTGTTGTTATTGTATTATAGTTGTATATATGTGGGTATAGGGGTAGGGGGGGGGGGGGGGGCTGTATTGTATTTATTGTATATATGTGGGGATAGAGGGGTATGGGGGGGGTTGTATTGTATTATAGTTGTATATATGTGGGTATAGAGGGGTATGGGGGGGAGGGGGCTGTATTGTATTATAGTTGTATATATGTGGGTATAGAGGGGTATGGGGGGTGGCCTGTATTGTATTATAGTTTGTATATATGTGGGTATAGAGGGGTATGGGGGGGGGGGGGGCTGTATTGTATTATAGTTGTATATATGTGGGTATAGAGGGTATGGGGGGGGCTGTATTGTATTATAGTTGTATATATGTGGGTATAGAGGGGGTATGGGGGGGGAGGGGGCTGTATTGTATTATAGTTGTATATATGTGGGTATAGAGGGGTATGGGGGCGGGGTTGTATTGTATTATAGTTGTATATATGTGGGTATAGAGGGTATGGGGGGGAGGGGGCTGTATTGTATTATAGTTGTATATATGTGGGTATAGAGGGGTAGGGGGGGAGGGGGCTGTATTGTATTATAGTTGTATATATGTGGTATAGAGGGCTATGGGGGGAGGGGGCTGTATTGTATATTAGTTGTAATGTGTGGGTATAGAGGGGTATGGGGGGGGGGGGGCTGTACTGTATTATAGTTGTATATATGTGGGTATAGAGGGGTATGGGGGGGGAGGGGGTGTATTTGTTTATAGTTGTATATATGAGGGTATAGAGGGGTATGGGGTGGGGGCTTGTTGTATTGTATTATAGTTGTATATATGTGGGTATAGAGGGGATGGGGGGCTGTACTGTATTATAGTTGTATATATGTGGGTATAGAGGGGTATGGGGGGGCTGTACTGTATTATAGTTGTATATATGTGGGTATAGAGGGGTATGGGGGGCTGTACTGTATTATAGTTGTATATTGTGGGTATAGAGGGGTATGGGGGGGCCTGTGCTGTATTATAGTTGTATATATGTGGGTATAGAGGGGTATGGGGGGGCTGTATTGTATTATAGTTGTATATATGTGGGTATAGAGGGGTATGGGGGGGAGGGGGTGATTGTATTATAGTTGTATATATGTGGGTATAGGGGGGTATGGGGGGGAGGGGCTGTATTGTATTATAGTTGTATATATGTGGGTATCGAGGGGTATGGGGGGGGCTGTATTGTATTATAGTTGTATATATGTGGGTATAGAGGGGTATGGGGGGGGCTGTATTGTATTATAGTTGTATATATGTGGGTATAGAGGGATTGGGGGGGGCTGTATCTGTACTTATAGTTGTATACTATGTGGGTATAGAGGGGTATGGGGGAGGGGCTGTATTGTATTATAGTTGTATATATGTGGGTATAGAGGGGTATGGGGGGGGGAGGGGGCTGTATTGTATTATAGTTGTATATATATGTGAGTATAGAGGGGTATGGGAGGGGGCTGTATTGTATTATAGTTGTATATATATGGGTATAGAGGGTATGGGGGGGGGCTCTGTATGTATTATAGTTGTATATATGTGGGTATAGAGGGGTATGGGGGGGGGCTGTATTGTATTATAGTTGTATATATGTGGGTATAGAGGGTATGGGGGGGGGAGGGGGCTGTATTGTATTATAGTTGTATATATGTGAGTATAGAGGGGTATGGGGGAGGGGGCTGTATTGTATTATAGTTGTATATATATGGGTATAGAGGGGTATGGGGGGGCTGTAATTGTATTATAGTTGTATATATGTGGGTATAGAGGGGGTATGGGGGGGGCGGGGGCTGTGTATTGTATTATACGTTGTATATATGTGGGTATAGAGGTGTATGGGGGGGTGGGGCTGTATTGGTATTATAGTTGTATATATGTGGGTTATAGAGGGGTATGGGTGGGAGTGGGGCTGTATTGTAGTATAGTTGTATATATGTGGGTATAGAGGGGTAATGGGGGGGGCTGTATTGTATTATAGTTGTTATATGTGGGTATAGAGGGGTATGGGGGAGAGGGGGGCTGTATTGTATTTAGTTGTATTATATGTGGGTATAGAGGGTATGGGGGAGGAGGGGGCTGTATTGTATTATAGTTGTATATATGTGGGTATAGAGGGGTATGGGGGGGGGGGGGCTGTACTGTATTATAGTTGTATATATGTGGGTATAGAGGGGTATGGGGGGAGGGGGCTGTATTGTATTATAGTTGTATATATGTGGGTATAGAGGGGTATGGGGTGGGGGCTGTACCTGTATTATAGTTGTATATATGTGGGTATAGAGGGGTATGGGGGGGGGGCTGTATTGTATTATAGTTGTATATATGTGGGTATAGAGGGGTATGGGGGGGGAGGGCTGTATTGTATTATAGTTGTATCTATATGTGGGTATAGAGGGGTATGGGGGGGGGGCTGTATTGTATATAGTTGTATATATGTGGTATAGAGGGGTATGGGGGAGGGGGGCTGTATTGTATTATAGTTGTATATATGTGGGTATAGAGGGGTATGGGGGGGCTGTATTGTATTATAGTTGTATATATGTGGGGTATAGAGGGGTATGGAGGGGGCTTGTATTGTATTATAGTTGTATATATGTGGGGTATAGAGGGGTATGGGGGGGGCGGGGGCTGTATTGTATTATAGTTGTATATATGTGGGTATAGAGGGGTATGGGGGGGCTGTATTGTATTATAGTTGTATATATGTGGGTATAGAGGGGTATGGGGGAGGGGGCTGTATTGTATTATAGTTGTATATATGTGGGTATAGAGGGGTATGGAGGGGGCTGTATTGTATTATAGTTGTATATATGTGGGTATAGAGGGGTATGGGGGGGGGAGGGGGCTGTATTGTATTATATGTTGTATATATGTGGGTATAGAGGGGTATGGAGGGGGCTGTATTGTATTATAGTTGTTATATAGTGGGTATAGAGGGGTATGGGGGGGGGCTCTTTGTATTGTATTATAGTTTGTATATGTGTGGGTATAGAGGGTATGGGGGGGGCTGTATTGTATTATAGTTGTATATATGTGGGTATAGAGGGGTATGGGGGGGGAGGGGGCTGTATTGTATTATAGTTGTTATATATGTGGTATAGAGGGGTATGGAGGGGGCTGTATTGTATTATAGTTGTATATATGTGGGTATAGAGGGTTTGGGGGGGGCTGTATTGTATTATAGTTGTATATATGTGGGTATAGAGGGGTATGGGGGGGGAGGGGGCTGTATTGTATTATAGTTGTATATATGTGGGTATAGAGGGGTATGGGGGGAGGGGGCTGTATTGTATTATAGTTGTAATATATGTGGGTATAGAGGGGTAGGGGGAGGGGGCTGTATGTATTATAGTTGTATATATGTGGTTATAGAGGGGTATGGGGGGGGGGCTGTATTGTATTATAGGTTGTATATATGTGGGTATAGAGGGGTATGGGGGGAGGGGGCTGTATTGTATTATAGTTTGTATATATGTGGGTATAGAGGGGTATGGGGGAGGGGGGCTGGAATTGTATTATAGTTGTATATATGTGGTATAGAGGGTATGGGGGGATGGGGGGCTGTATTGTATTATAGTTGTATATATGTGGTATAGAGGGGTATGGGGGGGGAGAGGCGGCTGTATTGTATTAGTAGTTGTATATATGTGGGTATAGAGGGTATGGGGGGGCTGTATTGTATTATAGTTGTATATATATGTGGGTATAGAGGGGTATGGGGGGAGGGGGCTGTACTGTATTATAGTTGTATATAGGGGGTATAGAGGGGTATGGGGGGAGGGGCCTGTATTTGTATATAGTTGTATATATGGGGGTATAGAGGGGTATGGGGGGGGAGGCGGCTGTATTGTATTATAGTTGTATATATGTGGGTATAGAGGGTATGGGGGGGCTGTATTGTATTATAGTTGTATATATGTGGGTATAGAGGGGTATGGGGGTGGGGGGCTGTATTGTATTATAGTTGTATATATGTGGGTATAGAGGGGTATGGGGGGGCTGTATTGATTATAGTTGTATATATGTGGGTATAGAGGGGTATGGGGGGAGGGGGCTGTATTGTATTATAGTTGTATAATAAGTGGGTTATTTATAGAGGGGTATGGGGGGGGGGGCTGTATTGTATTATAGTTGTATATATGTGGGTATAGAGGGGTATGGGGGGGCTGTATTGTATTATAGTGTATATATGTGGGTATAGAGGGTATGGGGGGGCTGTATTGTATTATAGTTGTATATATGTGGGTATAGAGGGGTATGGGGAGGGGGCTGTATGTATTATAGTTGTTAATATGTGGGTGGTATAGAGGGGTCTGGGGGGCGGGGGCTGTATTGTATTATAGTTGTATATATGTGGGTATAGAGGGGTATGGGGGGGGTTGTATTGTATTATAGTTGTATATATGTGGGTATAGAGGGGTATGGGGGGGAGGGGGATTGTATTGTATTATAGTTGTATATATGTGGGTATAGAGGGGTATGGGGGGAGGGGGCTGTATTGTATTATAGTTGTATATATGTGGGTATAGAGGGGTATGGGGGGGGAGGGGGCTGTATTGTATTATAGTTGTATATATGTGGGTATAGAGGGGTATGGGGGGGCTGTATTGTATTATAGTTGTATATATGTGGGTATAGAGTGGGTATGGGCGGGGAGGGGGCTGTATTGTATTATAGTTTGTATATATGTGGGTATAGAGGGGTATGGGGGGCTGTTTGTTATTGTATTATAGTTGTATATATGTGGGTAATAGAGGGGTATGGGGGGCTGTATTGTATTATAGTTGAATATATGTGGGTATAGAGGGGTATGGGGGGGGGAGGGGGCTGTATTGTATTATAGTTGTATATGTGGGTATAGAGGGGTATGAGGGGGAGGGGCTGTATGTATTATAGTTGTATATATGTGGGTATAGAGGGGTATGGGGGGCTGTATTGTATTATAGTTGTATATATGTGGGTATAGGGGGTATGGGGGGGGCTGTATTGTATTATAGTTGTATATATGTGGGTATAGAGGGGTATGGGGGGGCTGTATTGTATTATAGTTGTATATATGTGGTATAGAGGGGGTTATGGGGGGGGGGCTCTGTTGTATTGTATTATAGTTGTATATATGTGGGTATAGAGGGGTATGGGGGGGCTGTATTGTATTAAGTTGTATATATGTGGGTATAGAGGGTATGGGGGGGCTGTACTGTATTATAGTTGTATATATGTGGTATAGAGGGGTATGGGGGGGGGGCTGTATTGTATTATAGTTGTATATATGTGGGTACTCGAAGTGGTATGGGGGGGCTGTATTGTATTATAGTTGTATATATGTGGTATAGAGGGGTATGGGGGGGGGCTGTATTGTATTATAGTTGTATATATGTGGTATAGAGGGGTATGGGGGGGGGGGGGGCTGTATTGTATTTATAGTTGTATATATGTGGGTATAGAGGGGTATGGGGGGGGCTGTATTGTATTATAGTTGTATATATGTGGGTATAGAGGGGGATGGGGGGGCTGTATTGTATTATAGTTGTATATATGTGGGTATAGAGGGGTATGGGGGGGGCTGTATTGTATTATAGTTGTATATATGTGGGTATAGAGGGGTATGGGGGGGCTGTATTGTATTATAGTTGTATATATGTGGGTATAGAGGGGTATGGGGGAGGGGGCTGTATTGTATTATAGTTGTATATATGTGGGTATAGAGGGGTATGGGGGGGGGGGGGGGGCTGTATTGTATCTTATAGTTGTATATATGTGGGTATAGAGGGGTATGGGGGGGGCTCTGTATTGTATTATAGTTGTATATATGGGGTATAGAGGGGTATGGGGGGGGTTGTATTGTATTATAGTTGTATCTATGTGGGTATAGAGGGGTATGGGGGGGGCTGTATTGTATTATAGTTGTATATATGTGGGTATAGAGGGGTATGGGGGGGGTTGTATTGTATTATAGGTGTATATATTGTGGGTATAGAGGGTATGGGGGGAGGGGGCTGGATTGTATTACTAGTTGTATCTATGTGGGTATAGAGGGTTATGGGGGATGGGGGGGCTGTATTGTATTATAGTTGTATATATGTGGGTATAGAGGGGTATTTGGGGGGGCTGTATTGTATTATAGTGTATATAGGTGGGTATAGAGGGGCTTAGGGTGGGGGTGGGCTGTATTGTATTATAGTTGTATATATGTGGGTATAGAGGGGTATGGGGGAGGGGGCTGTATTGTATTATAGTTGTATATATGTGGGTATAGAGGGGTATGGGGGGGGGGGGCTGTATTGTATATAGTTGTATATATGGTGGTATAGAGGGGTATGGGGGGGGGGGGGGCTGTATTGTATTATAGTTGTATATATGTGGGTATAGAGGGGTATGGGGGGGCGGTATTGTATTATAGTTGTATATATGTGGGTATAGAGGGTATGGGGGGGGCTGTATTGTATTATAGTGTATATATGTGGGTATAGAGGGGTATGGGGGGTGGGGGCTGTATTGTATTATAGTTGTATATATGTGGGTATAGAGGGTATGGGGGGGCTGTACTGTATTATAGTTGTATATATGTGGGTCTAGAGGGGTATGGGGGGGGCTGTATTGTATTATAAGTTGTATATATGTGGGTATAGAGGGGTCTATGGGGGGGCTGTACTGTATTATAGTTGTATATATGGTGGGTATAGAGGGGTATGGGGGAGGGGGCTGTATTGTATTATAGTTGTATATATGTGGGTATAGAGGGGTATGGGGGAGGAGGGGGCTGTATTGTATTATAGTTGTATATATGTGGGTATAGAGGGGTATGGGGGGGCTGTATTGTATTATAGTTGTATATATGGTGGGTATACAGGGGTTATGGGGGGGGCTGTATTGTATTATAGTTGTATATATGTGGGTATAGAGGGGTATGGGGGGGCTGTATTGTATTATAGTTGTATATATGTGGGTATAGAGGGGTATGGGGGGGCTGTACTGTATTATAGTTGTATATATGTGGGTATAGAGGGGTCCGGGAGGAGTTTGGGGGCGGGGGAGGGTTGTATTATATTATATTATTTTATGATTTTGAGAGAGGAAAAAATAAATAAATAGAGTTTGGTTATTTTTCGGTCTATCTTTGCTTTATGTAGTCGGTTGTGGATATTGATGGACTGTTCTGGAGAATATTGTTGCTTATTTGGTTATTTATTTTCTTGGTTACTTTTATATACATGTGTGAGTATATAGGTGTATATAATGTATATAATGTGTGTATATATATATATGTGACTGTATGGTGTCCTGGACCAGACAGGGTTATATGTATATAGGATGTGTATATGTATATAGGATGTGTATAAAGTGTCAGTATGTTAATTAGATTTGTTCTAAGGTGCCCAGGAGGCCAAGCTAAAGGTATTGTTTCATCTGAGTTAATCAGTGGAATTAGTGTATACCTGTAGTGCATAGTTGGAGGGGTTCTGTATACCCACAATGTATAGTTTTTAGGGGTCTCGCATATCTGAAGTGCATAGTTGGGGGGGCTGTATACCTATAGTGTATAGTTGAGGGAGGTCCTGTATACCTGCAGTGTACAGTTGGTGAAGGTCCTGTATACCTGTACTGTATAGTTCGGGGATCCTGTATACCTGTAGTATATAGTTGGTGCTGTATACCTGTAATATTTAGTTGGTGGAGGTCTTGTATACCTGTAGTTTATAGTTTGAGGGTCCTGGATACCTGTAGTGTATAATTGGTGGAGGTCTTGTATACCTGTAGTATATAGTTCGGGGGGTCTTGTATACCTGTAGTAAATAGTTTGAGGGTCCTGTATAAATATAGTATAGAGTTGGTGGAGGTCCTGTATACCTGTAGTGTATAGTTTGTATAGTCCTATATACCTGTAGTATATAGCTGGTGGAGTTCCTGTATACCTGTAGTATATTTGGGGTCCTGTCTACTTTCACTATAGAGTTGGTGAAGGTGCTGTATTCCTGTATTATAGAGTTGGTGTAGGTCCTGTATACCTGAAGTGTATAGTTTTGAGGTCCTGTATACCTGTAGTGTATAGTTTGGGGTCCTATATACCTGTAGTATATAGTAAGTGGAGTTCCTGTATACCTGTAGTGTATAGTTTTGGGGTCCTGTATACCTGTAGTGTATAGTTTGGGGTCCTGTATACCTGTAGTATATAGTTGGTGAAGGTCCTGTTTACCTGAAGTATATAGTTGGTGGAGGTCCTGTATACCTGTAGTATATAGTTTTGGGGTCCTGTATACCTGTAGTATATAGTTTTGTGGAGGTCCCGTGCACTTGTAGTGTATAGTTTTGAGGTCCTGTATACCTGTAGTGTCCTGTATACCTGCAGGGTTGTATTTACCCGTATGGCAGTGTTATTCAGTCACAGTGTGTCGGTATGGGGGTGTTATCCAGTCACGGTATGGCGGTATTGGTCAGGTCTGGTGTGGCGGTGTTATCTAGTCACGGTATGGTGGTATTGGTCAGGTCTGGTATAGCGGTGTTATCCAGTCACAGTATGGCAGTATTGGTCAGGTCTGGTATGACAGTGTTATCCAGCACAGTATGGCGGTATTGGTCAGGTCTGGTACGGCAGTGTTATCCAGTCACAGTATGGCAGTATTGGTCAGGTCTGGTATGGCAGTGTTATCCAGCACAGTATAGCGGTATTAGTCAGGTCTGGTGTGGCGGTGTTATCCATTCACAGTATGGCGGTATTGGTCAGGTCTTATATGACAGTGTTATCCAGTCACAGTATGGCGGTATTGGTCAGGTCTTATATGACAGTGTTATCCAGTCACGGTATGGTGGTATTGGTCAGGTCTGGTATAGCGGTGTTATCCAGTCACAGTATGGCGGTATTGGTCAGGTCTGGTATGACAGTGTTATCCAGTCACAGTATGGCGGTATTGGTCAGGTCTGGTGTGGCAGTGTTATCCAGTCAAAGTATGGCGGTATTGGTCAGGTCTGGTGTGGCGGTGTTACCCAGTCACAGTATGGCGGTATTGGTCAGGTCTGGTATGACAGTGTTATCCAGCAAAGTATGGCGGTATTGGTCCGGTCTGGTATGACAGTGTTATCCTGCACAGTATGGCGGTATTGGTCCGGTCTGGTATGACAGTGTTATCCAGCACAGTATGCCGGTATTGGTCAGGTCTGATATGACAGTGTTATCCAGCACAGTATGGCGGTATTGGTCAGGTCTGGTATGACAGTGTTATCCAGCACAGTATGGCGGTATTGGTCCGGTCTGGTGTAGCAGTGTTACCCAGTCACAGTTTGGTATACCTGTTGTGCCCTGTGTATACATGTACTGTATGGATGGAGTAGGGGGTCCTGTATATACATGTCCTGTATAGATGGAGTAGGGGGTCCTGTATATACATGTACTGTATAGATGGAGTAGGGGGTTCTGTATATACATGTACTGTATAGATGGAGTAGGGGGCCCTGTATACCTGTACTGTATAGATGGAGTAGGGGGTCCTGTATACATGTACTGTATAGATGAAGTAGGGGGCCCTGTATACATGTACTGTATGGATGGAGTAGGGGGTCCTGTATATAGATGTACTGTATAGATGGAGTAGGGGCTCCTGTATATACATGTACTGTATAGATGGAGTAGGGGGTCCTGTATATACATGTACTGTATAGATGGAGTAGGGGCTCCTGTATATACATGTCCTGTATAGATGGAGTAGGGGGCTCCTGTATATACATGTACTGTATAGATGGAGTAGGGGGCTCCTGTATATACATGTACTGTATAGATGGAGTAGGGGTCCTGTATACATGTACTGTATAGATGGAGTAGGGGGTCCTGTATACATGTACTGTATAGATGGAGTAGGGGGTCCCTGTATATACATGTACTGTATAGATGGAGTAGGGGGTCCCTGTATATACATGTACTGTATAGATGGAGTAGGGGGTCCTGTATATACATGTACTGTATAGATGGAGTAGGGGGTCCTGTATATACATGTACTGTATAGATGGAGTAGGGGTCCTGTATACATGTACTGTATAGATGGAGTAGGGGGTCCTGTATATACATGTACTGTATAGATGGAGTAGGGGGTCCTGTATATACATGTACTGTATAGATGGAGTAGGGGGTCCTGTATATACATGTACTGTATAGATGGAGTAGGGGGTCCTGTATATACATGTACTGTATAGATGGAGTAGGGGGTCCTGTATATACATGTACTGTATAGATGGAGTAGGGGTCCTGTATATACATGTACTGTATAGATGGAGTAGGGGGTCCTGTATATACATGTACTGTATAGATGGAGTAGGGGGTCCTGTATACCTGTACTGTATAGATGGAGTAGGGGTCCTGTATACATGTACTGTATAGATGGAGTAGGGGGTCCCTGTATACATGTACTGTATAGATGGAGTAGGGGTCCTGTATACATGTACTGTATAGATGGAGTAGGGGGTCCTGTATATACATGTACTGTATAGATGGAGTAGGGGGTCCTGTATATACATGTACTGTATAGATGGAGTAGGGGGTCCTGTATACCTGTACTGTATAAATGGAGTAGGGGTTCCTGTATACCTGTACTGTATAGATGGAGTAGGGGGCCCTGTATACATGTACTGTATAGATGGAGTAGGGGGTCCTGTATACATGTACTGTATAGATGGAGTAGGGGGTCCTGTATATACATGTACTGTATAGATGGAGTAGGGGGTCCTGTATATACATGTACTGTATAGATGGAGTAGGGGGTCCTGTATATACATGTACTGTATAGATGGAGTAGGGGGCCCTGTATATACATGTACTGTATAGATGGAGTAGGGGGCCCTGTATACATGTACTGTATAGATGGAGTAGGGGGTCCTGTATACCTGTACTGTATAGATGGAGTAGGGGATCTACCAGTTAATACTGTGGATGCTGCCCTAGCAACCATTGCTCCCTGTGAAAATGAAAGCAGTAATCCTATTGGTTGCTAAGGCTCCAACTGCCGTGTCTGCTGCAGCTAATTATATCACCTGTGTTTGCAGTGAGGAGATTTTCCCATTCATCTCTATGGGGCGCCTCTCTTTCCCCTCCCCCTCCCCTCCTGTACATCTGGCGGGGACGGGACCTTCGCAATAACCTTCCCGGGCACCCAATGTATCTGTGGGCCAAATTTGGGGTCAAACTGTTCAGGCGTTTGGAAGTCTATAGAGGACAGAAGGACAGACAGACAGAAGGACAGACAGACAGAAGGACAGACAGACAGAAGGACAGACTTTGATTTTTATGATATAGACTAGAAAATGTAGCCGGCGCTGCCCGGGTATAAAGTGTCAGTGTGTAAATTAGATTTGTTCTAAGGTGCCCAGGAGGCCAAGCTAAAGGTATTGTTTCATCTGAGTTAATCAGTGGAATTAGTGTATACCTGTAGTGCATAGTTGGAGGGGTTCTGTATACCCACAATGTATAGTTTTTAGGGGTCTCGCATATCTGTAGTGCATAGTTGGGGGGGGCTGTATACCTATAGTGTATAGTTGGGGGGGGCTGTATACCTGTAGTGTATAGTTGCGGGAGGTCCTGTATACCTGCAGTGTACAGTTGGTGAAGGTCCTGTATACCTGTACTGTATAATTCGGGGGTCCTGTATACCTGTAGTATATAGTTGGTGCTATATACCTGTAATGTATAGTTGGTGGAGGTCTTGTATACCTGTAGTATATAGTTCGGGGGTCCTGTATACCTGTAGTGAATAGTTTGAGGGTCCTGGATAACTATAGTATAGAGTTGGTGGAGGTCCTGTATACCTGTAGTGTATAGTTTGGGGTCCTATATACCTGTAGTATATAACTGGTGGAGTTCCTGTATACCTGTAGTATATTTGGGGTCCTGTATACTTGTAGTATAGAGTTGGTGAAGGTGCTATATGCCTGTATTATAGAGTTGGTGTAGGTCCTGTATACCTGTAGTGTATAGTTTGGGATCCTATATACCTGTAGTATAGTTGGGTCCTATATACCTGTAGTATATAGTTGGTGCTGTATACCTGTAATGTATAGTTGGTGGAGGTCTTGTATACCTGTAGTTTATAGTTTGAGGGTCCTGGATACCTGTAGTGTATAATTGGTGGAGGTCTTGTATACCTGTAGTATATAGTTCAGGGGTCCTGTATACCTGTAGTGAAAAGTTTGAGGGTCCTGTATAACTATAGTATAGAGTTGGTGGAGGTCCTGTATACCTGTAGTGTATAGTTTGTATAGTCCTATATACCTGTAGTATATAGCTGGTGGAGTTCCTGTATACCTGTAGTATATTTGGGGTCCTGTCTACTTTCACTATAGAGTTGGAAAAGGTGCTGTATACCTGTATTATAGAGTTGGTGTAGGTCCTGTATACCTGTAGTGTATAGTAAGTGGAGTTCCTGTATACCTGTAGTGTATAGTTCTGGGGTCCTGTATACCTGTAGTGTATAGTTTGGGGTCCTGTATACCTGTAGTATATAGTTGGTGGAGGTCCTGTATACCTGAAGTATATAGTTCGTGGAGGTCCTGTATACCTGTAGTGTAAAGTTTGGGTTCCTGTATATCTGTAGTATATAGTTTTGTGGCGGTCCCGTGCACCTGTAGTGTATAGTTTTGGAGTCCTGTATACCTGTAGTGTCCTGTATACCTGCAGGGTTGTATGGCAGTGTTATTTAGTCACAGTGTGTCGGTATTGGTCATGTCTGGTATGGCGGTGTTATCCAGTCACAGTATGGCGGTATTGGTCAGGTCTGGTGTGGCGGTGTTATCCAGGCACGGTATGGCGGTATTGGTCAGGTCTGGTATGACAGTGTTATCCAGCACAGTATGTCGGTATTGGTCAGGTCTGGTATGGCAGTGTTATCCAGTCACAGTTTGGTATACCTGTAGTGCCCTGTATATACATGTAATGTATAGATGCAGTAGGGGGTTCTGTATATACATGTACTGTATAGATGGAGTAGGGGGCCCTGTATACATGTACTGTATAGATGGAGTAGGGGGCCCTGTATATACATGTACTGTATAGATGGAGTAGGGGGTCCTGTATATATATGTACTGTATAGATGGAGTAGGGGGTCCTGTACACATGTACTGTATAGATGGAGTAGAGGGTCCTGTATATACATGTACTGTATAGATGGAGTAGGGGGCCCTGTATATACATGTACTGTATAGATGCAGTAGGGGGTTCTGTATATACATGTACTGTATAGATGCAGTAGGAGGTCCTGTATATACATCTACTGTATAGATGGAGTAGGGGTTTCTGTATATACATGTACTGTATAGATGGAGTAGGGGGCCCTGTATACCTGTACTGTATAGATGGAGTAGGGGGCCCTGTATATACATGTACTGTATAGATGGAGTAGGGGGTCCTGTATATACATGTACTGTATAGATGGAGTAGGGGGCCCTGTATATACATGTACTGTATAGATGGAGTAGGGGGCCCTGTATATACATGTACTGTATAGATGGAGTAGGGGGTCCTGTATATACATGTACTGTATAGATGGAGTAGGGGGTCCTGTATATACATGTACTATATAGATGGAGTAGTGGGCCCTGTATATACATGTACTGTATAGATGGAGTAGGGGCTCCTGTATACATGTACTGTATAGATGGAGTAGGGGCTCCTGTATATACATGTACTGTATAGATGGAGTAGGGGCTCCTGTATATACATGTACTGTATAGATGGAGTAGGGGCTCCTGTATATACATGTACTGTATAGATGGAGTAGGGGCTCCTGTATATACATGTACTGTATAGATGGAGTAGGGGCTCCTGTATATATATGAACTGTATAGATGGAGTAGGGGCTCCTGTATATACATGTACTGTATAGATGGAGTAGGGGCTCCTGTATATACATGTACTGTATAGATGGAGTAGGGGCTCCTGTATATACATGTACTGTATAGATGGAGTAGGGGGTCCTGTATATACATGTACTGTATAGATGGAGTAGGGGGCCCTGTATACATGTACTGTATAGATGGAGTAGGGGGTCCTGTATACATGTACTGTATAGATGGAGTAGGGGGTCCTGTATATACATGTACTGTATAGATGGAGTAGGGGGTCCTGTATATACATGTACTGTATAGATGGAGTAGGGGTCCTGTATACATGTACTGTATAGATGGAGTAGGGGGTCCTGTATATACATGTACTGTATAGATGGAGTAGGGGGTCCTGTATGCCTGTACTGTATAGATGGAGTAGAGGGCCCTGTATACATGTACTGTATAGATGGAGTATGGGGTCCTGTATACCTTTACTGTATAGATGGAGTAGGGGGCCCTGTATATACATGTACTGTATAGATGGAGTAGGGGGCCCTGTATACATGTACTGTATAGATGGAGTAGGGGGTCCTGTATATACATGTAATGTATAGATGGAGTAGGGGGTCCTGTATATACATGTAATGTATAGATGGAGTAGGGGGTCCTGTATATACATGTACTGTATAGATGGAGTAGGGGGTCCTGTATATACATGTACTGTATAGATGGAGTAGGGGGTCCTGTATATACATGTACTGTATAGATGGATTAGGGGGTCCTGTATATACATGTACTGTATAGATGGAGTAGGGGGCCCTGTATATACATGTACTGTATAGATGGAGTATGGGGTCCTGTATATACATGTACTGTATAGATAGAGTAGGGGGTCCTGTATACCTGTACTGTATAGATGGAGTAGGGGGTCCTGTATACATGTACTGTATAGATGGAGTAGGGGGTCCTGTATACATGTACTGTATAGATGGAGTAGGGGCTCCTGTATATACATGTACTGTATAGATGGAGTAGGGGCTCCTGTATATACATGTACTGTATAGATGGAGTAGGGGGTCCTGTATATACATGTACTGTATAGATGGAGTAGGGGGCCCTGTATATACATGTACTGTATAGATGGAGTATGGGGTCCTGTATATACATGTACTGTATAGATGGAGTAGGGGGTCCTGTATACCTGTACTGTATAGATGGAGTAGGGGGTCCTGTATACATGTACTGTATAGATGGAGTAGGGGGTCCTGTATATACATGTACTGTATAGATGGAGTAGGGGGTCCTGTATACCTGTACTGTATAGATGGAGTAGGGGGCCCTGTATACATGTACTGTATAGATGGAGTAGGGGGTCCTGTATATACATGTACTGTATAGATGGAGTAGGGGGTCCTGTATATACATGTACTGTATAGATGGAGTAGGGGGTCCTGTATACATGTACTGTATAGATGGAGTAGGGGGCCCTGTATATACATGTACTGTATAGATGGAGTAGGGGGTCCTGTATACCTGTACTGTATAGATGGAGTAGGGGGTCCTGTATACATGTACTGTATAGATGGAGTAGGGGGTCCTGTATATACATGTACTGTATAGATGGAGTAGGGGGTCCTGTATACCTGTACTGTATAGATGGAGTATGGGGTCCTGTATATACATGTACTGTATAGATGGAGTAGGGGGTCCTGTATACCTGTACTGTATGGATGGAGTAGGGGGTCCTGTATACATGTACTGTATAGATGGAGTAGGGGGTCCTGTATATACATGTACTGTATAGATGGAGTAGGGGGCCCTGTATACATGTACTGTATAGATAGAGTAGGGGGCCCTGTATATACATGTACTGTATAGATGGAGTAGGGGGTCCTGTATATACATGTACTGTATAGATGGAGTAGGGGGTCCTGTATACCTGTACTGTATAGATGGAGTAGGGGGCCCTGTATACATGTACTGTATAGATAGAGTAGGGGGCCCTGTATATACATGTACTGTATAGATGGAGTAGGGGGTCCTGTATACATGTACAGTATAGATGCAGTAGGGGGTCCTGTATACATGTACTGTATAGATGGAGTAGGGGGTCCTGTATACATGTACTGTATAGATGGAGTAGGGGGTCCTGTATATACATGTACTGTATAGATGGAGTAGGGGGTCCTGTATACCTGTACTGTATAGATGGAGTAGGGGGTCCTGTATATACATGTACTGTATAGTTGGAGTAGGGGGGCCCTGTATATACATGTACTGTATAGATGGAGTAGGGGGTCCTGTATATACATGTCCTGTATAGATGGAGTAGGGGGTCCTGTATATACATGTACTGTATAGATGGAGTAGGGGGCCCTGTATACCTGTACTGTATAGATGGAGTAGGGGGGTCCTGTATATACCTGTACTGTATAGATGGAGTAGGGGGGTCCTGTATATACATGTACTGTATAGATGGAGTAGGGGGTCCTGTATATACATGTACTGTATAGATGGAGTAGGGGCTCCTGTATATACATGTACTGTATAGATGGAGTAGGGGGTCCTGTATACCTGTACTGTATAGGTGGAGTAGGGGGTCCTGTATACCTGTACTGTATAGATGGAGTAGGGGGTCCTGTATACATGTACTGTATAGATGGAGTAGGGGGCCCTGTATATACATGTACAGTATAGATGGAGTAGAGGGTCCTGTATATACATGTACTGTATAGATGGAGTAGGGGGTCCTGTATACCTGTACTGTATAGATGGAGTAGAGGGTCCTGTATATACATGTACTGTATAGATGGAGTAGGGGGTCCTGTATACCTGTACTGTATAGATGGAGTAGGGGGTCTACCAGTTATTACTGTGGATGTTGTGAGGCAGCTTCCCTAGCAACCATTGCTCCCTGTGAAAATGAAAGCAGTAATCCTATTGGTTGCTAAGGCTCCAACTGCCGTGTCTGCTGCAGCTAATTATATCACCTGTGTGTGCAGTGAGGAGATTTTCCCATTCATCTCTATGGGGCGCCTCTCTTTCCCCTCCCCCTCCCCTCCTGTACATCTGGCGGGGACGGGACCTTCGCAATAACCTTCCCGGGCACCCAGTGTATCTGTGCGCCAAATTTGGGGTCAAACTGTTCAGGCGTTTGGAAGTCTATAGAGGACAGAAGGACAGACAGACAGAAGGACAGACAGACAGAAGGACAGACAGACAGAAGGACAGACAGACAGAAGGACAGACGGACAGAAGGACAGACAGACAGAAGGACAGACGGACAGACAGAAGGACAGACAGACAGAAGGACAGACAGACAGACAGACAGAAGGACAGACAGACAGACAGAAGGACAGACAGACAGACAGAAGGACAGACAGACTGACAGAACGACAGACAGACGGACAGACAGACAGAAGGACAGACAGACAGACAGAAGGACAGACAGACAGAAGGACAGACAGACAGAAGGACAGACAGACAGAAGGACAGACAGAAGGACAGACAGAAGGACAGACAGAAGGACAGACGGACAGAAGGACAGACAGACAGACAGAAGGACAGCCAGAAGGACAGACAGACAGAAGGACAGACAGACAGAAGGACAGACAGACAGAAGGACAGACGGACAGACAGAAGGACAGACAGACAGAAGGACAGACAGACAGAAGGACAGACAGACAGAAGGACAGACGGACAGACAGAAGGACAGACGGACAGATGGACGGACTTTGATTTTTATGATATAGATAAGAGTTACAATCTATTACTCTCTGGTATCAGCCACCAGGCTGCTGTTTATACACACTGTTACTCTCTGGTATCAGCCACCAGGCTGCTGTATATACACACTATTGCTCTCTGGTATCAGCCACCATGCTGCTGTTTCTACACGCTGTTATTCTCTGGTATCAGCCACCAGGCTGCTGTATATACACTAAAACCTATATTAGGGTCTCTGACCAATAATTAGCAAATAGGGTTCACTCTATATATCCAAAACCAAAGAAAAACCCTAAGTAAACGCAAATCACATACCAAAATTAGTTTAACAAAATATCAATCCTTTATTAGTGTATAAATCCCAAACCTATCCCATAAAAACAACATATACACATAAGACACTTAAAAGACACGGTGCAGGGGACCATAAAAATCTATAGCATATTGCAATACACCAGCAAACAAAGGGGAGAGCAGAACTAAGATAGTCTACATAAATATGGGATTCCAGATGGTTAGAATCAAGTATTAAAAGTGCTGTGTGCGACCAATATCCATCCGACCAGGTACTGAGTATAGACAAGGGAATACATTAGTATATTACATGGCTAACATTGCCATCCCTGGAATAGTGAGACCTCAGAGCAGTGCCAAACACATGGAATCCCAATCCCCTTATGATGCGGCCCCTGCACCTCACCCTCCAACCACTCCTTGAGAAAGGTCAACGAAACGCGTTGGAGGGTGAGGTGCAGGGGCCGCAGCACAAGGGGATTGGGATTCCATGTGTCTGGCACTGCTCTGAGGTCTCACTATTCCAGGGATGGCAATGTTAGCCATGTGATGTAATGTGTCCCTTGTCTATACTCAGTACCTGGTCGGATGGATATTGGTCGCACACAGCACTTTTAATACTTGATTCTAACCATCTGGAATCCCATATTTATGTAGACTATCTTAGTTCTGCTCTCCCCTTTGTTTGCTGGTGTATTGCAATATGCTATAGATTTTTATGGTCCCCTGCACCGTGTCTTTTAAGTGTCTTATGTGTATATGTTGTTTTTATGGGATAGGTTTGGGATTTATACACTAATAAAGGATTGATATTTTGTTAACCTAATTTTGGCATGTGATTTGCGTTTACTTAGGGTTTTTCTTTGGTTTTGCTGTATATACACACTATTGCTCTCTGGTATCAGCCACCAGGCTGCTGTATATAACACTGTATCCATTCTCCTCTTGTCTTGCAGGTTTTGTGTGGGAGATAAGTTTTTCCTGAAGAATAACCTGATCCTGTGCCAGTCTGACTATGAGGAGGGGCTGATGAAGGACGGCTATGCGGCTCAGGTGCGCTGACTGGAGTCGGCTGGATGGTGGATAGAACGGAGGCGATGATGGCGGCGCTGTCCCCTATGGATCCCGTACAGACTATGATGTCCGGAGCTCCTCCCCCTTTGCTCGCAGCGGTTCGGTGGTCCGGCACACCATCAGACTGTACATAACGGATTGTACCACACTAATGGAATACAGTTTTATCGTGTTGCCATTTGTGTTGCTGTCGCTTCCTTTGTAATTGTTGCAGTTAGAACAATCAGTGTTTACACAATATTTCTGCCGTTTTAAAAGAGCTGGCATCCACCCAGAGACGCCCGCCCCGGGGCATCCACCCACAGACGGCCGCCCCGGGGCATCCACCCACAGACGGCCGCCCCGGGGCATCCACCCAGAGACGCCCGCCCCGGGGCATCCACCCACAGACGGCCGCCCCGGGGCATCCACCCAGAGACGCCCGCCCCGGGGCATCCACCCACAGACGGCCGCCCCGGGGCATCCACCCAGAGACGCCCGCCCCGGGGCATCCACCCACAGATGGCCGCCCCGGGGCATCCACCCACAGATGGCCGCCATGGTGGGGCGAGCACCATACCACCCAGGGGCATCCACCCAGAGACGCCCGCCCCGGGGCATCCACCCACAGACAGCCGCCCCGGGGCATCCACCCACAGACGGCTGCCCCGGGGCATCCCTCCACAGACGGCCGCCCCGGGGCATCCACCCAGAGACGGCTGCCATGATGGGGCGAGCACCACACCACCCCGGGGCATCCACCTACAGACAGACTGTGGTGCTCGCCCCATCATGGTGGCCCCCGTGGCTAGAGATATCTGGCTATCCTGTAACTGACGCTCCGCAAACTCTTTTTTTGCTTATTCAGATGTTTGGGGGCATCAGTGGAGACTCGTGATTGATACTTTATTGGAATTTTTTTCACTGATCGATCATTGAGCTCAGAGATTATTGTGTTTTGTTGGTTTACATGATAACAGGTCATAATAATGATATCTGCTGCACATAGACAGACGAGGGATAGAGAGAAGAGGAGGATAATGGGGGAGAGAAGAGGAGGATAATGGAGGGAGAGAAGAGGGGGATAATGGAGGGAGAGAAGAGGAGGATAATGGAGGGAGAGAAGAGGAGGATAATGGAGGGAGAGAAGAGGAGGATAATGGAGGGAGAGAAGAGGAGGATAATGGAGGGAGAGAAGAGGAGGATAATGGAGGGAGAGAAGAGGAGGATAATGGAGGGAGAGAAGAGGAGGATAATGGAGGGAGAGAAGAGGGGGATAATGGAGGGAGAGAAGAGGAGGATAATGGAGGAGAGAAGAGGATAATGGAGGGAGAGAAGAGGAGGATAATGAAGGGAGAGAAGAGGGGGATAATGGAGGAGAGAAGAGGGGGATAATGGAGGAGAGAAGAGGGGGATAATGGAGGAGAGAAGAGGGGGATAATGGAGGAGAGAAGAGGGGGATAATGGAGGAGAGAAGAGGGGGATAATGGAGGAGAGAAGAGGGGGATAATGGAGGAGAGAAGAGGGGGATAATGGAGGAGAGAAGAGGAGGATAATGGAGAAGAGAAGAGGAGGATAATGGAGGAGAGAAGAGGGGGATAATGGAGGAGAGAAGAGGGGGATAATGGAGGAGAGAAGAGGGGGATAATGGAGGAGAGAAGAGGGGGATAATGGAGGAGAGAAGAGGGGGATAATGGAGGAGAGAAGAGGAGGATAATGGAGAAGAGAAGAGGAGGATAATGAAGGGAGAGAAGAGGAGGAGGAGTGAGGAGAGAGGAGGAGGATAATGGAGGGAGAGAAGAGGGGGATAATGGAGGAGAGAAGAGGAGGATAATGGAGGGAGAGAAGAGGAGGATAATGGAGGGAGAGAAGAGGGGGATAATGGGGGAGGGAAGAGGAGGATAATGGAGGAGAGAAGAGGGGGATAATGGGGGAGAGAAGAGGAGGATAATGGGGGAGAGAAGAGTAGGATAATGGAGGGAGAGAAGAGGAGGAGGAGTGAGGAGAGAAGAGGAGCATAATGGAGGGAGAGAAGAGGAGGAGGAGTGAGGAGAGAGGAGGAGGATAATGGAGGGAGAGAAGAGGAGGATAATGGAGGAGAGAAGAGGAGGATAATGGAGGAGAGAAGAGGAGGATAATGGGGGAGAGAAGAGGAGGATAATGGAGGGAGAGAAGAGGAGGAGGAGTGAGGAGAGAAGAGGAGCATAATGGAGGGAGAGAAGAGGAGGAGGAGTGAGGAGAGAGGAGGAGGATAATGGAGGGAGAGAAGAGGAGGATAATGGAGGAGAGAAGAGGAGGATAATGGAGGAGAGAAGAGGAGGATAATGGAGGAGAGAAGAGAGAAGAGGATGATAATCACACACATCCTTACCCTGATAAGGCCAGGTATTGGGATTTTACCTACTTGCGCCGTACCTATATGACTACACCTATATATACTGCCCTCTGAAGAGACTGGAGATGATCAGAGCGTGATCAGAGGGTGACAGAGAGATGTTCTGGATGAAGAAGAGGAATGCTGGCAGCACGTCAATGAGAAGAGCTCCTGGAAAGTTATCATTTATAGTCACAATACACAAGGAACGGAGGAACGGAGGAGAGACACTTATCTATAAACAATTTTTGAATAATAAAACATTGTGTTACCCTGACTGCGCAGTACAGGAAGCTACTGACCATATATGGACTGGCCTATCAGAGTGTGACATGTATGTGTCTTGTGACTTGGAACCCCGCCTGTATTGGCTGTTACATATTTCATATGAATGAGTAGTACCGCCCCATATTCTGTCTATAAAACGTGATTACCGTAATAAAACTTGGGCCATTATTAGCCAGGCTTATAATCATGATACATTGTCTTATCTGTGTCCGTGATTTATAAGTGACGAGTTGGTAATACTGCAGGTTACAGCTCTAGTGCTATATTGATAACCATCCTCTACCTGGGTATTTGACTTTTCTCCATAGAGAGGGGTCAACATCTAAATTTAGACTTATCAACCCAACCATCTCACCCGCCCTTACCCAACCATAACACCAATCCTTACACAACCATCACACCCGTCCTTACCCAGCCATCCCCTGACCCTACCTCCTTACCCAACCATAACACCAATCCTTACACAACCATCACACCCGTCCTTACCCAGCCATCCCCTGACCCTACCTCCTTACCCAACCATAACACCAATCCTTACACAACCATCACACCCGTCCTTACCCAGCCATCCCCTGACCCTACCTCCTTACCCAACCATAACACCAATCCTTACACAACCATCACACCCGTCCTTACCCAGCCATCCCCTGACCCTACCTCCTTACCCAACCATAACACCAATCCTTACACAACCATCACACCCGTCCTTACCAAACCATCCCATGACCCTACCTCCTTACCCAACCATAACACCAATCCTTACACAACAATCACACCCGTCTTAACCCAGCCATCCCCACACCCTACCTCCTTACCCAACCCAACCGGTGCCATTATCCTGGGTTCTCAACCTCTTGGAGTCCTCCTGTCCCGGTGTTCCTTATCCTGGGTTCTCATACTCTCGGAGTCCTCCGATCCCGGTGTCATTATCCTGGGTTCTCATCGTCTGGGAGTCTTCCGGTTCCGGTGTCATTATCCTGGGTTCTCATCCTCTGGGAGTCCTCCGATCCCGGTGTCATTATCCCGGGTTCTCATCCTCTCTGAGTCCTCCGGTCCCGGTGTCATTATCCTGGGTTCTCATACTCTCTGAGTCCTCCGGTCCCGGTGTCATTATCCTGGGTTCTCATACTCTCGGAGTCCTCCGGTCCCGGTGTCATTATCCTGGGTTCTCATCCTCTGGGAGTCTTCTGGTCCCGGTGTCATTATCCTGGGTTCTCATCCTCTGGGAGTCCTCCGGTCCTGGTGTCATTATCCTGGGTTCTCATCCTCTTGGAGTCCTCCGATCCCGGTGTCATTATCCTGGGTTCTCATACTCTCGGAGTCCTCCAGTCTCGGTGTTATTATCCCGGGTTCTTATCCTCTCGGAGTCCTCCGGTCTCTGTGTTATTATCCCGGGTTCTTATCCTCTCGGAGTCCTCCGGTCTCGGCATCATTATCCTGGGTTCTCATCCTCTGGGAGTCCTCTGATCCCGGTGACATTATCCTGGGATCTCATCCTCTTGGAGTCCTCCGGTGCCGGTGTCATTATCCTGGATTCTCATCCTCTCGAAGTCCTCCGGTCCCGGAGTCCATTATCCTGGGTTCTTATCCTCTGGGAGTCCTTCGGTCCCGGTGTTCCTTATCCTGGGCTATTATTCTCTGGGAGTCCTCCGTCCCGGTGTCATTATCCTGTGTTCTCATCCTCTCGGAGTCCTCCAATCCCGGTGTCATTATCCTGGGTTCTCATCCTCTCTGAGTCCTCCGGTCCCGGTGTCATTATCCTGGGTTCTCATCCTCTGGGAGTCCTCCTGTCCCGGTGTCCCTTATCCTGGGTTCTCATCCTCTGGGAGTCCTCCGGTCCCGGGGTTATAATCCCGGGTTCTCATCCTCTCGGAGTCCTCCGGTCCCGGTGGCTTTATCCTGGGTTCTCATCCTCTCTGAGTCCTCCGGTCCCGGTGCCATTATCCTGGGTTCTTAACCTCTCGGAGTCCTCCAGTCCCGGTGTTCCTTATCCTGGGTTCTCATCCTCTTGGAGTCTTCCAGTCCTGGTGCCATTATCCTGGGTTCTCATCCTCTCGGAGTCCTCCGATCCCGGTGTCATTATCCTGGGTTCTCATCGTCTGGGAGTCTTCCGGTTCCGGTGTCATTATCCTGGGTTCTCATCCTCTGGGAGTCCTCTGGTCCCGGTGTCATTATCCTGGGTTCTCATCCTCTGGGAGTCCTCCGGTCCTGGTGTCATTATCCTGGGTTCTCATCCTCTCGGAGTCCTCCGATCCCGGTGTCATTATCCTGGGTTCTCATACTCTCGGAGTCCTCCAGTCCCGGTGTCATTATCCTGGGTTCTCATCCTCTTTGAGTCCTCCTGTCTCGGTGTTATTATCCCGGGTTCTTATCCTCTCGGAGTCCTCCGGTCTCTGCATCATTATCCTGGGATCTCATCCTCTTGGAGTCCTCCGGTCCCGGTGTCATTATCCTGGATTCTCATCCTCTCGAAGTCCTCCGGTCCCGGAGTCCATTATCCTGGGTTCTTATCCTCTGGGAGTCCTTCAGTCCCGGTGTTCCTTATCCTGGGCTATTATTCTCTGGGAGTCCTCCGTCCCGGTGTCATTATCCTGGGCTCTCATCCTCTTGGAGTCCTCCGGTCCCGGTGCCATTATCCTGGGTTTTTATCCTCTTTGAGTCCTCCGCTCCTGGTGTCATTATCCTGGGTTCTCATCCTCTTTGAGTCCTCCGGTCCCGGTGTCCATTATCCTGGGTTCTCATCCTCTCGGAGTCCTCCGGTCCTGGTGTTATTATCCTGGGATCTCATCCTCTTGGAGTTCCCCAGTCCCAGTGTTATTATCCTGAGTTCTCATCCTCTCGGAGTCCTCCGGTCCTGGTGTCATTATCCTGG
This sequence comes from Dendropsophus ebraccatus, assembly GCA_027789725.1. Taxonomy (NCBI): domain Eukaryota; kingdom Metazoa; phylum Chordata; class Amphibia; order Anura; family Hylidae; genus Dendropsophus; species Dendropsophus ebraccatus. Next base: position 753,239 of record JAQFWZ010000097.1, on the reverse strand, counting down.
GTTTTTATCCTCTTTGAGTCCTCCGCTCCTGGTGTCCATTATCCTGGGTTTTCATCCTCTCGGAGTCCTCTGGTCCTTGTGTCATTATCCTGGGTTCTCATCCTCTTTGAGTCCTCTGGTCCCGGTGTTCCTTATCCTGGGTTCTCATCCTCTCTGAGTCCTCCGGTCCCGGTGTCATTATCCTGGGTTCTCATCCTCTGTGAGTCCTCTGGTCCCAGTGTTCCTTATCCTGGGTTCTCATCCTCTGGGAGTCCTCCTGTCCCGGTGTCCCTTATCCTGGGTTCTCATCCTTTGGGAGTCCTCCGGTCCTGGGGTTATAATCCCGGGTTCTCATCCTCTCGAAGTCCTCCGGTCCCGGTGTTATTATCCTGGGATCTCATCCTCTTGGAGTTCCCCAGTCCCAGTGTTATTATCCTGAGTTCTCATCCTCTCTGAGTCCTCTGGTCCTGGTGTCATTATCCTGGGTTTTTATCCTCTTTGAGTCCTCCGCTCCTGGTGTCCATTATCCTGGGTTTTCATCCTCTCGGAGTCCTCTGGTCCTGGTGTCATTATCCTGGGTTTTTATCCTCTGAGTCCTCCGGTCCCGTTGTCGTTATCCTGGGTTCTCATCCTCTACGAGTCTTCCGGTCCCGGTGTCATTATCCTGGGTTCTTATCCTCTTGGAGTCTTCCAGTCCTGGTGCCATTATCCTGGGTTCTCATTCTCTCGGATTCTTTGGGTCCCGGTGTTCCTTATCTTGGGGTCTCATCCTCTTGGAGTCTTCCGGTCCCGGTGTCATTATCCCGGGTTCTCATCCTCTGGGAGTCCTCCGGTCTCGGTGTCTTTATCCCGGGTTCTCATCCTCTTGGAGTCTTCCGGTCCAGTGTCATTATGCTGGGTTCTCATCCTCTCGGAGTCCTCTGGTCCCGGCATCATTATCTTGGGTTCTCATCCTCTCGGAGTCCTTCGGTCCCGATGTCATTATCCTGGGTTCTCATCCTCTCTGAGTTTTCTGGTCCCGGTGTCATTATCCTGGGTTCTCATCCTCTGGGAGTCCTCCAGTCCCGGTGTCCATTATCCTGGGTTCTCATCTTCTGGGAGTCCTCCGGTCTCTGTGATCCTTATCCTGGGTTCTCATCCTCTGAGAGTCCTCCGGTCCTGGTGTAATTATCCTGGGTTCTCATCCTCTGGGAGTCCTCCGGTCCCGGTGTCCATTATCCTGGGTTCTCATCCTCTTGGAGTCTTCCGGTCCCGGTGCCATTATCCTGGGTTCTCATCCTCTTGGAGTCCTGCGGTCCCGGTTTCCATTATCCTGGGTTCTCATACTCTGGGAGTCCTCCGGTCCCTGGGTCATTATCCTGGGATCTCATCCTCTCTGAGTCCTTCGGTCCCGGTGATCCTTATCCTGGGTTCTCATCCTCTCGGAGTCCTTTGGTCCCGGTGATCCTTATCCTGGGCTCGCATCCTCTTGGAGTCTTCCAGTCCTGGTGCCATTATCCCGGGTTCTCATCCTCTTGGATACTTTCGGTCCCGGTGTTCCTTATCCTGGGTTCTCATCCTCTGGGAGTCCTCCGGTCCCGGTGTCCATTATCCTGGGTTCTCATCCTCTCGGAGTCCTCCGGTCCCGGTGCCATTATCCTGGGTTCTCATCCTCTGAGAGTCCTCCGGTCCTGGTGTCATTATCCTGGGTTCTCATCCTCTGGGAGTCCTCCGGTCCCGGTGCAATTATCCTGGGTTCTCATCCTCTGGGAGTCCTCCGGTCTCGGTGATCCTTATCCTGGGTTCTCATCCTCTCTGAGTTTTCTGGTCCCGGTGTCATTATCCTGGGTTCTCATCCTCTGGGAGTCCTCCAGTCCCGGTGTCCATTATCCTGGGTTCTCATCCTCTTGGAGTCCTCTGGTCCCGGCGCAATTATCCTGGGTTCTCATCCTCTGGGAGTCCTCCGGTCCTGGTGTCATTATCCAGGGTTCTCATCCTCTTGGAGTCTTCCGGTCCCATTGTCATTATCCTGGGTTCTCATCCTCTGGGAGTCCTCCGGTCCCAGTGTTCCTTATCCTGGGTTCTCATCCTCACTGAGTCCTCCGGTCCAGTGTCATTATCCTGGGTTCTCATCCTCTCGGAGTCCTCTGGTCCCGGTGCCATTATCCTGGGTTCTCAACCTCTCGGAGTCCTCCGGTCCTGGTGCCATTATCCTGGGTTCTCATCCTCTTGGAGTCTTCCGGTCCCATTGTCATTATCCTGGGTTCTCATCCTCTCGGAGTCCTTCGGTCCCGGTGATCCTTATCCTGGGTTCTCATCCTCTCGGAGTCCTCCGGTCCCGGTGTAATTATCTGGGGTTCTTATCCTCTTGGAGTCTTCCGAACCCATTGTCATTATCCTGGGTTCTCATCCTCTGGGAGTCCTGCAGTCGCGGTGTCCATTATCCTGGGTTCTCATCCTCTCGGAGTCCTCCGGTCCTGGTGTCATTATCCTGGGTTCTCATCCTCTTGGAGTCTTCCGGTCCCATTGTCATTATCCTGGGTTCTCATCCTCTGGGAGTCCTCCGGTCCCGGTGTCATTATCCTGGGTTCTCATCCTCTCTGTGTCCTCCGGTCCCGGTGTCATTATCCTGGGTTCTCATCCTCTCTGTGTCCTCCGGTCCCGGTGTCCATTATCCTCGGTTCTCATCCTCTGGGAGTCCTCCGGTCCCGGTGTCCATTATCCTCGGTTCTCATCCTCTGGGAGTCCTCCGGTCCCGGTGTCATTATCCTGGGGTCTCATCCTCTCGGAGTCCTCCGGTCCCGGTGTCATTATCCTCGGTTTTCATCCTCTCGGAGTCTTCCGGTCCCATTGTCATTATCCTGGGATCTCATCCTCTGGGAGTCCTCCAGTCCCGGTGTCATTATCCTGGGTTCTCATCCTCTGGGAGTCCTCCAGTCCCGGTGTCATTATCCTGGGTTCTCATCCTCTGGGAGTCCTCTGATCCCGGTGTCATTATCCTGGGTTCTCATCCTCTGGGAGTCCTCCGGTCCTGGTGTCATTATCCTGGGTTCTCATCCTCTGGGAGTCCTCCAGTCCCGGTGTCATTATCCTGGGTTCTCATCCTCTGGGAGTCCTCCAGTCCCGGTGTCATTATCCTGGGTTCTCATCCTCTGGGAGTCCTCCGGTCCTGGTGTCATTATCCTGGGTTCTCATCCTCTGGGAGTCCTCCGGTCCCGGTTTCCATTATCCTGGGTTCTCATCCTCTGGGAGTCCTCCGGTCCCGGTGTCATTATCCTGGGTTCTCATCCTCTGGGAGTCCTCCGGTCCCGGTGTCATTATCCTGGGTTCTCATCCTCTCTGAGTCCTCCGGTCCCGGTTTCCATTATCCTGGGTTCTCATCCTCTGGGAGTCCTCCGGTCCTGGTGTCATTATCCTGGGTTCTCATCCTCTCGGAGTTGCCTTATCTCTCCTTGGATTGTCTCGGACTTTTTCTTCATTCTCCGGAGAAGCGTTATCGGCAGACGTAGATAGGAAGCTGCACATCGGACACCGTAACTGATAAGCCGCTTCTGCGCCTCTGACCCCTGAAATGACCTGGTAACAATCCTGGGTATTACCCCGGAGGGCACAATGCTCGGCTCCTCACCCCCTCTGAGAGTTGACAGTGAGATGTGTGAGAGTGCCGGATCAGACGCCACTTATGGTGTTAGTGCTGATCCCATCGCCTCCTCAGGTGTCGCTCCCAAACAATGAGGCATTCAGACATCCAGGAGATGGTGCCGGTTGGCCGGGAAACAGGCCAAGACTGCGAAGGTCTACAACTCAGGGCAACAAGCCGCCAACTCAGCCTGCATGACAGCGAGACACCACAAACTGCATGACAGCGAGACACCACAAACTGCATCCCAACTGGTAAGTTATAAACAGCACCTACCCAGAGACAGCGTATGCTCCACACAAGTACAGCACCCCTAGTGGTCAGTCATAGAGTACAGCACCCCTAGCGCCACCTACTGTCAGTATAATGTAAGCTGATGGGACAGCGCCACCTACTGTCAGTACAATGTAACCTGACGGGACAGCGCCACCTACTGTCAGTATAATGTAAGCTGATGGGACAGCGCCACCTACTGTCAGTATAATGTAAGCTGATGGGACAGCGCCACCTACTGTCAGTACAATGTAACCTGACGGGACAGCGCCACCTACTGTCAGTATAATGTAAGCTGATGGGACAGCGCCACCTACTGTCAGTATAATGTAACCTGACGGGACAGCGCCACCTACTGTCAGTACAATGTAAGCTGATGGGACAGCGCCACCTACTGTCAGTATAATGTAAGCTGATGGGACAGCGCCACCTACTGTCAGTACAATGTAACCTGATGGGACAGCGCCACCTACTGTCAGTACAATGTAAGCTGATGGGACAGCGCCACCTACTGTCAGTATAATGTAAGCTGATGGGACAGCGCCATCTACTGTCAGTACAATGTAAGCTGATGGGACAGCGCCACCTACTGTCAGTGCAATGTAATGTGATGGGACAGCGCCACCTACTGTCAGTATAATATAAGCTGATGGGACAGCGCCACCTACTGTCAGTATAATGTAACCTGATGGGACAGCGCCACCTACTGTCAGTATAATGTAACCTGATGGGACAGCGCCACCTACTGTCAGTATAATGTAAGCTGATGGGACAGCGCCACCTACTGTCAGTATAATGTAACCTGACGGGACAGCGCCACCTACTGTCAGTACAATGTAAGCTGATGGGACAGCGCCACCTACTGTCAGTATAATGTAAGCTGATGGGACAGCGCCACCTACTGTCAGTGTAATGTAAGCTGATGGGACAGCGCCACCTACTGTCAGTGTAATGTAAGCTGATGGGACAGCGCCACCTACTGTCAGTACAATGTAAGCTGATGGGACAGCGCCATCTACTGTCAGTACAATGTAACCTGATGGGACAGCGCCACCTACTGTCAGTATAATGTAACCTGATGGGACAGCGCCACCTACTGTCAGTTTAATGTAAGCTGATGGGACAGCGCCACCTACTGTCAGTACAATGTAAGCTGATGGGACAGCGCCACCTACTGTCAGTACAATGTAAGCTGATGGGACAGCGCCACCTACTGTCAGTATAATGTAACCTGATGGGACAGCGCCACCTACTGTCAGCACAATGTAACCTGATGGGACAGCGCCACCTACTGTCAGTACAATGTAACCTGATGGGACAGCGCCACCTACTGTCAGTATAATGTAAGCTGATGGGACAGCGCCACCTACTGTCAGTGTAATGTAAGCTGATGGGACAGCGCCACCTACTGTCAGTATAATGTAAGCTGATGGGACAGCGCCACCTACTGTCAGTATAATGTAAGCTGATGAAACAGCGCCACCTACTGTCAGTACAATGTAACCTGATGGGACAGCGCCACCTACTGTCAGTGTAATGTAACCTGATGGGACAGCGCCACCTACTGTCAGTACAATGTAACCTGATGGGACAGCGCCACCTACTGTCAGTATAATGTAAGCTGATGGGACAGCGCCACCTACTGTCAGTATAATGTAACCTGACGGGACAGCGCCACCTACTGTCAGTATAATGTAAGCTAATGGGACAGCGCCACCTACTGTCAGTACAATGTAAGCTGATGGGACAGCGCCACCTACTGTCAGTATAATGTAAGCTGATGGGACAGCGCCACCTACTGTCAGTGTAATGTAAGCTGATGGGACAGCGCCACCTACTGTCAGTATAATGTAAGCTGATGGGACAGCGCCACCTACTGTCAGTTCAATGTAACCTGATGGGACAGCGCCACCTACTGTCAGTACAATGTAAGCTGATGGGACAGCGCCACCTACTGTCAGTACAATGTAAGCTGATGGGACAGCGCCACCTACTGTCAGTATAATGTAAGCTGATAGGACAGCGCCACCTACTGTCAGTGTAATGTAACCTGATGGGACAGCGCCACCTACTGTCAGTATAATGTAAGCTGATGGGACAGCGCCACCTACTGTCAGTACAATGTAAGCTGATGGGACAGCGCCACCTACTGTCAGTACAATGTAACCTGATGGGACAGCGCCACCTACTGTCAGTATAATGTAACCTGATGGGACAGCGCCACCTACTGTCAGTATAATGTAACCTGATGGGACAGCGCCACCTACTGTCAGTACAATGTAAGCTGATGGGACAGCGCCACCTACTGTCAGTACAATGTAAGCTGATGGGACAGCGCCACCTACTGTCAGTACAATGTAAGCTGATGGGACAGCGCCACCTACTGTCAGTATAATGTAACCTGATGGGACAGCGCCACCTACTGTCAGTGTAATGTAAGCTGATGGGACAGCGCCACCTACTGTCAGTGTAATGTAAGCTGATGGGACAGCGCCACCTACTGTCAGTATAATGTAACCTGATGGGACAGCGCCACCTACTGTCAGTATAATGTAACCTGATGGGACAGCGCCACCTACTGTCAGTACAATGTAAGCTGATGGGACAGCGCCACCTACTGTCAGTATAATGTAAGGTGATGGGACAGCGCCACCTACTGTCAGTACAATGTAAGCTGATGGGACAGCGCCACCTACTGTCAGTGCAATGTAATGTGATGGGACAGCGCCACCTACTGTCAGTATAATGTAACCTGACGGGACAGCGCCATCTACTGTCAGTATAATGTAACCTGATGGGACAGCGCCACCTACTGTCAGTATAATGTAACCTGATGGGACAGCGCCACCTACTGTCAGTACAATGTAAGCTGATGGGACAGCGCCACCTACTGTCAGTGCAATGTAAGCTGATGGGACAGCGCCACCTACTGTCAGTACAATGTAAGCTGATGGGACAGCGCCACCTACTGTCAGTATAATGTAACCTGATGGGACAGCGCCACCTACTGTCAGTATAATGTAACCTGATGGGACAGCGCCACCTACTGTCAGTATAATGTAAGCTGATGGGACAGCGCCACCTACTGTCAGTATAATGTAAGCTGATGGGACAGCGCCACCTACTGTCAGTATAATGTAAGCTGATGGGACAGCGCCACCTACTGTCAGTATAATGTAAGCTGATGGGACAGCGCCACCTACTGTCAGTATAATGTAAGCTGATGGGACAGCGCCACCTACTGTCAGTGTAATGTAAGCTGATGGGACAGCGCCACCTACTGTCAGTACAATGTAACCTGACGGGACAGCGCCACCTACTGTCAGTACAATGTAAGCTGATGGGACAGCGCCACCTACTGTCCGTATAATGTAACCTGATGGGACAGCTCCACCTACTGTCAGTATAATGTAAGCTGATGGGACAGCGCCACCTACTGTCAGTATAATGTAACCTGATGGGACAGCGCCACCTACTGTCAGTATAATGTAAGCTGATGGGACAGCGCCACCTACTGTCAGTATAATGTAACCTGATGGGACAGCGCCACCTACTGTCAGTATAATGTAAGCTGACGGGACAGCGCCACCTACTGTCAGTATAATGTAAGCTGATGGGACAGCGCCACCTGCTGTCAGTACAATGTAAGCTGATGGGACAGCGCCACCTACTGTCAGTATAATGTAACCTGATGGGACAGCGCCACCTACTGTCAGTATAATGTAAGCTGATGGGACAGCGCCACCTACTGTCAGTACAATGTAAGCTGATGGGACAGCGCCACCTACTGTCAGTACAATGTAAGCTGATGGGACAGCGCCACCTACTGTCAGCTCTATGTAAGCTGATGGGACAGCGCCACCTACTGTCAGTATAATATAAGCTGATGGGACAGCGCCACCTACTGTCAGTATAATGTAAGCTGATGGGACAGCGCCACCTACTGTCAGCTCTATGTAAGCTGATGGGACAGCGCCACCTACTGTCAGTATAATATAAGCTGATGGGACAGCGCCACCTACTGTCAGTACAATGTATCCTGATGGGACAGCGCCACCTACTGTCAGTATAATGTAAGCTGATGGGACAGCGCCACCTACTGTCAGTATAATGTAAGGTAATGGGACAGCTCCACCTACTGTCAGTATAATGTAAGCTGATGGGACAGCGCTACCTACTGTCAGTATAATGTAACCTGATGGGACAGCGCCACCTACTGTCAGTATAATGTAACCTGACGGGACAGCGCCACCTACTGTCAGTACAATGTAAGCTGACGGGACAGCGCCACCTACTGTCAGTACAATGTAAGCTGATGGGACAGCGCCACCTACTGTCAGTATAATATAAGCTGATGGGACAGCGCCACCTACTGTCAGTACAATGTATCCTGATGGGACAGCGCCACCTACTGTCAGTACAATGTAAGCTGATGGGACAGCGCCACCTACTGTCAGTATAATGTAAGCTGATGGGACAGCGCCACCTACTGTCAGTATAATGTAACCTGATGGGACAGCGCCACCTACTGTCAGTATAATATAAGCTGATGGGACAGCGCCACCTACTGTCAGTGTAATGTAAGCTGATGGGACAGCGCTACCTACTGTCAGTATAATGTAAGCTGATGGGACAGCGCCACCTACTGTCAGTATAATGTAAGCTGATGGGACAGCGCTACCTACTGTCAGTATAATGTAAGCCGATGGGACAGCGCCACCTACTGTCAGTGTAATGTAAGCTGATGGGACAGCGCCACCTACTGTCAGTACAATGTAACCTGATGGGACAGCGCCACCTACTGTCAGTATAATGTAATCTGATGGGACAGCGCCACCTACTGTCAGTGTAATGTAAGCTGATGGGACAGCGCCACCTAATGTCAGTACAATGTAAGCTGATGGGACAGCGCCACCTACTGTCAGTATAATGTAAGCTGATGGGACAGCGCCACCTACTGTCAGTACAATGTAAGCTGATGGGACAGCGCCACCTACTGTCAGTACAATGTAAGCTAATAGGACAGCGCCACCTACTGTCAGTACAATGTAAGCTGATGGGACAGCGCCACCTACTGTCAGTACAATGTAAGCTGATGGGACAGCGCCACCTACTGTCAGTATAATGTAAGCTGATGGGACAGCGCCACCTACTGTCAGTATAATGTAAGCTGATGGGACAGCGCCACCTACTGTCAGTACAATGTAAGCTGATGGGACAGCGCCACCTACTGTCAGTACAATGTAAGCTAATAGGACAGCGCCACCTACTGTCAGTACAATGTAAGCTGATGGGACAGCGCCACCTACTGTCAGTACAATGTAAGCTGATGGGACAGCGCCACCTACTGTTAGGCAAAGTACTTTATTTCCTCCTCCTCCTCCCGCTACTCTGGTCCTGTCCACTTCGGCAGCTGGCACCACTGCTCCCCCTGCTGTGGCTAAAGCAGCTGTCTCCCCCACTACTGTCACCTACCACGTGGCCCCTAACATCTCTCCTGTTACTACTGTGACCCCTAGTATCGTGGTTACCACCACGTCGGATGAGGCTCCTGCTTTGGCCTCCTCCCAGTATTACCCCTGGGAAAAGAAGAGAGGGGCCACTTGGGGTCCTCCAGGACATTTCTGCCAAGTGTCCTCTGGGAAGCAAGGCCGCCCTGGCCATTTTGACTGTTCATATGACTGTTATGTTCCAAGTATGAAAAGTTCCTCTGCAACGTTCAAGCTCTGCACCTGGTCCTCCTGGCCAAGCCTCCTTATTCCTTACCCAGCTATGTGCTGATGGACACTCAGTTGTTATAAAGTTCTTCAGTGCCTGTCCCAGAGCCTTTATGTAAGCAACTCACCTGCCGTGGATCCAGTGGCGTCCTCCTCGGCCTCAGCCCCGTCTGACGCGCTAGGACACAGGGCCGCATCAGCCGCCGGAGCCGCGTGACGTCACGGAGACCCAACGGCCTCCTTGACAACCAGGGACACCGCGGCTCCGTGTCACGGCCGGCTTCCGCCCAGCTCTCACAGCTGAGTGCGGTCACACTCCGGCTGAGGGGCAGATCGCTCTGCCATTCAGCCTGCAGTGTCTCACCTGCACAAGGTTCGGATTCAGGAGGCGGGACCAATGAGAGGAGGGTCTGGACTCCTGATCCAGTATAAAGTTCAGCCAGTATCAGACTCCTTTGCTGGCTATTAGATTGTTCTAGTCCCAGCTCCCCTGATCCTTGTGCTGCCTTCCCTGCCTAAAGAGACTCTACCTAACAGAGACACTTACCCAGTTCTTCCTATTTTCATGATTATGTGATTGTCGGAAGTTTATTATTGCACTTCAGTGGTCAAAGGTGATTTTTCGTATCAGAGTCGTATATATTTTCTTCCTCTGAGTAAGCAGAAAAGCCATTTAGATAGTCTCAGAGTAAAGTGTTCTTGAAAATGTCTATCTTCTCACAGAGTATATTCTCGTGTCAGAGTCAGATATTTTTCTCCTCCTCTGAGTAAGAAGCCAATATATATATCTATAGCCTCAGAGAAAGTCTATTTCCTAAAGGGTTTTCTATTTTTCTCATATATTGTATTATTGTGTTATCCACTGGGAAGGATTCTTTGAGGAAGTGTTCTTCAGGACCTCGCAGTGTTTTGTTTCTTTATGTTCCCTTCCTTGTGTCTCCATTGTTTGTTTATCCCTGTCTTGTCCCAACACACAGTAGTCGTTACACATAGTCCTACTCAACACTCACACTTGTCCATACATATTGCACCTTTGGCACCTTTTCGTGTGTTCGGCCTATTGAGTAATTGCATTGTATCATTGACTGGTATGAAAGGGAGCTCCCCATGTATGTTTGCTTTTGATATTTTCTTCTTTCTCTTCCAGGTGTCCAAGTCATTTCACACAGACACCCAAGGCAGTACACAGGTCTTCACGTTCTTTTTCCAGTAGGGTAACTCATTTCATTGAAAACCTACTGTCTAACTGTCTGGAACTTGAGGGTCACCCGCCAGCAGTTAAGTAGTCCTGACTTCCATGTCAGATGGTCCACACGCTAACTGCCTGTAACCAGAGTACGTAGGGCACCCCTAGGTGAAGTCCTGCCACTAGGATTTTTCTTTCTCTTCATAGTTTCTCTTGTCACCTGTGCCTTGAGCGTGGGAAACACACACCTACACATTCACTCACACTCACATTTCTTCCTCTTGTCTTGTTGTCTTGGTCCTTTATGTTCCTTCATCCACATTGACCTCAACTTGTGGTTCGCCGAGGTCGGCTCATTCTTAGTGGGGAGGTATGCAGTGTCCCAGAACAGAGTATCTGTCTGTCACTTTGTCTCTGCACCTTTATTATGGCCAGTTCTGTTCTGGAAAGCTATGGTTCACTGCAAACTGTGTGTATTGTGTCACCCCTCTCAGTGTTCAGGTCTGCTATTCCATTCATTTCTTGTATGCATGTTCAGTTATCAGTGTCTAAGGGTATTATGTCACCCCCCAGTGTTCAAGTATGGTACTTCTTATGTATATTTGGTCCTATATGTCCTAATGGTGTGATGATGCAATGGCTTGGTGTCACGTGACTGTCCCCTGCTTCCATGGTAACTCCAATGGCCATCGAGCTTTGGCTGGGGAATACCATGTGACTTCCTCTCTACCGGAGTCCTGTCTTCCACCTTCAGGGGGACAGGGTGTGTGTTGCTGCTGCTCCTGTGTCACAAGGCCACAACCCTGCGGTATCTGCTGCAGCATTACCAGAAGTGTTCCTGGCTGTGTTCTATTCTCAAGTCCTCAAGATTCTCATCTTAACCACAAGATCTGGGTGCCGTTCTTCAGTCATTCCTCTCATCATCTTCTCTAATCATCTACAGAAAGTATTCATCTCAGTTTCATTCCGCCCAGCATCTTATCCTCCGTAACACTACTACTCCCATCATTCAGCACGCTATCATCACAGCCTATTGCAGCATCACCCACCACTCTGCCTTACTCAAGTTTGCCTTATACCCGGTTGCATCCGGAGAGACTGTTGCTACGAGTTACCACCGTTACAATAAATACACAACTACCGTTGTTTCTGAACCTTGGCATTGGTGTGATCATTGGTGCCCTGACTAAGGACAACGAAGAATTGCTCGGCCTCCTCTTGGTCAGGTTCCCGGTCTACAGCTGCTATCCCTCGTGCCCATACCGTGACCACCATCAGGCAAGTGGCTAGCCGGGTTCCTACCTGGTACTAACAACTACCACTACTCTCAGTGGAGTGCCCAGCGCATCCAGCCTCTGAACACTACAGCCTCCTCCATGTCTCCTGGTAGCCTCCAGCCTCTGGACACTATGGCCTCTTCCACGTCTCCTGGTAGCCTCCAGCCTCTGGACACTACGGCCTCCTCTATGTCTCCTGGTAGCCTCCAGCCTCTGGACACTACGGCCTCCTCTATGTCTCCTGGTGTACTGGCCTGTCTCCTGGTAGCCTCCAGCCTCTGGACACTACGGCCTCCTATATGTCTCCTGGTAGCCTCCAGCCTCTGGACACTACACTGACAGACACAGCAAACCTTCTTACCACAGCTGGCATTGCTGTGCCATCCTGGATGAGCTGCACTACCTGAGCCACCTGTGTGGGTTGTAGAGTCCGTCTTATGCTACCACCAGTGTGAAAGCACCAACATTCAGAAGTGACCAAACCATCAGCCAGAAAGCCTCGGTAGTGAGAAGTGGTGTGTGCTCCCCCCCTGCAGGACCCTCCGTTATTGAGGGGGTCTCACTGACTGCAGGTGACAGTGAGTGTCAGTCAGTGCTGCAGGTGACAGTGAGTGTCAGTCAGTGCTGCAGGTGACAGTGAGTGTCAGTATGTCTGGGAAGATGGCAGTCCCCTTTCTCGACCCGCAAACCCTGTCCCTGCCTACTTGCCCCCCTAGGCTAAACCGGGGGCAACAACTGGCGACAGTCCCTAGCCTAACTAGGGGGTGGGGGGGGGAGGGTAGAAACGGTTCACTATATCACACCTGGTGGTCTCGTGTACAGGAGGGGTCACTATATCATCCCTGGTGGCAGGGGCCTAACTAGAAATGGCTGGGCCCCATAGCAAACTTTTGATTGCCCCGCCCCCCGACTGACCACTAATTGGTCAAGTGAAGTCATAACTACATACCTGCTCTGGTCAGGAGTGCTTGCAGTTAAAGGGACATGTGCAAAACCCAGGAGACCAGCAGGGCCACCCGATGCTGCAAAAGATGACGGCTCAGGGGGCCCAGTGTATTGCAGGAGCAGGCCATGGGGCCCCCTGATGCGGCGGGCCCCATAGCAGCCGCTATGGCTGCTATAGTGGTAGTTACGCCCCTGCCTGCTGGTCTCGTGTAGAGGAGGGGTCACTATATCATCCCTGGGGGTCATGTGTAGAGGAGGGGTCACTATATCATCCCTGGGGGTCATGTGTAGAGGAGGGGTCACTATATCATCCCTGGGGTCACGTGTAGAGGAGGGGTCGCTATATCATCCCTGGTGGTCTCCTGTAGAGGAGGGGTCACTATATCATCCCTTGGGGTCACGTGTAGAGGAGGGGTCACTATATCATCCCTGGGGGTCTCCTGTAGAGGAGGGGTCACTATATTCATCCCTGGGGGTCTCCTGTAGAGGAGGGGTCACTATATCATCCGTGGGGGTGACGTGTAGAGGAGGGGTCAATATATCATCCCCGGGGTCACGTGTAGATGAGGGGTCACTATATCATCCCTGGTGGTCTAGTGTAGAGGAGGGGTCACTATATCATCCCTGGGGGTCTCGTGTACAGGAGGGGTCACTATATCATCCCTGGTGGTCTAGTGTAGAGGAGGGGTCACTATATCATCCCTGGGGGTCTCGTGTACAGGAGGGGTCACTATATCATCCCTGGTGGTCTAGTGTAGAGGAGGGGTCACTATATCATCCCTGGGGGTCACGTGTAGAGGAGGGGTCGCTATATCATCCCTGGGGGTCTCCTGTAGAGGAGGGGTCACTATATCATCCCTGGGGGTCTCCTGTAGAGGAGGGGTCACTATATCATCCCTGGGGGTCACGTGTAGAGGAGGGGTCACTATATCATCCCTGGGGGTCACATGTAGGGGAGAGGTCACTATATCATCCCTAGGGGTCACATGTAGAGGAGGGGTCACTATATCATCCCTGGGGGTTACATGTAGAGGAGGGATCACTATATCATCCCTGGGGGTCTCATGTAGAGGAGGGGTCACAATATCATCCCTGGGGGTCTCCTGTTAAAGAGTGGACACAATATCATGCCTGGGGGTGACGTGTAAAGGAGGGGTCACTATATCATCTCTGGTGGTCTCGTGTACAGGAGGGGTCACTATATCATCCCTGGGGGTCACGTGTAGACGAGGGGTCACTATCATCCCTGGTGGTCTCCTGTAGAGGAGGGGTCACTATATCATCCTTGGGGGTGACGTGTAGAGGAGGGGTCACTATATCATCCTTGGGGGTGACGTGTAGAGGAGGGGTCACTATATCATCCCTGGTGGTCTAGTGTAGAGGAGGGGTCACTATATCATCCCTGGGGGTCTCCTGTAGAGGAAGTGTCACTATATCATCCCTGGTGGTCACGTGTAGAGGAGGGGTCACTATATCATCCCTGGTGGTCATGTGTAGAGGAGGGGTCACTATATCATCCCTGGTGGTCATGTGTAGAGGAGGGGTCACTATATCATCCCTGGGGGTCACTTGTAGAGGAGGGGTCACTATATCATCCCTGGGGGTCTCCTGTAGAGGAGGGGTCACTATATCATCCCTGGTGGTCTAGTGTAGAGGAGGGGTCACTATATCATCCCTGGTGGTCTAGTGTAGAGGAGGGGTCACTATATCATCCCTGGTGGTCTAGTGTAGAGGAGGGGTCACTATATCATCCCTGGTGGTCATGTGTAGAGGAGGGGTCACTATATCATCCCTGGGGGTCACTTGTAGAGGAGGGGTCACTATATCATCCCTGGGGGTGACGTGTAGAGGAGGGGTCACTATATCATCCCTGGTGGTCTCCTGTAGAGGAGGGGTCACTATATTCATCCCTGGGGGTCTCCTGTAGAGGAGGGGTCACTATATCATCCCTGGTGGTCTCGTGTAGAGGAGGGGTCACTATATCATCCCTGGGGGTCTCCTGTAGAGGAGGGGTCACTATATCATCCCTGGTGGTCTCCTGTAGAGGAGGGGTCACTATATCATCTCTGGGAGTCACGTGTAGAGGAGGGGTCACTATATCATCCCTGGTGGTCTATTGTAGAGGAGGGGTCACTATATCATCCCTGGGGGTCTCCTGTAGAGGAGGGGTCACTATATCATCCCTGGGGGTGACGTGTACAGGAGGGGTCACTATATCATCCCTGGTGGTCTCCTGTAGAGGAGGGGTCACTATATCATCCCTGGGGGTCACCTGTAGAGGAGGGGTCACTATATCACCCCTGGGGGTCACTTGTAGAGGAGGGGTCACTATATCATCCCTGGGGGTCTCCTGTAGAGGAGGGGTCACTATATTCATCCCTGGGGGTCTCCTGTAGAGGAGGGGTCACTATATTCATCCCTGGGGGTCTCCTGTAGAGGAGGGGTCACTATATCATCCCTGGGGGTCTGGTGTAGAGGAGGGGTCACTATATCATCCTTGGGGGTCTCCTGTAGAGGAGGGGTCACTATATCATCCCTGGGGGTCATGTGTAGAGGAGGGGTCACTATATCATCCCTGGGGGTCTCCTGTAGAGGAGGGGTCACTATATCATCTCTGGGGGTCATGTGTAGAGGAGGGGTCACTATATCATCCCTGGGGGTCATGTGTAGAGGAGGGGTCACTATATCATCCCTGGTGGTCATGTGTAGAGGAGGGGTCACTATATCATCCCTGGGGGTCTCCTGTAGAGGAGGGGTCACTATATCATCCCTGGGGGTCTCCTGTAAAGGAGTGGACACAATATCATCCCTGGTGGTCACGTGTAGACGAGGGATCACTATATCATCCCTGGGGGTCTAGTGTAGAGGAGATGTCACTATATCATCCCTGGGGGTCACGTGTAGAGGAGGGGTCACTATATCATCTCTGGTGGTCTAGTGTAGAGGAGGGGTCACTATATCATCCCTGGTGGTCTAGTGTAGAGGAGGGGTCACTACATCATCTCTGGTGGTCTAGTGTAGAGGAGGGGTCACTATATCATCCCTGGTGGTCTAGTGTAGAGGAGGGGTCACTATATCATCCCTGGTGGTCTAGTGTAGAGGAGGGGTCACTATATCATCCCTGGTGGTCTCCTGTAGAGGAGGGGTCACTATATCATCCCTGGTGGTCTCCTGTAGAGGAGGGGTCACTATATCATCCCTGGGGGTCTCCTGTAGAGGAGGGGTCACTATATCATCCCTGGGGGTCTAGTGTAGAGGAGGGGTCACTATATCATCCCTGGGGGTCTCGTGTACAGGAGGGGTCACTATATCATCCCTGGTGGTCTAGTGTAGAGGAGGGGTCACTATATCATCCCTGGGGGTCTCCTGTAGAGGAGGGGTCACTATATCATCCCTGGGGGTCTCCTGTAGAGGAGGGGTCACTATATCATCCCTGGGGATCTCCTGTAGAGGAGGGGTCACTATATCATCCCTGGGGGTCACGTGTAGAGGAGGGGTCACTATATCATCCCTGGTGGTCATGTGTAGAGGAGGGGTCACTATATCATCCCTGGGGGTCACGTGTAGCGGAGAGGTCAGTATATCATCCCTGGTGGTCATGTGTAGAGGAGGGGTCACTATATCATCCCTGGGGGTCACGTGTAGCGGAGAGGTCAGTATATCATCCCTGGGGGTCACGTGTAGAGGAGGGGTCACTATATCATCCCTGGGGGTTACATGTAGAGGAGGGGTCACTATATCATCCCTGGTGGTCATGTGTAGAGGAGGGGTCACTATATCATCCCTGGGGGTCACGTGTAGCGGAGAGGTCAGTATATCATCCCTGGGGGTCTCGTGTAGAGGAGGGGTCACAATATCATCCCTGGGGGTCTCCTGTTAAAGAGTGGACACAATATCATGCCTGGGGGTCACGTGTAAAGGAGGGGTCACTATATCATCCCTGGGGGTCACGTGTAGCGGAGAGGTCACTATATCATCCCTGGTGGTCTAGTGTAGAGGAGGGGTCACTATATCATCTCTGGTGGTCTCGTGTACAGGAGGGGTCACTATATCATCCCTGGTGGTCACGTGTAGACGAGGGGTCACTATCATCCCTGGTGGTCTCCTGTAGAGGAGGGGTCACTATATCATCCTTGGGGGTCACGTGTAGAGGAGGGGTCACTATATCATCCCTGGTGGTCTAGTGTAGAGGAGGGGTCACTATATCATCCCTGGGGGTCTCCTGTAGAGGAGGGGTCACTATATCATCCCTGGTGGTCTAGTGTAGAGGAGGGGTCACTATATCATCCCTGGGGGTCACGTGTAGAGGAGGGGTCACTATATCATCCCTGGTGGTCATGTGTAGAGGAGGGGTCACTATATCATCCCTGGGGGTCTCCTGTAGAGGAGGGGTCACTATATCATCCCTGGGGGTCACTTGTAGAGGAGGGGTCACTATATCATCCCTGGGGGTCTCCTGTAGAGGAGGGGTCACTATATCATCCCTGGTGGTCTAGTGTAGAGGAGGGGTCACTATATCATCCCTGGTGGTCTAGTGTAGAGGAGGGGTCACTATATCATCCCTGGTGGTCATGTGTAGAGGAGGGGTCACTATATCATCCCTGGGGGTCACTTGTAGAGGAGGGGTCACTATATCATCCCTGGGGGTGACGTGTAGAGGAGGGGTCACTATATCATCCCTGGGGGTCTCCTGTAGAGGAGGGGTCACTATATCATCCCTGGGGGTCACCTGTAGAGGAGGGGTCAATATATCATCTCTGGTGGTCTAGTGTAGAGGAGGGGTCACTATATCATCCCTGGGGGTCTCCTGTAGCGGAGGGGTCACTATATCATCCCTGGGGGTCACTTGTAGAGGAGGGGTCACTATATCATCCCTGGGGGTGACGTGTAGAGGAGGGGTCACTATATCATCCCTGGGGGTGACGTGTAGAGGAGGGGTCACTATATCATCCCTGGGGGTCTAGTGTAGAGGAGGGGTCACTATATCATCCCTGGTGGTCTAGTGTAGAGGAGGGGTCACTATATCATCCCTGGCGGTGACGTGTAGAGGAGGGGTCACTATATCATTCCTGGTGGTCTCCTGTAGAGGAGGGGTCACTATATCATCCCTGGGGGTCTCCTGTAGAGGAGGGGTCACTATATCATCTCTGGGGGTCTCCTGTAGAGGAGGGGTCACTATATCATCTCTGGGGGTCTCCTGTAGAGGAGTGGTCACTATATCATCCCTGGGGGTCTAGTGTAGAGGAGGGGTCACTATATCATCCCTGGGGGTCTAGTGTAGAGGAGGGGTCACTATATCATCCCTGGTGGTCTAGTGTAGAGGAGGGGTCACTATATCATCTCTGGGGGTGACGTGTAGAGGAGGGGTCACTATATCATCCCTGGGGTCTAGTGTAGAGGAGGGGTCACTATATCATCCCTGGTGGTCTAGTGTAGAGGAGGGGTCACTATATCATCCCTGGGGGTCACGCACTGGCGGAACTACCGCCGTAGCAGCCGTAGCGGCTGCTACGGGGCCCCGCCGCATCAGGGGGCCCGTGACGCGGGCCCCTGGAGCTTCCATATCCTGCAGCACCCGGCGGCTGAGCATGCCTCCCGGGTGCTGTAGCCGGGGGCCGGTCCCGTGCTCCTCCCGACCCAACCATAGGGAAAAGGAGTCACTGGGCCAGGAGGAGCACGGGAGCGGTCCTCAGCGCTCCTGTCACCCCCCCCCCCCCCCCCCCCCGTCTGATGCCGCGTCCTAGCCCCGGCAGCGCGCGTATCATAAAGTTCTGTGTGGGCCTGTGGCCGCGACTTCCGGCACACGTCTCCGGCCGCAGCACAAGCCCACACAGGACTCTATGATAGGCGCGCTGCCGGGGCTAGGACGCGGCATCAGACGGGGGGGAGGGGTGACAGGAAAAAGGCTCGACGGGGGAGCGTGGTGTTAGGTGAGTTTTTCTTCTTTTTTTAAAACTTTCTTTCCTCGGAAGGGGGCATCTATAAGGAAGGGGGGGGGAGAGAAGGGGGCATCTATAAGGAAGGGGGGGGGGGAGAAGGGGGCATCTATAAGGAAGGGGGGGGGGAGAAGGGGGCATCTATAAGGAAGGGGGGGGGGAGAGAAGGGGGCATCTATAAGGAAGGGGGGGGGAGAAGGGGGCATCTATAAGGGGGGGAGAAGGGGGCATCTATAAGGAAGGGGGGGGAGAGAAGGGGGCATCTATAAGGAAGGGGGGGGAGAGAAGGGGGCATCTATAAGGAAGGGGGGGGGGGGAGAAGGGGGCATCTATAAGGAAGGGGGGGGGGGAGAAGGGGGCATCTATAAGGAAGGGGGGGGGAGAGAAGGGGGCATCTATAAGGAAGGGGGGGGGGGAGAAGGGGGCATCTATAAGGAAGGGGGGGGGAGAAGAGAAGGGGGCATCTATAAGGGGGGGGAGAAGGGGGCATCTATAAGGAAGGGGGGGGGAGAAGAGAAGAAGGCATCTATAAGGAAGGGGGGGGAGAAGGGGGCCATCTATAAGGAAGGGGGGGGGAGAAGGGGGCATCTATAAGGAAGGGGGGGGGAGAGAAGGGGGCATCTATAAGGAAGGGGGGGGGAGAAGAGAAGGGGGCATCTATAAGGAAGGGGTGGGGGGGAGAAGGGGGCATCTATAAGGAAGGGGGGGGGAGAGAAGGGGGCATCTATAAGGAAGGGGGGGGGGGGGGAGAAGGGGGCATCTATAAGGAAGGGGGGGGGGGAGAAGGGGGCATCTATAAGGAAGGGGGGGGGAGAGAAGGGGGGCATCTATAAGGAAGGGGGGGGGGAGAAGGGGGCATCTATAAGGAAGGGGGGGGGAGAAGAGAAGGGGGCATCTATAAGGGGGGGGAGAAGGGGGCATCTATAAGGAAGGGGGGGGGGAGAAGAGAAGAAGGCATCTATAAGGAAGGGGGGGGGGAAGGGGGGCATCTATAAGGAAGGGGGGGGGAGAAGGGGGCATCTATAAGGAAGGGGGGGGGAGAGAAGGGGGCATCTATAAGGAAGGGGGGGGGAGAAGAGAAGGGGGCATCTATAAGGAAGGGGGGGGGAGAAGAGAAGGGGGCATCTATAAGGAAGGGGGGGGAGAAGGGGGCATCTATAAGGAAGGGGGGGGGAGAAGAGAAGGGGGCATCTATAAGGAAGGGGGGGGGGAGAAGGGGGCATCTATAAGGAAGGGGGGGGAGAAGGGGGCATCTATAAGGAAGGGGGGGGGAGAAGGGGGCATCTATAAGGAAGGGGGGGGAGAAGAGGGCATCTATAAGGAAGGGGGGAGGGGAGAAGAGAAGGGGGCATCTATAAGGAAGGGGGGGGAAGAGAAGGGGGCATCTATAAGGAAGGGGGGGAGAAGGGGGCATCTATAAGGAAGGGGGGGAGAGAAGGGGGCATCTATAAGGAAGGGGGGGAGAGAAGGGGGCATCTATAAGGAAGGGGGGGGAGAAGGGGGCATCTATAAGGAAGGGGGGGAGAGAAGGGGGCATCTATAAGGAAGGGGGGGGAGAAGGGGGCATCTATAAGGAAGGGGGGGAGAGAAGGGGGCATCTATAAGGAAGGGGGGGGAGAAGGGGGCATCTATAAGGAAGGGGGGGGAGAGAAGGGGCATCTATAAGGAAGGGGGGGGGAGAAGAGAAGGGGGCATCTATAAGGAAGGGGGGGGGAGAAGGGGGCATCTATAAGGAAGGGGGGGAGAAGGGGGCATCTATAAGGAAGGGGGGGGAGAGAAGGGGGCATCTATAAGGAAGGGGGGGGAGAGAAGGGGCATCTATAAGGAAGGGGGGGGGAGAAGGGGGCATCTATAAGGAAGGGGGGGGGGAGAAGAGAAGGGGGCATCTATAAGGAAGGGGGGGGGGGAGAAGAGAAGGGGGCATCTATAAGGAAGGGGGGGGGGAGAAGGGGGCATCTATAAGGAAGGGGGGGGGAGAAGAGAAGGGGGCATCTATAAGGAAGGGGGGGGGGAGAAGGGGGCATCTATAAGGAAGGGGGGGGGAGAAGGGGGCATCTATAAGGAAGGGGGGGGGGAGAAGAGAATGGGGGCATCTATAAGGAAGGGGGGGGGGAGAAGAGAAGGGGGCATCTATAAGGAAGGGGGGGGGAGAAGAGAAGAAGGCATCTATAGGAAGGGGGGGGGAAGGGGGGCATCTATAAGGAAGGGGGGGGAGAAGGGGGCATCTATAAGGAAGGGGGGGGGAGAGAAGGGGGCCATCTATAAGGAAGGGGGGGGGAGAAGAGAAGGGGCATCTATAAGGAAGGGGGGGGGAGAAGAGAAGGGGGCATCTATAAGGAAGGGGGGGGGAGAAGGGGGCATCTATAAGGAAGGGGGGGGGGAGAAGAGAAGGGGGCATCTATAAGGAAGGGGGGGGGGAGAAGGGGGCATCTATAAGGAAGGGGGGGGAGAAGGGGGCATCTATAAGGAAGGGGGGGGAGAAGGGGGCATCTATAAGGAAGGGGGGGAGAAGAGGGCATCTATAAGGAAGGGGGGAGGGGAGAAGAGAAGGGGGGCATCTATAAGGAAGGGGGGGGAAGAGAAGGGGGCATCTATAAGGAAGGGGGGGAGAAGGGGGCATCTATAAGGAAGGGGGGGAGAGAAGGGGGCATCTATAAGGAAGGGGGGGAGAGAAGGGGGCATCTATAAGGAAGGGGGGGGAGAAGGGGCATCTATAAGGAAGGGGGGGAGAGAAGGGGGCATCTATAAGGAAGGGGGGGGAGAAGGGGGCATCTATAAGGAAGGGGGGGGAGAGAAGGGGGCATCTATAAGGAAGGGGGGGGGAGGAAGAGAAGGGGGCATCTATAAGGAAGGGGGGGGGAGAAGGGGGCATCTATAAGGAAGGGGGGGGGAGAAGGGGGCATCTATAAGGAAGGGGGGGGAGAAGGGGGCATCTATAAGGAAGGGGGGGGAGAGAAGGGGGCATCTATAAGGAAGGGGGGGGAGAGAAGGGGCATCTATAAGGAAGGTGGGGGGGAGAAGGGGGCATCTATAAGGAAGGGGGGGGGAGAAGAGAAGGGGCATCTATAAGGAAGGGGGGGGGGAGAAGGGGGCATCTATAAGGAAGGGGGGGGGGGGAGAAGAGAAGGGGGCATCTATAAGGAAGGGGGGGGGGAGAAGGGGGCATCTATAAGGAAGGGGGGGGAAGAAGGGGGCATCCTATAAGAAGGGGGGGGGGAGAAGAGAAGGGGGGCATCTATAAGGAAGGGGGGGGAGAAGAGAAGGGGGCATCTATAAGGAAGGGGGGGGGAGAAGAGGAGGGGGCATCTATAAGGAAGGGGGGGGGGAGAAGAGAAGGGGGCATCTATAAGGAAGGGGGGAGAAGGGGCATCTATAAGGAAGGGGGGGGGATAGAGGGGGGCATCTATAAGGAAGGGGGGGGGGGAGAGAAGGGGGCATCTATAAGGAAGGGGGGGGGGAGAAGAGAAGGGGGCATCTATAAGGAAGGGGGGGGGAAGAGGAGGGGGCCATCTATAAGGAAGGGGGGGGAGAAGAGAAGGGGGCATCTATAAGGAAGGGGGGAGGGGAGAAGAGAAGGGGGCATCTATAAGGAAGGGGGGGGGAGAAGAGAAGGGAACATCTATAAGGAAGGGGGGGGGAAGGGGGCATCTATAAGGAAGGGGGCATCTATAAGGAAGGGGGGAGAAGAGAAGGGGGCATCTATAAGGAAGGGGGGGGGGAGAAGGGGGCATCTATAAGGAAGGGGGGAGAAGAGAAGGGGGCATCTATAAGGAAGGGGGGAGAAGAGAAGGGGGCATCTATAAGGAAGGGGGGGGAGAAGAGAAGGGGGCATCTATAAGGAAGGGGGGGAGAAGGGGGCATCTATAAGTAAGGGGGGGGGAGAAGGGGGCATCTATAAGGAAGGGGGGGGGAGAAGAGAAGGGGGCATCTATAAGGAAGGGGGGAGGAAGGGGGCATCTATAAGGAGGGGGGGGGAGAAGAGAAGGGGGCATCTATAAGGAAGGGGGGGAGAAGAGAAGGGGGCATCTATAAGGAAGGGGGGGGAGAAGGGGGCATCTATAAGGAAGGGGGGGAGAAGAGGAGGGGGCATCTATAAGGAAGGGGGGAGAGGGGGGCATCTATAAGGAGGGGGGGGAGAAGGGGGCATCTATAAGGAAGGGAGGGGGAGAAGGGGGCATCAATAAGGAAGCGGGGGGAGAAGGGGGCATCTATAAGGAAGGGGGGGGAGAAGAGGATGGGGCATCAATAAGGAAGGGGGGGGAGAAGAGAAGGGGGCATCTATAAGGAGGGGGGAAGAAGGGGCATCTATAAGGAAGGGGGGGGAGAAGAGAAGGGGGCATCTATAAGGAAGGGGGGGGGAGAAGAGAAGGGGGGCATCTATAAGGAAGGGGGGGGAGAAGGGGGCATCTATAAGGAAGGGGGGGAGAAGAGAAGGGGGCATCTATAAGGAAGGGGGGGGAGAAGAGAAGGGGGCATCTATAAGGAAGGGGGGAGAAGAGAAGGGGGCATCTATAAGGAAGGGGGGGGAGAAGGGGGCATCTATAAGGAAGGGGGGGAGAGAAGGGGGCATCTATAAGGAAGGGGGAGAAGGGGGCATCTATAAGGAGGGGGGGGAGAAGAGAAGGGGGCATCTATAAGGAAGGGGGGGAGAAGAGAAGGGGGCATCTATAAGGAAGGGGGGGAGAAGAGAAGGGGGCATCTATAAGGAAGGGGGGGGAGAAGAGAAGGGGCACCCTATAAGGAAGGGGGGGG
Source organism: Dendropsophus ebraccatus (assembly GCA_027789725.1). Taxonomy (NCBI): domain Eukaryota; kingdom Metazoa; phylum Chordata; class Amphibia; order Anura; family Hylidae; genus Dendropsophus; species Dendropsophus ebraccatus. The sequence continues at coordinate 729,555 of JAQFWZ010000097.1, read as the reverse complement.
GAGAAGAGAAGGGGGCATCTATAAGGAAGGGGGTGGAGAAGAGAAGGGGGCATCTATAAGGAGGGGGGGGGGGAGAAGGGGGCATCTATAAGGAAGGGGGGGAGAAGAGGAGGGGGCATCTATAAGGAAAGGGGGGGAGAAGAGAAGGGGCATCTATAAGGAAAGGGGGGAGAAGAGAAGGGGGCATCTATAAGGAAAGGGGGGAGAAGAGAAGGGGGCATCTATAAGGAAGGGGGGGAGAAGAGAAGGGGGCATCTATAAGGAAGGGGGGGGGGAGAACGGGGGCATCTATAAGGAAGGGGGGAGAAGAGAAGGGGGCATCTATAAGGAGGGGGGGGGGAGAAGAGAAGGGGGCATCTATAAGAAGGGGGGGGGGAGAAGGGGGCATCTATAAGGAAGGGGGGGGGGAGAAGGGGGCATCTATAAGGAAGGGGGGGGAGAAGGGGGCATCTATAAGGAAGGGGGGGGAGAAGGGGGGAGAAGGGGGCATCTATAAGGAAGGGGGGGAGAAGGGGGCATCTATAAGGAAGGGGGGGAGAATGGGGCATCTATAAGGAAGGGGGGGGAGAAGGGGCATCTATAAGGAAGGGGGGGAGAAGAGAAGGGGGCATCTATAAGGAGGGGGGGGGGAGAAGGGTGCATCTATAAGGAAGGGGGGGGAGAAGGGGGCATCTATAAGGAAGGGGGGAGAGGGGGGCATCTATAAGGAAGGGGGGGGAGAAGGGGGCATCTATAAGGAAGGGGGGAGAAGAGAAGGGGGCATCCTATAAGGAAGGGGGGGGAACAGAGAAGGGGGCATCTATAAGGAAGGTGGGGGGAGAAGAGAAGGGGGCATCTATAAGGAAGGGGGGGAGAAGAGAAGGGGGCATCTATAAGGAGGGGGGGAGAAGAGAAGGGGGCATCTATAAGGAGGGGGGGGGAGAAGAGAAGGGGGCATCTATAAGGAAGGGGGGGGAGAAGAGAAGGGGGCATCTATAAGGAAGGGGGGGGGGAGAAGGGGGCATCTATAAGGAGGGGGGGGGAGAAGAGAAGGGGGCATCTATAAGGAGGGTGGGAGAAGAGAAGGGGGCATCTATAAGGAAGGGGGGGGGGAGAGGAAGAGAAGGGGGCATCTATAAGGAAGGGGAGGGGGAGAAGGGGGCATCTATAAGGAGGGGGGGGGGGGAGAAGGGGGCATCTATAAGGAAGGGGGGAGAAGGGGGCATCTATAAGGAAGGGGGGGAGAAGGGGGCATCTATAAGGAAGGGGGGGGAGAAGGGGGCATCTATAAGGAAGGGGGGGGGAGAAGGGGCATCTATAAGGAAGGGGGGGAACAGAGAAGGGGCATCTATAAGGAAGGGGGGGGGGGAGAAGAGAAGGGGGCATCTATAAGGAAGGGGGGGAGAAGAGAAGGGGGGGCATCTATAAGGAAGGGGGGGGGAGAAGGGGGCATCTATAAGGAGGGGGGGAGAAGAGAAGGGGGCATCTATAAGGAAGGGGGGGGAGAGAGGGGGGGCATCTATAAGGAGGGGGGGAGAAGAGAAGGGGGCATCTATAAGGAAGGGGGGGGGGAGAAGGGGCATCTATAAGGAAGGGGGGGGGGGGAAGAGAGGGGGGCATCTATAAGGAAGAGGGGGGGGAGAAGAGAAGGGGGCATCTATAAGGAATGGGGGGAGAAGAGGAGGGGGCATCTATAAGGAAGGGGGGGGAGAAGGGGGCATCTATAAGGAAGGGGGGGAGAAGAGAAGGGGGCATCTATAAGGAAGGGGGGGAGAGAAGGGGGCATCTATAAGGAAGGGGGGGGAGAAGGGGCATCTATAAGGAAGGGGGGGAGAGAAGGGGGCATCTATAAGGAAGGGGGGGAGAAGGGGGCATCTATAAGGAAGGGGGGGAGAGAAGGGGGCATCTATAAGGAAGGGGGGGGGAGAAGAGAAGGGGGCATCTATAAGGAAGGGGGGGGGAGAAGGGGGCATCTATAAGGAAGGGGGGGGAGAAGGGGGCATCTATAAGGAAGGGGGGGAGAGAAGGGGGCATCTATAAGGAAGGGGGGGGGGAGAGAAGGGGGCATCTATAAGGAAGGGGGGGAGAAGGGGGCATCTATAAGGAAGGGGGGGGAGAAGAGAAGGGGGCATCTATAAGGAAGGGGGGGGGAGAAGAGAAGGGGGCATCTATAAGGAAGGGGGGGGGGAGAAGGGGGCATCTATAAGGAAGGGGGGGGGGGAGAAGAGAAGGGGGCATCTATAAGGAAGGGGGGGGGGAGAAGGGGCATCTATAAGGAAGGGGGGGGGAGAAGGGGGCATCTATAAGGAAGGGGGGGGGGAGAAGAGAAGGGGGGCATCTATAAGGAAGGGGGGGGGAGAAGAGAAGGGGGCATCTATAAGGAAGGGGGGGGGAGAAGAGAAGAAGGCATCTATAAGGAAGGGGGGGGGAAGGGGGGCATCTATAAGGAAGGGGGGGGGAGAAGGGGCATCTATAAGGAAGGGGGGGGAGAGAAGGGGGCATCTATAAGGAAGGGGGGGGAGAAGAGAAGGGGGCATCTATAAGGAAGGGGGGGGAGAAGAGAAGGGGGCATCTATAAGGAAGGGGGGGGAGAAGGGGGCATCTATAAGGAAGGGGGGGGGGGAGAAGAGAAGGGGGCATCTATAAGGAAGGGGGGGGGGAGAAGGGGGCATCTATAAGGAAGGGGGTGGAGAAGGGGGCATCTATAAGGAAGGGGGGGGGAGAAGGGGGCATCTATAAGGAAGGGGGGGGAGAAGAGGGCATCTATAAGGAAGGGGGGGGAAGAGAAGGGGGCATCTATAAGGAAGGGGGGGAGAAGAGAAGGGGGCATCTATAAGGAAGGGGGGGAGAAGGGGGGCATCTATAAGGAAGGGGGGGAGAGAAGGGGCATCTATAAGGAAGGGGGGGGGAGAGAAGGGGGATCTATAAGGAAGGGGGGGGAGAAGGGGGCATCTATAAGGAAGGGGGGGAGAGAAGGGGCATCTATAAGGAAGGGGGGGGAGAAGGGGGCATCTATAAGGAAGGGGGGGGAGAGAAGGGGGCATCTATAAGGAAGGGGGGGGGAGAAGAGAAGGGGGCATCTATAAGGAAGGGGGGGGGGAGAAGGGGGCATCTATAAGGAAGGGGGGGGAGAAGGGGGCATCTATAAGGAAGGGGGGGAGAAGGGGGCATCTATAAGGAAGGGGGGGGAGAGAAGGGGCATCTATAAGGAAGGGGGGGGAGAGAAGGGGGCATCTATAAGGAAGGGGGGGGGAGAAGGGGGCATCTATAAGGAAGGGGGGGGAGAAGAGAAGGGGGCATCTATAAGGAAGGGGGGGGAGAAGAGAAGGGGGCATCTATAAGGAAGGGGGGGGGGAGAAGGGGGCATCTATAAGGAAGGGGGGGGGGGAGAAGAGAAGGGGGCATCTATAAGGAAGGGGGGGGGGAGAAGGGGGCATCTATAAGGAAGGGGGGGAAGAAGGGGGCATCTATAAGGAAGGGGGGGGGGAGAAGAGAAGGGGGGCATCTATAAGGAAGGGGGGGGGAGAAGAGAAGGGGGCATCTATAAGGAAGGGGGGGGGAGAAGAGGAGGGGGCATCTATAAGGAAGGGGGGGGGGAGAAGAGAAGGGGGCATCTATAAGGAAGGGGGGAGAAGGGGGCATCTATAAGGAAGGGGGGGGAGAGAGGGGGGCATCTATAAGGAAGGGGGGGGGGGGAGAGAAGGGGGCATCTATAAGGAAGGGGGGGGGGAGAAGAGAAGGGGGCATCTATAAGGAAGGGGGGGGGGAAGAGGAGGGGGCATCTATAAGGAAGGGGGGGGAGAAGAGAAGGGGGCATCTATAAGGAAGGGGGGAGGGGAGAAGAGAAGGGGGCATCTATAAGGAAGGGGGGGGGGAGAAGAGAAGGGAACATCTATAAGGAAGGGGGGGGGGAAGGGGGCATCTATAAGGAAGGGGGGGGGGGAAGGGGGCATCTATAAGGAAGGGGGGGAGAAGAGAAGGGGGCATCTATAAGGAAGGGGGGGGGAGAAGGGGGCATCTATAAGGAAGGGGGGAGAAGAGAAGGGGGCATCTATAAGGAAGGGGGGAGAAGAGAAGGGGGCATCTATAAGGAAGGGGGGGGAGAAGAGAAGGGGGCATCTATAAGGAAGGGGGGGAGAAGGGGGCATCTATAAGTAAGGGGGGGGGGAGAAGGGGGCATCTATAAGGAAGGGGGGGGGAGAAGAGAAGGGGGCATCTATAAGGAAGGGGGGAGAAGGGGGCATCTATAAGGAGGGGGGGGGATAAGAGAAGGGGGCATCTATAAGGAAGGGGGGGAGAAGAGAAGGGGGCATCTATAAGGAAGGGGGGGGAGAAGGGGGCATCTATAAGGAAGGGGGGGAGAAGAGGAGGGGGCATCTATAAGGAAGGGGGGAGAGGGGGGCATCTATAAGGAGGGGGGGGAGAAGGGGGCATCTATAAGGAAGGGAGGGGGAGAAGGGGGCATCAATAAGGAAGCGGGGGAGAAGGGGGCATCTATAAGGAAGGGGGGGGGAGAAGAGGAGGGGGCATCAATAAGGAAGGGGGGGGAGAAGAGAAGGGGGCATCTATAAGGAGGGGGGGAGAAGGGGGCATCTATAAGGAAGGGGGGGGGAGAAGAGAAGGGGGCATCTATAAGGAAGGGGGGGGGGAGAAGAGAAGGGGGCATCTATAAGGAAGGGGGGGGGAGAAGGGGGCATCTATAAGGAAGGGGGGGAGAAGAGAAGGGGGCATCTATAAGGAAGGGGGGGGAGAAGAGAAGGGGGCATCTATAAGGAAGGGGGGGAGAAGAGAAGGGGGCATCTATAAGGAAGGGGGGGGAGAAGGGGGCATCTATAAGGAAGGGGGGGGAGAGAAGGGGGCATCTATAAGGAAGGGGGGAGAAGGGGGCATCTATAAGGAGGGGGGGGAGAAGAGAAGGGGGCATCTATAAGGAAGGGGGGGAGAAGAGAAGGGGGCATCTATAAGGAAGGGGGGGAGAAGAGAAGGGGGCATCTATAAGGAAGGGGGGGAGAAGAGAAGGGGGCATCTATAAGGAAGGGGGGGGGAGAAGAGAAGGGGGCATCTATAAGGAAGGGGGTGGGAGAAGAGAAGGGGGCATCTATAAGGAGGGGGGGGGGGAGAAGGGGGCATCTATAAGGAAGGGGGGAGAAGAGGAGGGGGCATCTATAAGGAAAGGGGGGGAGAAGAGAAGGGGGCATCTATAAGGAAAGGGGGGGAGAAGAGAAGGGGGCATCTATAAGGAAAGGGGGGAGAAGAGAAGGGGGCATCTATAAGGAAGGGGGGGAGAAGAGAAGGGGGCATCTATAAGGAAGGGGGGGGGGAGAAGGGGGCATCTATAAGGAAGGGGGGGAGAAGAGAAGGGGCATCTATAAGGAGGGGGGGGGGGAGAAGAGAAGGGGGCATCTATAAGGAAGGGGGGGGGGAGAAGGGGGCATCTATAAGGAAGGGGGGGGGGAGAAGGGGGCATCTATAAGGAAGGGGGGGGAGAAGGGTGGCATCTATAAGGAAGGGGGGGGAGAAGGGGGGGAGAAGGGGGCATCTAGAGGAAGGGGGGGAGAAGGGGCATCTATAAGGAAGGGGGGGGAGAAGGGGGCATCTATAAGGAAGGGGGGGGAGAAGGGGGCATCTATAAGGAAGGGGGGAGAAGAGAAGGGGGCATCTATAAGGAGGGGGGGGGGAGAAGGGGGCATCTATAAGGAAGGGGGGGGAGAAGGGGGCATCTATAAGGAAGGGGGAGAGGGGGGCATCTATAAGGAAGGGGGGGGAGAGAAGGGGGCATCTATAAGGAAGGGGGGGAGAAGAGAAGGGGGCATCTATAAGGAAGGGGGCATCTATAAGGAAGGGGGGGGAGAAGAGAAGGGGGCATCTATAAGGAAGGGGGGGGAGAAGAGAAGGGGGCATCTATAAGGAGGGGGGGAGAAGAGAAGGGGGCATCTATAAGGAGGGGGGAGAAGAGAAGGGGGCATCTATAAGGAAGGGGGGGGAGAAGAGAAGGGGGCATCTATAAGGAAGGTGGGGGGGGAGAAGGGGGGCATCTATAAGGAGGGGGGGGAGAAGAGAAGGGGCATCTATAAGGAGGGTGGGAGAAGAGAAGGGGGCATCTATAAGGAGGGGGGAGAAGAGAAGGGGGCATCTATAAGGAAGGGGAGGGGGAGAAGGGGGCATCTATAAGGAGGGGGGGGGGAGAAGGGGGCATCTATAAGGAAGGGGGGGAGAAGGGGGCATCTATAAGGAAGGGGGGGAGAAGGGGGCATCTATAAGGAAGGGGGGGAGAAGGGGGCATCTATAAGGAAGGGGGGGGGAGAGAAGGGGGCATCTATAAGGAAGGGGGGGAACAGAGAAGGGGGCATCTATAAGGAAGGGGGGGGGGAGAAGAGAAGGGGGCATCTATAAGGAAGGGGGGGGAGAAGAGAAGGGGGCATCTATAAGGAAGGGGGGGGGAGAAGGGGGCATCTATAAGGAGGGGGGGGGAGAAGAGAAGGGGGGCATCTATAAGGAAGGGGGGGGAGAGAGGGGGGCATCTATAAGGAGGGGGGGAGAAGAGAAGGGGGCATCTATAAGGAAGGGGGGGGGAGAAGGGGGCATCTATAAGGAAGGGGGGGGGGGAAGAGAGGGGGGCATCTATAAGGAAGAGGGGGGGGAGAAGAGAAGGGGGCATCTATAAGGAATGGGGGGGAGAAGAGGAGGGGGCATCTATAAGGAAGGGGGGGGAGAAGGGGGCATCTATAAGGAAGGGGGGGAGAAGAGAAGGGGCATCTATAAGGAAGGGGGGGGAGAAGGGGGCATCTATAAGGAAGGGGGGGAGAAGAGAAGGGGGCATCTATAAGGAAGGGGGGGAGAAGGGGGCATCTATAAGGAGGGGGGGAGAAGAGAAGGGGGCATCTATAAGGAAGGGGGGGAGGGAAGAGAAGGGGGCATCTATAAGGAAGGGGGGGGGAGAAGGGGGCATCTATAAGGAAGGGGGGGGGGGAGAAGGGGGCATCTATAAGGAAGGGGGGGGAAGGGGGCATCTATAAGGAAGGGGGGGAGAAGGGGGCATCTATAAGGAAGGGGGGAGAAGGGGGCATCTATAAGGAAGGGGGGGGGAAAGGGGGCATCTATAAGGAAGGGGGGGAGAAGGGGGCATCTATAAGGAAGGGGGGGAGAAGGGGGCATCTATAAGGAAGGGGGGGGGAGAAGGGGGCATCTATAAGGAAGGGGGGGGGAGAAGGGGGCATCTATAAGGAAGGGGGGGGGAGAAGGGGGCATCTATAAGGAAGGGGGGGGGGGAGAAGAGAAGGGGGCATCTATAAGGAAGGGGGGGGGGGACATCTATAAGGAAGGGGGGAGAAGAGAAGGGGGCATCTAGAAGAGAAGGGGGGGGAGAAGGGGGCATCTATAAGGAAGGGGGGGAGAAGGGGGCATCTATAAGGAAGGAGGGGAGAGGGGGACATCTATAAGGAAGGGGGGGGAGAAGGGGGCATCTATAAGGAAGGAGGGGAGAGGGGGACATCTATAAGGAAGGGGGGGAGAAGGGGGCATCTATAAGGAAGGGGGGGAGAAGGGGGCATCTATAAGGAATGGGGGGGAGAAGAGAAGGGGGCATCTAGAAGAGAAGGGGGGGGAGAAGAGAAGGGGGCATCTAGAAGAGAAGGGGGCATCTATAAGGAAGGGGGGGAGAAGGGGGCATCTAGAAGAGAAGGGGGGGAGGGGGACATCTATAAGGAAGGGGGGGGGACATCTATAAGGAAGGGGGGGGAGGGGGACATCTATAAGGAAGGGGGGGAGAATGGGGCATCTATAAGGAAGGGGGGGACATCTATAAGGAAGGGGGGGGGGGCATCTATAAGGGGGGGGACCATAGGGGGAGAGGGGGACAACATAGGGGGAGAGGGGGATATAAACCTACAACATTGGGGGAGAGGGGAACATCTATAAGGGGACAGTAAAGGGGGAAAGGGGGCCATCTATAGGGGGGGCAACATAGGGGACCATCTATAAGGGGACAACATGGGGGGGCATCTATAAGGGGGACAGCGGGGGGGGGGACAACATAAGGAAGCTATCTATACTAAAATAGGATCACATAGAGTCAGCCTACCCACTAAATGAGGGTGTAAAGGGGCCAATACAGATGTGCAGTGTGTAGAGAGATGAGGATGGTGTCAGAGTGTGGAGCCTAATATGTCTGTCTGGCAGATTCTGTGGATTCGTGGCTCGGAGAAGTTCTCATAACGGCCCAGGGCAGATGGAGAAGAAGATGAAAAGGGAAGAACTCCGATCAGAGAAGATGCCCCCTGTGAGTCACCTGATGTAACTGCACAGTTATGTATATGGTGTACAGAACCTGTGTAGAGCTGAGTGTGTTGATGGCGTAGTGGTCGATAAAGAGGGGGTGGGGCGGGGGGCCCCAATCAAAAGTTTGCTATGGGGCCCAGCCATTTCTAGTTACGCCCCTGGGGTCACGTGTACAGGAGGGGTCACTATATCATCCTTGGGGGTCTCCTGTAGAGGCAGGGCCGGCGTTAGGGGGGGCAAAGTAGGCACTTGCCCAGGGCCCCCATCCCCCAGGGGCCCCCTAGCTCCTTCCTTCATTAGTGGAGCAGGAAGCAGAGCAGCACAAGCAGCTCCCCTGCTCCACTAATGAAGGAAGGAGCTGAGCTGTGAGGACGGAGCGCCCCTCCTGCTGCCTGTGCCCTACAGAAGAGGAGGAACGGGGGGGGGGGGTTAGAGGGTCACGGAGACTGGGGGCGGGACTTGCGGCCAGGGGGCGGTGCTTACGGCCGCGGGTGGGCGGAGCCTCGGGTGTCTTTATAAAACAGTAATCCCCTCCCCATATACTAGCCTAGCGAACAGTATACAGGAAGGGGGCAGGGGATCTTGTATGATGCAGTCCCCCCTTCCACCATATACTGTTCAGGGCCCTCCTCCCTCTGTATCTATGGGCACCAGGCCAAGAGCAGTACATGATGGAGGTGGGTGCTGAATCACACAGTATCCTGTATGATAAAGTACCCCCATATCTCTCCTCTGCTCTACTACTACCCCCAATACTACTCCTAATACTGCCCTACTACTACCCCCAATAGTGCCCTACTACTACCACCATCAATACTACTCCTAATACTGCTCTACTACTACCCCCAATAGTGCCCTACTATTACCCCCAATAGTGCCCTACTATTACCCCCAATACTACTCCTAATACTGCTCTACTACTACCCCCAATAGTGCCCTACTACTACCCCCAATACTACTCCTAATATTGCTCTACTACCCCCAATAGTGCCCTACTACTACCCCCAATACTACTCCTAATATTGCTCTACTACTACCCCCAATACTACCCCTAATACTGCCCTACTACTACCCCCAATACTACTCCTAATACTGCCCTACTACTACCCCCAATAGTGCCCTACTACTACCCCCAATACTACTCCTAATACTGCTCTACTATTACCCCCAATAGTGCCCTACTACTACCCCCAATACTACTCCTAATATTGCTCTACTACTACCCCCAATAGTGCCCTACTACTACCCCCAATACTACTCCTAATATTGCTCTACTACTACCCCCAATACTACCCCTAATACTGCTCTACTACTACCCCCAATACTACTCCTAATACTGCTCTACTACTACCCCCAATAGTGCTCTACTATTACCCCCAATAGTGCCCTACTACTACCACCATCAATACTACTCCTAATACTGCTCTACTACTACCCCCAATAGTGCTCTACTATTACCCCCAATACTACTCCTAATACTGCCCTACTACTACCCCCAATACTACTCCTAATATTGCTCTACTATTACCCCCAATACTACTCCTAATACTGCCCTACTATTACCCCCAATAGTGCCCTACTACTACCCCAATACTACTCCTAATACTGCCCTACTACTACCCCCAATACTACTCCTAATATTGCTCTACTACTACCCCCAATAGTGCCCTACTACTACCCCCAATACTACTCCTAATACTGCCCTACTACTACCCCCAATACTACTCCTAATATTGCTCTACTACTACCCCCAATAGTGCCCTACTACTACCCCCAATACTACTCCTAATACTGCCCTACTACTACCCCAATACTACTCCTAATACTGCCCTACTACTACCCCCAATACTACTCCTAATATTGCTCTACTACTACCCCCAATACTACCCCTAATACTGCTCTACTACTACCCCCAATACTACTCCTAATACTGCTCTACTATTACCCCCAATAGTGCCCTACTACTACCACCATCAATACTACCCCTAATACTGCTCTACTACTACCCCCAATACTACTCCTAATACTGCTCTACTATTACCCCCAATAGTGCCCTACTACTACCACCATCAATACTACTCCTAATACTGCTCTACTACTACCCCCAATAGTGCTCTACTATTACCCCCAATACTACTCCTAATACTGCCCTACTATTACCCCCAATAGTGCCCTACTACTACCCCAATACTACTCCTAATATTGCTCTACTACTACCCCCAGTAGTGCCCTACTATTACCCCCAATACTACTCCTAATACTGCTCTACTACTACCCCAATACTACTCCTAATATTGCTCTACTACTACCCCCAATAGTGCCCTACTACTACCCCCAATACTACTCCTAATACTGCCCTACTACTACCCCCAATACTACTCCTAATATTGCTCTACTACTACCCCCAATAGTGCCCTACTACTACCCCCAATACTACTCCTAATACTGCTCTACTACTACCCCAATACTACTCCTAATACTGCCCTACTACTACCCCCAATACTACTCCTAATATTGCTCTACTACTACCCCCAATAGTGCCCTACTACTACCCCCAATACTACTCCTAATATTGCTCTACTACTACCCCCAATAGTGCCCTACTACTACCCCCAATACTACTCCTAATATTGCTCTACTATTACCCCCAATACTACTCCTAATACTGCCCTACTATTACCCCCAATAGTGCCCTACTATTACCCCCATCAATACTACTCCTAATACTGCTCTACTACTACCCCCAATAGTGCTCTACTACTACCCCCAATACTACTCCTAATACTGCCCTACTACTACCCCCAATAGTGCCCTACTATTACCCCCAATAGTGCCCTACTACTACCCCAATACTACTCCTAATACTGCCCTACTACTACCCCCAATAGTGCTCTACTATTACCCCCAATACTACTCCTAATACTGCCCTACTACTACCCCCAATAGTGCCCTACTATTACCCCCAATAGTGCCCTACTACTACCCCAATACTACTCCTAATACTGCCCTACTACTACCCCCAATAGTGCCCTACTATTACCCCCATCAATACTACTCCTAATACTGCTCTACTACCCCCAATAGTGCCCTACTACTACCACCATCAATACTACTCCTAATACTGCTCTACTACTACCCCCAATAGTGCCCTACTACTACCCCCAATAGTGCCCTACTATTACCCCCAATACTACTCCTAATACTGCCCCACTACTACCCCCAGTAGTGCCCTACTACTACCCCCAATACTACTCCTAATATTGCTCTACTACTACCCCCAATAGTGCTCTACTATTACCCCCAATACTACTCCTAATACTGCCCTACTATTACCCCCAATAGTGCCCTACTACTACCCCAATACTACTCCTAATACTGCCCTACTACTACCCCCAATACTACTCCTAATATTGCTCTACTACTACCCCCAATAGTGCCCTACTACTACCCCCAATACTACTCCTAATATTGCTCTACTATTACCCCCAATAGTGCCCTACTATTACCCCCAATACTACTCCTAATACTGCCCTACTACTACCCCCAATAGTGCCCTACTACTACCACCATCAATACTACTCCTAATACTGCTCTACTACTACCCCAATACTACTCCTAATACTGCCCTACTACTACCCCCAATACTACTCCTAATATTGCTCTACTACTACCCCCATACTGCCCTACTACCACCATCAATACTACTCCTAATACTGCTCTACTACTACCCCCAATAGTGCCCTACTATTACCCCCAATACTACTCCTAATACTGCTCTACTACTCCGAATACTACTCCTAATACTGCTCTACTATTACCCCCAATAGTGCCCTACTACTACCACCATCAATACTACTCCTAATACTGCTCTACTACTACCCCCAATAGTGCCTTACTACTACCCCAATACTACTCCTAATACTGCCCTACTACTACCCCCAGTAGTGCCCTACTATTACCCCCAATACTACTCCTAATATTGCTCTACTACCCCCAATAGTGCCCTACTATTACCCCCAATACTACTCCTAATACTGCTCTACTACTACCCCAATACTGCTCTACTACTACCCCAATACTGCTCTACTACTACCCCAATACTGCTCTACTACTACCCCAATACTGCTCTACTACTACCCCCAATACTGCTCTACTACTACCCCCAATACTACTCCTAATACTGCTCTACTACTACCCCCAATAGTGCCCTACTACTACCACCATCAATACTACTCCTAATACTGCCCTACTACTACCCCAATACTACTCCTAATACTGCTCTACTACTACCCCCAATACTGCTCTACTACTACCCCAATACTGCTCTACTACTACCCCCAATACTGCTCTACTACTACCCCCAATACTACTCCTAATACTGCTCTACTACTACCCCCAATAGTGCCCTACTACTACCACCATCAATACTACTCCTAATACTGCTCTACTACTACCCCCAATAGTGCTCTACTACTACCCCCAATACTACTCCTAATACTGCTCTACTACTACCCCCAATAGTGCCCTACTACTACCACCATCAATACTACTCCTAATACTGCCCTACTACTACCCCAATACTACTCCTAATACTGCTCTACTACTACCCCCAATAGTGCCCTACTATTACCCCCAATACTACTCCTAATACTGCTCTACTACTACCCCAATACTACTCCTAATACTGCCCTACTACTACCCCCAATACTACTCCTAATACTGCTCTACTACTCCGAATACTACTCCTAATACTGCTCTATTACCCCCAATAGTGCCCTACTACTACCACCATCAATACTACTCCTAATACTGCTCTACTACTACCCCCAATAGTGCCTTACTACTACCCCAATACTACTCCTAATACTGCCCTACTACTACCCCCAGTAGTGCCCTACTATTACCCCCAATACTACTCCTAATATTGCTCTACTACCCCCAATAGTGCCCTACTATTACCCCCAATACTACTCCTAATACTGCTCTACTACTACCCCCAATAGTGCCTTACTACTACCCCAATACTACTCCTAATACTGCCCTACTACCCCCAGTAGTGCCCTACTATTACCCCCAATACTACTCCTAATATTGCTCTACTACTACCCCCCAATAGTGCCCTACTATTACCCTCAATACTACTCCCAATACTGCCCTACTACTACCCCCAATACTACTCCCAATACTGCTCTACTACTACCCCCAATAGTGCCCTACTACTACCCCAATACTACTCCTAATACTGCCCTACTACTACCCCCAATACTACTCCCAATACTGCCCTACTACTACCCCCAATACTACTCCCAATACTGCTCTACTACTACCCCCAATAGTGCCCTACTACTACCCCAATACTACTCCTAATACTGCCCTACTACTACCCCCAATACTACTCCTAATACTGCTCTACTACTACCCCCAATAGTGCCCTACTATTACCCTCAATACTACTCCTAATACTGCCCTACTACTACCCCCAATAGTGCCCTACTACTACCACCATCAATACTACTCCTAATACTGCCCTACTACTACCACCATCAATACTACTCCTAATACTGCTCTACTACTAACCCCAATAGTGCCCTACTACTACCCCAATACTACTCCCAATACTGCCCTACTACTACCCCCAATACTACTCCCAATACTGCCCTACTACTACCCCCAATACTACTCCCAATACTGCTCTACTACTACCCCCAATAGTGCCCTACTACTACCCCAATACTACTCCCAATAGTGCCCTACTACTACCCCCAATACTACTCCCAATACTGCCCTACTACTACCCCCAATACTACTCCCAATACTGCTCTACTACTACCCCCAATAGTGCCCTACTACTACCCCAATACTACCCCCAATAGTGCCCTACTACTACCCCCAATACTACTCCCAATACTGCTCTACTACTACCACAAATACTGCCCTACTACTACCCCAATACTACTCCTAATACTGCTCTACTACTACTCCCAATACTGCCCTACTACTACTCCTAATACTGCTCTACTATTACCCCCAATACTACTCCTAATACTGCTCTACTACTACCACAAATACTGCCCTACTACTACCCCAATACTACCCCCAATAGTGCCCTACTACTACCCCCAATACTACTCCCAATATTGCTCTACTACTACCACAAATACTGCCCTACTACTACCCCCAATACTACTCCTAATACTGCTCTACTACTACTCCCAATACTGCCCTACTACTACTCCTAATACTGCTCTACTACTACCCCCAATACTGCTCTACTACTACCCCCAATACTGCTCTACTACTACCCCCATACTGCCCTACTACTACCCCCAATACTACTCCTAATACTGCTCTACTACTACCCCCAATACTGCTCTACTACTACCCCAATACTGCTATACTACTACCCCCATACTGCCCTACTACTACCCCCAATACTACTCCTAATACTGCCCTACTACTACCCCCAATACTACTCCTAATACTGCTCTACTACTACCCCAATACTGCTCTACTACTACCCCAATACTGCTCTACTACTACTACTCCCAATACTACTCTACTACTACCCCTAATACTGCTCTACTACTACCCCAATACTGCTCTACTACTACCCCCATACTGCCCTACTACTACCCCCAATACTACTCCTAATACTGCTCTACTACTACCCCCAATACTGCTCTACTACTACCCCCAATACTGCTATACTACTACCCCCATACTGCCCTACTACTACCCCCAATACTACTCCTAATACTGCCCTACTACTACCCCCAATACTACTCCTAATACTGCTCTACTACTACCCCAATAGTGCCCTACTACTACCCCAATACTACCCCAATACTGCTCTACTACTACCCCAATACTGCTCTACTACTACTACTCCCAATACTACTCTACTACTACCCCTAATACTGCTCTACTACTACCCCCAATACTGCTCTACTACTACCCCCAATACTGCTCTACTACTACCCCCAATACTGCTCTACTACTACCCCCAATACTGCTCTACTACCATTGCTATTATTACCTCCACTCCTGATACTACTACTACTCCCAAAACTGCTACTCCCCTTATCTACTACTACACCCCTCATCTTATCTTATATTGCTACACCCCTTATCCACTATGCCTATACTACTACACCCATCAAAAAATAAATAAAAAAAATTGAGAAAAGAAAAAACGAGATTTTATTTTTTGCCCACATCACCCCAGCCCTAGGAGATGCTATGTGCTGGGGGCGGGGGGGCATTTAACTATCAGTGGAGATGCTATGTGCTGGGGGGGGGGGGGGAACAGGGGAGATGCTATGTGCTGGGGGGGGGGGGCGGGAACAGGGGAGATGCTATGTGCTGGGTGGGGGGGGGGGGGGGGGCGGGAACAGGGGAGATGCTATGTGCTGGGGGGGGGGGGGCGGGAACAGGGGAGATGCTATGTGCTGAGGGGGCAACTATCAGGGAGATGCTATGTGCTGGGGGGGGGGGGGGACAGGGGAGATGCTATCTGCTGGGGGCGGGGGGGCATTTAACTATCAGTGGAGATGCTATGTGCTGGGGGGGGGGGGAAGGGGAACAGGGGAGATGCTATGTGCTGGGGGGGGGAACAGGGGAGATGCTATGTGCTGGGGGGGGGGGAACAGGGGAGATGCTATGTGCTGGGGGGGGTAACTATCAGGGGAGCTGCTATCTGCTGAGGGGGCAACTATCAGGGGGCTAGCTAACAGGTGTAAAACCTACAGTGAGATGCCTCCTATATTGGTGGACACTACATACTGGGTGGTGGAGGTAACTACCAGAAGAATTACCTACAGAGGGATACCGACTATATGTACTATGGAGGCACAGAGGGACCTATCTACTATATAGGGCACAGAGGGGTCTTATTTAAGGTCACAGAAGATCACCCCACCTCGAGCAGCGCGCCAACCGCTGACAAAAAAGTATCGGGACCTTAAATTGCTGCTACAATGTTTTAGCATTTGGGGCCCCACCTTCAACTTTGCCCAGGGCCACATTTTGTCTAAAACCGGCCCTGTGTAGAGGAGGGGTCACTATATCATCCCTGGTGGTCTGGTGTAGAGGAGGGGTCACTATATCATCCCTGGGGGTCTCCTGTAGAGGAGGGGTCACTATATCATCCCTGGGGGTCTCCTGTAGAGGAGGGATCACTATATCATCCCTGGGGGTCTCCTGTAGAGGAGGGGTCACTATATCATCCCTGGTGGTCACGTGTAGAGGAGGGGTCACTATATCATCCCTGGGGGTCTCCTGTAGAGGAGGGGTCACTATATCATCCCTGGGGGTGACGTGTAGAGGAGGGGTCACTATATCATCCCTGGGGGTCTCCTGTAGAGGAGGGGTCACTATATCATCCCTGGTGGTCTAGTGTAGAGGAGGGGTCACTATATCATCCCTGGTGGTCTCCTGTAGAGGAGGGGTCACTATATCATCCCTGGGGGTCTCCTGTAGAGGAGGGGTCACTATATCATCCCTGGGGGTCTCCTGTAGAGGAGGGGTCACTATATCATCCCTGGGGGTGACGTGTAGAGGAGGGGTCACTATATCATCCCTGGGGGTCTCCTGTAGAGGAGGGGTCACTATATCATCCCTGGTGGTCTAGTGTAGGGAGGGGTCACTATATCATCCCTGGTGGTCTCCTGTAGAGGAGGGGTCACTATATCATCCCTGGGGGTCTCCTGTAGAGGAGGGGTCACTATATCATCCCTGGGGGGTCTCCTGTAGAGGAGGGGTCACTATATCATCCCTGGGGGTCTCCTGTAGAGGAGGGGTCACTATATCATCCCTGGGGGTTGACGTGTAGAGGAGGGGTCACTATATCATCCCTGGGGGTCTCCTGTAGGGAGGGTCACTATATCATCCCTGGGGGTCTCGTGTAGAGGAGGGGTCACTATATCATCCCTGGGGGTTCATGTGTAGAGGAGGGGTCACTATATCATCCCTGGTGGTCCTCCTGTAGAAGAGGGGTCACTATATCATCCCTGGGGGTCTCCTGTAAGAGGAGGGTCACTATATCATCCCTGGGGGGTGACGTGTAGAGGAGGGGTCACTATATCATCCCTGGTGGTCCTCTGTAGAGGAGGGGTCACTATATCATCCCTGGGTGTCTCCCTGTAGAGGAGGGGTCACTATATCATCCCTGGGGGTCTCCTGTAGAGGAGGGGTCACTATATTCATCCCTGGGGGTCTCCTGTAGAGGAGGGGTCACTATATCATCCCTGGGGGTCTCCTGTAGAGGAGGGGTCACTATATCATCCCTGGGGGTCATGTGTAGAGGAGGGGTCACTATATCATCCCTGGGGGTCTCCTGTAGAGGAGGGGTCACTATATCATCCCTGGGGGTCTCCTGTAGAGGAGGGGTCACTATATCATCCCTGGGGGTCTCCTGTAGAGGAGGGGTCACTTATATCATCCCTGGGGGTCTCCTGTAGAGGAGGGGTCACTATATCATCCCTGGGGGTCTCCTGTAGAGGAGGGGGTCACTATATCATCCCTGGGGGTCTCCTGTAGAGGAGGGGTCACTATATCATCCCTGGGGGTCTCCTGTAGAGGAGGGGTCACTATATCATCCCTGGGGGTCTCCTGTAGAGGAGGGGTCACTATATCATCCCTGGGGGTCTCCTGTAGAGGAGGGGTCACTATATCATCCCTGGGGGTCTCCTGTAGAGGAGGGGTCACTATATCATCCCTGGGGGTCTCGGTAGAGAGGGGTCACTATATCATCCCTGGTGGTCTAGTGTAGAGGAGGGGTCACTATATCATCCCTGGGGGTCTCCTGTAGAGGAGGGGTCACTATATCATCTCTGGTGGTCTGGTGTAGAGGAGGGGTCACTATATCATCCCTGGGGGTGACGTGTAGAGGAGGGGTCACTATATCATCCCTGGGGGTCTCCTGTAGAGGAGGGGTCACTATATCATCCCTGGGGGTGACGTGTAGAGGAGGGGTCACTATATCATCCCTGGGGGTGACGTGTAGAGGAGGGGTCACTATATCATCCCTGGGGGTGACGTGTAGAGGAGGGGTCACTATATCATCCCTGGGGGTGACGTGTAGAGGAGGGGTCACTATATCACCCCTGGTGGTCTCCTGTAGAGGAGGGGTCACTATATCATCCCTGGGGGTCTCCTGTAGAGGAGGGGTCACTATATCATCCTTGGGGGTCTCCTGTAGAGGAGGGGTCACTATATCATCCCTGGGGGTGACGTGTAGAGGAGGGGTCACTATATCATCCCTGGGGGTCTCCTGTAGAGGAGGGGTCACTATATCATCCCTGGGGGTCTCCTGTAGAGGAGGGGTCACTATATCATCCCTGGGGGTCACGTGTAGAGGAGGGGTCACTATATCATCCCTGGTGGTCTAGTGTAGAGGAGGGGTCACTATATCATCTCTGGGAGTCACGTGTAGAGGAGGGGTCACTATATCATCCCTGGGGGTCACTTGTAGAGGAGGGGTCACTATATCATCCCTGGTGGTCACGTGTAGAGGAGGGGTCACTATATCATCCCTGGTGGTCTCCTGTAGAGGAGGGGTCACTATATCATCCCTGGTGGTCTAGTGTAGAGGAGGGGTCACTATATCATCCCTGGGGGTCTCCTGTAGAGGAGGGGTCACTATATCATCTCTGGTGGTCTGGTGTAGAGGAGGGGTCACTATATCATCCCTGGTGGTCTAGTGTAGAGGAGGGGTCACTATATCATCCCTGGGGGTCACGTGTACAGGAGGGGTCACTATATCATCCCTGGTGGTCTAGTGTAGAGGAGGGGTCACTATATCCTCCCTGGTGGTCACGTGTAGGAGGAGGGGGGTCACTATATCATCCCTGGTGGTCACGTGTAGAGGAGGGGTCACTATATCATCCCTGGGGGTCACTTGTAGAGGAGGGATCACTATATCACCCCTGGTGGTCATGTGTAGAGGAGGGGTCACTATATCATCCCTGGTGGTCTAGTGTAGAGGAGGGGTCACTATATCATCCCTGGGGGTCACGTGTACAGGAGGGGTCACTATATCATCCCTGGTGGTCTAGTGTAGAGGAGGGGTCACTATATCATCCCTGGTGGTCACGTGTAGAGGAGGGGTCACTATATCATCCCTGGTGGTCACGTGTAGAGGAGGGGTCACTATATCATCCCTGGGGGTCACTTGTAGAGGAGGGATCACTATATCACCCCTGGTGGTCATGTGTAGAGGAGGGGTCACTATATCATCCCTGGTGGTCTAGTGTAGAGGAGGGGTCACTATATCATCCCTGGGGGTCACGTGTACAGGAGGGGTCACTATATCACCCCTGGGGGTCTCCTGTAGAGGAGGGATCACTATATCATCCCTGGGGGTCTCCTGTAGAGGAGGGGTCACTATATCATCCCTGGGGGTCTCCTGTAAAGGAGTGGACACAATATCATGCCTGGAGGTCACGTGTAAAGGAGGGGTCACTATATCATCCCTGGTGGTCTAGTGTAGAGGAGGGGTCACTATATCATCCCTGGGGGTCTCCTGTAGAGGAGGGGTCACTATATCATCCCTGGTGGTCTAGTGTAGAGGAGGGGTCACTATATCATCCCTGGGGGTCACGTGTAGAGGAGGGGTCACTATATCATCCCTGGTGGTCTAGTGTAGAGGAGGGGTCACTATATCATCCCTGGGGGTCACTTGTAGAGGAGGGATCACTATATCACCCCTGGTGGTCATGTGTAGAGGAGGGGTCACTATATCATCCCTGGTGGTCTAGTGTAGAGGAGGGGTCACTATATCATCCCTGGCTGTGTCGTGTAGAGGAGGGGTCACTATATCATCCCTGGTGGTCACGTGTAGAGGAGGGGTCACTATATCATCCCTGGTGGTCACGTGTAGAGGAGGGGTCACTATATCATCCCTGTGGGTCACGTGTAGAGGAGGGGTCACTATATCATCCCTGGTGGTCACGTGTAGAGGAGGGGTCACTATATCATCCCTGGCGGTGTCGTGTAGAGGAGGGGTCACTATATCATCCCTGGTGGTCACGTGTAGAGAAGGGGTCACTATATCATCCCTGGCGGTGTCGTGTAGAGGAGGGGTCACTATATCATCCCTGGTGGTCACGTGTAGAGGACGGGTCACTATATCATCCCTGGTGGTCTCCTGTAGAGGAGATGTCACTATATCATCCCTGGTGGTCTAGTGTAGAGGAGGGGTCACTATATCATCCCTGGTGGTCACGTGTAGAGGAGGGGTCACTATATCATCCCTGGGGGTCACGTGTAGAGGAGGGGTCACTATATCATCCCTGGGGGTCTCCTGTAGAGGAGGGGTCACTATATCATCCCTGGTGGTCACGTGTAGAGGAGGGGTCACTATATCATCCCTGGGGGTCACTTGTAGAGGAGGGATCACTATATCATCCCTGGTGGTCTAGTGTAGAGGAGGGGTCACTATATCATCCCTGGTGGTCTAGTGTAGAGGAGGGGGTCACTATATCATCCCTGGGGGTCTCCTGTAGAGGAGGGGTCACTATATCATCCCAGGGGGTCTAGTGTAGAGGAGGGGTCACTATATCATCCCTGGTGGTCTAGTGTAGAGGAGGGGTCACTATATCATCCCTGGTGGTCTAGTGTAGAGGAGGGGGTCACTATATCATCCCTGGGGGTGTTGGGGGGTTGAGATTTATTATAATGGGCACTGCCATGCATATCTTTCCTCCACATGACTGATCTCATATCAGCTGCAGTACCAGACACGACCATTAACAGAAGGGACGTTGTTACTGGAAACCATATTTATTTCAAATTTCAGAGACAAACAAGAAGACAAATTAGGCACAAAATCCCAAAGTTGTGTGTGGATAGCCCCTCGGGGGCGGGGCTTCTTGTAAACTCCACCTCCTGCAAGTAGACGCCTCTAGAGGTATAGCAGGCTACGCATGGTGAAGAACGCCATGGATAACGTCACCAGGTACCCAGCAACAAAGGTGAGAGCGCGGCTGGGCTGCGGCAGGGGGGTCAGGTAGGCCACAGTGTGCAGCAGGCGGCTGGCCGTAAAGATGCGGAAATGCAGCAGAGCGGCGGAAAGCTCCGGATTACTGAGGGCGTAGAGGAGGCCCACACCAAGAAACGGAATGAGGTTCTCTATGTCATTCAGGTGGCACCTGCAACAAGGAACAACGGCCATCAGCACTGCAACATGGGGGGTGACTGGAGGAGAGGACCAAAGGGGAGGGGTGACCGGAGGAGAGGACCAAAGGGGAGGGGTGACCGGAGGAGAGGACCAAAGGGGGGGGGTGACCAGAGGAGAGGACCAAAGGGGGGGAGGTGACCAGAGGAGAGGACCTAAGGGGGGGGGGGGGGGGGGGTGACCAGAGGAGGAGAACCAAAGGGGGGGGGGGTGACAGAGGAGAGAACCAAAGGGGAGGGGTGACCAGAGGAAAGAACCAAAGGGGAGGGGTGACCTGAGGAGGGGACCAAAGGGGAGGGGTGGCCGGAGGAGAGGACCAAAGGGGAGGGGTGACCGGAGGAGAGGACCAAAGGGGAGGGGTGACCTGAGGAGGGGACCAAAGGGGAGGGGTGGCCGGAGGAGAGGACCAAAGGGGAGGGGTGACCGGAGGAGAGGACCAAAGGGGAGGGGGGTGACCAAAGGGGAGGGGTGACCGGAGGAGAGGACCAAAGGGGGGGGGGGGTAACCAGAGGAGAGAACCAAAGGGGAGGGGTGACCTGAGGAGGGGACCAAAGGGGAGGGGTGACCTGAGGAGGGGACCAAAGGGGAGGGGTGACCTGAGGAGGGGACCAAAGGGGAGGGGTGACCTGAGGAGGGGACCAAAGGGGAGGGGTGACCTGAGGAGGGGACCAAAGGGGAGGGGTGACCGGAGGGGCAGGACAGGAATGAAGGGACGTGCAGGAGAGACAGCGGGGCCCCTTGCAGGTGGAGCAGAGACAGGGACGCCCCCTACAGGTAGGCGCACTGTCTTGTTGAATATTTTGGGGTTACCTGCGCACTCGCTCCACGTCTTGGTCGGTCCGGATGTATTTTTTGGGGTCCCCCCCTTTGCTGTGAGCTGCAGCATCTTCAGGATTAATGAAGACCTGGAACGGGGGGAGACGTCAGCACAGTCACAGATGTTATGTGTATGTTCCCCACTAGGTGTCACTAGAGTCCTTGTTATTTCCTATGTACAGCTGAAGGAGTGCAATGGGTTAAATCTCTGTCACATGTCACCAATCACAGGTGGCGGCCGGGCTTCCCTCACTTCTCTGCCTGCACCCACCCTCCAAGGGATCGGTGGAGAGGTAGGTTTCACCCCTAAGAATGCAGGTTAGTTCCTGGTGGGAGGGGGGGGGGGAGTACATGTATACACTATACAGGCAGAGTACACGTATACACTATACAGGCAGAGTACACGTATACACTATACAGGCAGAGTACATGTATACACTATACAGGCAGAGTACATGTATACACTATACAGGCAGAGTACATGTATACACTATACAGGCAGAGTACACGTATACACTATACAGGCAGAGTACACGTATACACTATACAGGCAGAGTACACGTATACGCTATACAGGCAGAGTACATGTATACACTATACAGGCAGAGTACATGTATACACTATACAGGCAGAGTACATGTATACACTATACAGGCAGAGTACATGTATACACTATACAGGCAGAGTACATGTATACACTATACAGGCAGAGTACACGTATACACTATACAGGCAGAGTACACGTATACACTATACAGGCAGATTACACGTATATACTATCCCGGCAGAGTACACGTATACACTATACAGGCAGAGTACACGTATACACTATACAGGCAGGCAGAGTACACGTATACACTATACAGGCAGAGTACACGTATACACTATACAGGCAGAGTACATGTATACACTATACAGGCAGAGTACACGTATACACTATACAGGCAGAGTACATGTATACACTATACAGGCAGAGTACATGTATACACTATACAGGCAGAGTACACGTATACACTATACAGGCAGAGTACACGTATACACTATACAGGCAGAGTACACGTATACACTATACAGGCAGAGTACACGTATACACTATACAGGCAGAGTACACGTATACACTATACAGGCAGAGTACACGTATACACTATACAGGCAGAGTACACGATACACTATCCAGGCAGAGTACACGTATACACTATACAGGCAGAGTACATATATACACTATACAGGCAGAGTACACGTATACACTATACAGGCAGAGTACACGTATACACTATACAGGCAGAGTACATATATACACTATACAGGCAGAGTACACGTATACACTATACAGGCAGAGTACACGTATACACTATACAGGCAGAGTACATGTATACACTATACAGGCAGAGTACATGTATACACTATCCCGGCAGAGTACACGTATACACTATACAGGCAGAGTACACGTATACGCTATACAGGCAGAGTACACGTATACACTATACAGGCAGATACACGATACACTATACAGGCAGAGTACACGTATACACTATCCGGCAGAGTACATGTATACACTATACAGGCAGAGTACACGTATACCACTATACAGGCAGAGTCCATGTATACATATACAGGCAGAGTTCCACGTAGACACTATACAGGCAGAGACCCGTATACACTATACAGGCAGAGTACACGTATACAATATACAGGCAAGAGTACATGTATACACTATACAGGCAGAGTACATGTATACACTATACAGGCAGAGTACACGTATACACTATACAGGCAGAGTACACGTATACACTATACAGGCAGAGTACATGTATACACTATACAGGCAGAGTACATGTATACACTATACAGGTAGAGTACATGTATACACTATACAGGCAGAGTACACGTATACACTATACAGGCAGAGTACATGTATACACTATCCCTGCAGAGTACATGTATACACTATACAGGCAGAGTACACGTATACACTATACAGGCAGAGTACACGTATACACTATACAGGCAGAGTACACGTATACACTATACAGGCAGAGTACATGTATACACTATACAGGCAGAGTACACGTATACACTATACAGGCAGAGTACACGTATACACTATACAGGCAGAGTACACGTATACACTATACAGGCAGAGTACACGTATACACTATACAGGCAGAGTACATGTATACACTATACAGGCAGAGTACATGTATACACTATCCCTGCAGAGTACACGTATACACTATACAGGCAGAGTATACGGCTACCATATACAGGCAGAGTACATGTATACACTATACAGGCAGAGTATACGGCTACCATATACAGGGCCCTCAAGACACTTCCTTACTCTCACTTCTACAGTTACTTCTTCTACCTCTCACCTGCACCTGTCCTGTGCCCCTCCCCCCCGCTATATACCATCCAATGTATTCCCTTCCCAGCCCCCCCTTCCCTCCCGCTATATACCATCCAGTGTATCCTGTGCCCCCCCATGTCCTACACAGGACACCCCTCAGGACTTTTACCTTACGGGTAAGTCGGTAGTACGCCGTCACCAGACTCATCGCCATCATCTTCACAAGGACGATTACAGCATAAGTGGCGAATGCCCGAAACACCTCACTGTCTGCCAACTGCGCCATCCTGCCCGACTGCAGAGCCCAAATAAGAGCAGAACAGTGAGTGCAGCTCTGGGGATGAGACAGGATGTAACAGCAGAATAGTGAGTGCAGCTCTGGGGGATGAGACATGATGATGTAACAGCAGAATAGTGAGTGCAGCTCTGGGAGATGAGACATGATGATGTAACAGCAGAATAGTGAGTGCAGCTCTGGGGGATGAGACATGATGATGTAACAGCAGAATAGTGAGTGCAGCTCTGGGAGATGAGACATGATGATGTAACAGCAGAATAGTGAGTGCAGCTCTGGGGGATGAGACAGGATGTAACAGCAGAATAGTGAGTGCAGCTCTGGAGGATGAGACATGATGATGTAACAGCAGAATAGTGAGTGCAGCTCTGGGGGATGAGACATGATGATGTAACAGCAGTATAGTGAGTGCAGCTCTGGGGGATGAGACAGGATGTAACAGCAGAATAGTGAGTGCAGCTCTGGAGGATGAGACATGATGATGTAACAGCAGTATAGTGAGTGCAGCTCTGGGGGATGAGACAGGATGTAACAGCAGAATAGTGAGTGCAGCTCTGGGGGATGAGACATGATGATGGAACAGTTAGATAGTGAGGCAGCTCTGGGAGATGAGACATGATGATGTAACAGCAGATGTGGTGCAGCTTGGGGGATGAGACAAGATGATGTAACAGCAGAATAGTGAGTGCAGCTCTGGAGGATGAGACAGGATGTAACAGCAGAATAGTGAGTGCAGCTCTGGAGGATGAGACATAATGTAACAGCAGGATAGTGAGTGCAGCTCTGGGGGATGAGACAGGATGTAACAGCAGAATAGTGAGTGCAGCTCTGGAGGATGAGACATGATGTAACAGCAGAATAGTGAGTGCAGCTCTGGAGGATGAGACATGATGATGTAACAGCAGAATGTGAGTGCAGCTCTGGAGGATGAGACATGATTGTAACAGCAGAATAGTGAGTGCAGCTCTGGGGAGAGACATGATGTACAGCAGAATAGTGAGTGCAGCTCTGGGGGATGAGACAGGATGTAACAGCAGAATAGTGAGTGCAGCTCGGGGATGAGACATGAGATGTAACAGCAGAATAGTGAGTGAACAGCTCTGGGGGATGAGACAGGATGTAACAGCAGAATAGTGAGTGCAGCTCTGGAGGAGGAGACAGGGTGTTGTAACAGCAGAATAGTGAGTTGCAGCTCGGAGATGAGACATGATGTAAGAGCAGAATAGTGAGTGCAGCTCTGGAGGATGAGACAGGATGTAACAGCAGAATAGTGAGTGCAGCTCTGGAGGATGAGACACACCGCGCAGTATACACAGCAGAGCTAACACCGCGCAGTATACACAGCAGAGCTAACACCGCGCAGTATACACAGCAGAGCTAACACCGCGCAGTATACACGACAGAGCCAACACCGCGCAGTATACACGGCAGAGCCAACACCGCGCAGTATACACGGCAGAGCTAACACCGCGCAGTATACACGGCAGAGCTAACACCGCGCAGTATACACGGCAGAGCCAACACCGCGCAGTATACACGACAGAGCCAACACCGCGCAGTATACACGACAGAGCCAACACCGCGCAGTATACACGACAGAGCCAACACCGCGCAGTATACACGGCAGAGCCAACACCGCGCAGTATACACGGCAGAGCCTAAATATTAGGACCAAGAAAAGCAAAAGGTAAATGACAAGTAAAGACCAGAGCTGTAATCTTACCTTAGAGCACTGAGGATCCCGGGTCAGAATACACTAAGATCTATGGACTCCTGCCCTCCGCCCCTCCCTGCCCTCCGCCCCTCCCTGCCCTCCGCCCCTCCCTGCCCTCCGCCTTTCCCTGCCCTCCGCCCCTCCCTGCCCTCCGCCCTTCCCTGCCCTCAGCCTTTCCCTGCCCTCCGCCCCTCCCTGCCCTCCGCCCCTCCCTGCCCTCCGCCCCTCCCTGCCCTCAGCCTTTCCCTGCCCTCCGACCCTCCCTGATCCCCTGCTATGTCCCTCACCTCTACTATTACCTGTTCTACTAGAGTAAAGGTGACCATAAACATTTAATGGTTGAATCATTGCTGAGATAAAACAGGAGCAGCTTAACCCACAGTAAAGATTGTGCTCATCAGGTGACTATTCCATAGAGTCACAGGTTTTACTGTAAAGAACCAGCTCCTGAGGTGTCTATTATACAGATACACAGCTCTTACAGTAAGGAACCAGCTCCTGAGGTGTCTATTATACAGATACACAGCTCTTACAGTAAGGAACCAGCTCCTGGGGTGTCTGATATACAGATACACAGCTCTTACAGTAAGGAACCAGCTCCTGAGGTGTCTATTATACAGATACACAGCTCTTACAGTAAGGAACCAGCTCCTGAGGTGTCTTATATACAGATACACAGCTCTTACAGTAAGGAACCAGCTCCTGAGGAGTCTATTATACAGATACACAGCTCTTACAGTAAGGAACCAGCTCCTGGGGTGTCTGATATACAGATACACAGCTCTTACAGTAAGGAACCAGCTCCTGAGGTGTCTGATATACAGATACACAGCTCTTACAGTAAGGAACCAGCTCCTGAGGTGTCTGATATACAGATACACAGCTCTTACAGTAAGGAACCAGATCCTGAGGTGTCGATTATACAGATACACAGCTCTTACAGTAAGGAACCAGCTCCTGGGGTGTCTGATATACAGATACACAGCTCTTACAGTAAGGAACCAGCTCCTGAGGTGTCTGATATACAGATACACAGCTCTTACAGTAAGGAACCAGCTCCTGAGGTGGTCTGATATACAGATACACAGCTCTTACAGTAAGGAACCAGCTCCTGAGGTGTCTGATATACAGATACACAGCTCTTACAGTAAGGAACCAGCTCCTCAGGTGTCTGATATACAGATACACAGCTCTTACAGTAAGGAACCAGCTCCTGAGGTGTCTGATATACAGATACACAGCTCTTACAGTAAGGAACCAGCTCCTGAGGTGTGTATTATACAGATATACAGCTCTTACAGTAAGGAACCAGCTCCTGAGGTGTCTGATATACAGATACACAGCTCTTACAGTAAGGAACCAGCTCCTGAGGTGTCTATTATACAGATAAACAGCTCTTACAGTAAGGAACCAGCTCCTGAGGTGTCTATTATACAGATACACAGCTCTTACAGTAAGGAACCAGCTCCTGAGGTGTCTATTATACAGATACACAGCTCTTACAGTAAGGAACCAGCTCCTGAGGTGTCTATTATACAGATACACAGCTCTTACAGTAAGGAACCAGCTCCTGAGGTGTCTATTATACAGATACACAGCTCTTACAGTAGGGAACCAGCTCCTGGGGTGTCTGATATACAGATACACAGCTCTTACAGTAAGGAACCAGCTCCTGAGGTGTCTATTATACAGATACACAGCTCTTACAGTAAGGAACCAGCTCCTGAGGTGTCTGATATACAGATACACAGCTCTTACAGTAAGGAACCAGCTCCTGGGGTGTCTATTATACAGATACACAGCTCTTACAGTAAGGAACCAGCTCCTGAGGTGTCTGATATACAGATACACAGCTCTTACAGTAAGGAACCAGCTCCTGAGGTGTCTATTATACAGATACACAGCTCTTACAGTAAGGAACCAGCTCCTGAGGTGTCTATTATACAGATACACAGTTCTTACAGTAAGGATCCAGCTCCTGAGGAGTCTATTATACAGATACACAGCTCTTACAGTAAGGAACCAGCTCCTGAGGTGTCTGATATACAGATACACAGCTCTTACAGTAAGGAACCAGATCCTGAGGTGTCTATTATACAGATACACAGCTCTTACAGTAAGGAACCAGCTCCTGAGGTGTCTATTATACAGATACACAGTTCTTACAGTAAGGATCCAGCTCCTGAGGAGTCTATTATACAGATACACAGCTCTTACAGTAAGGAACCAGCTCCTGAGGTGTCTGATATACAGATACACAGCTCTTACAGTAAGGAACCAGATCCTGAGGAGTCTATTATACAGATACACAGCTCTTACAGTAAGGAACCAGCTCCTGAGGTGTCTGATATACAGATACACAGCTCTTACAGTAAGGAACCAGCTCCTGAGGAGTCTATTATACAGATACACAGCTCTTACAGTAAGGATCCAGCTCCTGGGGAGTATATTATACAGATACACAGCTCTTACAGTAAGGAACCAGCTCCTGTGGTGTCTGATATACAGATACACAGCTCTTACAGTAAGGAACCAGCTCCTGTGGTGTCTGATATACAGATACACAGCTCTTACAGTAAGGATCCAGCTCCTGGGGAGTATATTATACAGATACACAGCTCTTACAGTAAGGAACCAGCTCCTGAGGAGTCTATTATACAGATACACAGCTCTTACAGTAAGGAACCAGCTCCTGGGGTGTCTGATATACAGATACACAGCTCTTACAGTAAGGAACCAGCTCCTGGGGAGTCTGATATACAGATACACAGCTCTTACAGTAAGGAACCAGCTCCTCAGGTGTCTATTATACAGATACACAGCTCTTACAGTAAGGAACCAGCTCCTGAGGTGTCTATTATACAGATACACAGCTCTTACAGTAAGGAACCAGCTCCTGAGGTGTCTATTATACAGATACACAGCTCTTACAGTAAGGAACCAGCTCCTGAGGTGTCTGATATACAGATACACAGCTCTTACAGTAAGGAACCAGCTCCGGAGGTGTCTGATATACAGATACACAGCTCTTACAGTAAGGAACCAGCTCCTGAGGAGTCTATTATACAGATACACAGCTCTTACAGTAAGGATCCAGCTCCTGTGGTGTCTGATATACAGATACACAGCTCTTACAGTAAGGAACCAGCTCCTGGGGTGTCTGATATACAGATACACAGCTCTTACAGTAAGGAACCAGCTCCCGAGGAGTCTATTATACAGATACACAGCTCTTACAGTAAGGAACCAGCTCCCGAGGAGTCTATTATACAGATACACAGCTCTTACAGTAAGGAACCAGCTCCTGAGGTGTCTATTATACAGATACACAGCTCTTACAGTAAGGATCCAGCTCCTGGGGTGTCTATTATACAGATACACAGCTCTTACAGTAAGGAACCAGCTCCTCAGGTGTCTATTATACAGATACACAGCTCTTACAGTAGGGAACCAGCTCCTGGGGTGTCTGATATACAGATACACAGCTCCACCTCTGAGGCCACTCCCCCGTACAGCTCCACCTCTGAGGCCCCTCCCCCCATACAGCTCCACCTCTGAGGCCCCTCCCCCATACAGCTCCACCTCTGAGGCCCCTCCCCCTCTACAGCTCTGCGATGCCCTAGGGGCCAGTCCGCTATACAGATGTTGTGAGGGTGCAGGAATCGGGGCAGCTGTAGGATAATGTGGTCACGGTGTAGGCACGAGGGTGATACAGCTGGAAGCCGGGCTCCTGACCATGCGGGAATACTGGGCAATGCGATTCCTCATTGTCCTTAGTCAGGGCACCAATGATCACACCAATGCCAAGGTTCAGAAACAACGGTAGTTGTGTATTTATTGTAACGGTGGTAACTAGTAGTAACAGTCTCTCCGGATGCAACCGGGAATAAGGCAGAGTAATGGGTGATGCTGCAATAGGCTGTGAGAGTAGTGTGCTGGATGATGGGAGTAGTAGTGATACTGAGGATGAGATGCTGGGTGGAATGAGACTTGAATAAAATACTTGCTGTTGATGATTAGAGAAGATGGTGATGAGAGGAACTGAAGAATGACTGAAGAATCGACACCCAGATGAGGATCCTGAGACTTGAGACAGGAGCACAGCCAGCGGACTGGAGCAGCAGAGCACACGGAGGCCTCTCTCTTAGCAGGGAGAGAGGACAGACACAACCTATCCCCTTGATGGTAGGGACTAGACTGAGGTAGCACAGGAAGTCACATGGTAACCCCAGCCAAAAGCTCGATGGCCATTGGTGTTACCATGGAAGCAGGGCACAGTCACGTGACATCCAGCCATTGCATCATCACACCATTAGGCATATACAGAGAAATATACATGGGAAGTACCATCCTTGAACACTAGGTGGCGACATAATCCCATTAGGCACTGATACCTGAATATACATGCAATATAAGTGCTGCCCAGTCTTGCTCCCCCTGGTTCCCTCTATAACCATCCGGCCCTTCTCTTCCCTTCAGCTGCCGCCGTCACCAGGCCGGGGGAGGGGAGAAGACGCTGCAGATCTGTGGCAGAACAGATGGATGGCGGCTCCGTCCTGTGTGAACATCGCTCTATACCAGACCCTCCAACCAGGGGGCCGCAGACCCTCCGCTCCTCCCACCAGGGGGCCGCAGACCCTCCGCTCCTCCAACCAGGGGGCCGCAGACCCTCCGCTCCTCCAACCAGGGGGCCGCAGACCCTCCGCTCCTCCCACCAGGGGGCCGCAGACCCTCCGCTCCTCCAACCAGGGGGCCGCAGACCCTCGGCTCCTCCAACCAGGGGGCCGCAGACCCTCCGCTCCTCCAACCAGGGGGCCGCAGACCCTCCGCTCCTCCAACCAGGGGGCCGCAGACCCTCCTCTCCACCAACCAGGGGGCCGCAGACCCTCCGCTCCTCCAACCAGGGGGCCGCAGACACTCTGCTCCTCCAACCTGTGATCGGTGTCCTGTCGGGTCCCTTGGGATAGTGTAGTCACAGGTGGTCAGAGCGGTGTAGTGTCCCTCCCGGATAGTAGGACCCCCCCACCCACAGATAGGAGAGAGGTCCCAAGGTTGTGGTGTATATACTGTGCAGGTGGTCAGAGCGGTGTAGTGTCCCTCCCGGATAGTAGGACCCCCCACCCACAGATAGGGGAGAGGTCCCAAGGTTGTGGTGTATATACTGTGCAGGTGGTCAGAGCGGTGTAGTGACCCTCCCGGATAGTAGGACCCCCCACCCACAGATAGGGGAGAGGTCCCAAGGTTGTGGTGTATATACTGTGCAGGTGGTCAGAGCGGTGTAGTGTCCCTCCCGGATAGTAGGACCCCCCACCCACAGATAGGGGAGAGGTCCCAAGGTTGTGGTGTATATACTGTGCAGGTGGTCAGAGCGGTGTAGTGTCCCTCCCGATAGTAGGACCCCCCCCCACCCACAGATAGGGGAGAGGTCCCAGGGTGCGGTGTATATACTGTACTGTGGCAGGTGGTCAGAGCGGTGTAGTGTCCCTCCCGGATAGTAGGACCCCCCACCACAGATAGTGGAAGAGTCCCAAGGTTGTGGTGTATATACTGTGCAGGTGGTCAGAAGCGGTGTAGTGGTCCCTCCCGGATAGTAGGACCCCCCACCCACAGATAGGGGAGAGGTCCCAAGGTTGTGGTGTATAGTACTGTGCAGGTGGTCAGAGCGTGTAGTGTCCCTCCCGATAGTAGGACCCCCCCACCCACAGATAGGGGAGAGGTCCCAAGGTTGTGGTGTATATACTGTGCAGGTGGTCAGAGCGGTGTAGTGTCCCGCCCGGAGTAGTAGGACCCCCCACCCACAGATAGGGGAGATGTCCCAAGGGTGCGGTGTATATACTGTGCAGGTGGTCAGAGCGGTGTAGTGTCCCTCCCGGATAGTAGGACCCCCACCCACAGATAGGGGAGAGGTCCCAAGGTTGTGGTGTATATACTGTGCAGGTGGTCAGAGCGGTGTAGTGACCCTCCCCGGATAGTAGGACCCCCCACACCACAATAGGGGAGAGGTCCAAGGTTGTGGTGTATATACTGTGCAGGTGGTCAGAGCGGTGTAGTGCCCCTCCCGGATAGTAGGACCCCCCACCCACAGATAGGGGATGTCCCAAGGTTGTGGTGTATATACTGTGCAGGTGGTCAGAGCGGTGTAGTGTCCCTCCCGGATAGTAGGACCCCCCACCACAGATAGGGGAGAGGTCCCAAGGTTGTGGTGTATATACTGTGCATGTGGTCAGAGCGGTTAGTGACCCTCCCGGATAGTAGGACCCCCCACCCACAGATAGGGGAGAGGTCCCAAGGTTGTGGGTGTATATACTGTGCAGGTGGTCAGAGCGGTGTAGTGTCCCTCCCGGATAGTAGGACCCCCCACCCACAGATAGGGGAGAGGTCCCAAGGTTGTGGTGTATATACTGTGCAGGTGGTCAGAGCGGTGTAGTGTCCCTCCCGGATAGTAGGACCCCCCACCCACAGATAGGGGAGAGGTCCCAAGGTTGTGGTGTATATACTGTGCAGGTGGTCAGAGCGGTGTAGTGTCCCTCCCGGATAGTAGGACCCCCCCCCACAGATAGGGGAGAGGTCCCAAGGTTGTGGTGTATATACTGTGCAGGTGGTCAGAGCGGTGTAGTGTCCCTCCCGGATAGTAGGACCCCCCACCCACAGATAGGGGAGAGGTCCCAAGGTTGTGGTGTATATACTGTGCAGGTGGTCAGAGCGGTGTAGTGTCCCTCCCGGATAGTAGGACCCCCACCCACAGATAGGGGAGAGGTCCCAAGGTTGTGGTGTATATACTGTGCAGGTGGTCAGAGCGGTGTAGTGTCCCTCCCGGATAGTAGGACCCCCACCCACAGATAGGAGAGGTCCACAGGTTGTGGTGTATATACTGTGCAGGTGGTCAGAGCGGTGTAGTGTCCCTCCCGGATAGTAGGACCCCCACCCACAGATAGGGGAGAGGTCCCAAGGTTGTGGTGTATATACTGTGCAGGTGGTCAGAGCGGTGTAGTGTCCATCCCGGATAGTAGGACCCCCCACCCACAGATAGGGAGAGGTCCCAAGGTTGTGGTGTATATACTGTGCAGGTGGTCAGAGCGGTGTAGTGTCCCTCCCGGATAGTAGGACCCCCCACCCACAGATAGGGGAGAGGTCCCAAGGTTGTGGTGTATATACTGTGCAGGTGGTCAGAGCGGTGTAGTGTCCCTCCCGGATAGTAGGACCCCCACCCACAGATAGGGGAGAGGTCCCAAGGTTGTGGTGTATATACTGTGCAGGTGGTCAGAGCGGTGTAGTGTCCCTCCCGGATAGTAGGACCCCCCACCCACAGATAGGGGAGAGGTCCCAAGGTTGTGGTGTATATACTGTGCAGGTGGTCAGAGCGGTGTAGTGTCCCTCCCGGATAGTAGGACCCCCACCCACAGATAGGGGAGAGGTCCCAAGGTTGTGGTGTATATACTGTGCAGGTGGTCAGAGCGGTGTAGTGTCCCTCCCGGATAGTAGGACCCCCCACCCACAGATAGGGGAGAGGTCCCAGGGTTGTGGTGTATATACTGTGCAGGTGGTCAGAGCGGTGTAGTGTCCCTCCCGGTAGTAGGACCCCCCACCCACAGATAGGGGAGAGGTCCCAGAGGTTGTGGTGTATATACTGTGCGGTGGTCAGAGCGGTGTAGTGACCCTCCCGGTATAGTAGGACCCCCCACCCACGATAGTGGAGAGTGTCCCAAGGGTGCGGTGTATATACTGTGCAGGTGGTCAGAGCGGTGTAGTGACCCTCCCGGATAGTGGACCCCCCCCCACAGATAGGGGAGATGTCCAAGGTTGTGGTGTATATACTGTGCAGGTGGTCAGAGCGGTGTAGTGACCCTCCCGGATAGTAGGACCCCCCCCCCCAGATAGGAAGAGGTCCCAAGGTTGTGGTGTATATACTGTGCAGGTGGTCAGAGCGGTGTAGTGTCCCTCCCTCCCGGATAGTAGGACCCCCCCACCCACAGATAGGGGAGAGGTCCCAAGGTTGTGGTGTATATACTGTGCAAGGTGGTCAGAGCGGTGTAGTGTCCCTCCCGGATAGTAGGACCCCCCCACCCCAGATAGGGGAGAGGTCCCCAAGGGTGTGGTGTATATACTGTGCAGTTGGTCAGAGCGTGTAGTGTCCCTCCGGATAGTAGGACCCCCCACCCACAGATAGGGAGAGGTCCCAAGGTGTGGTGTATATACTGTGCAGGTGGTCAGAGCGGTGTAGTGTCCCTCCCGGATAGTAGGACCCCCCACCCACAGATAGGGGAGAGGTCCCAAGGTTGTGGTGTATATACTGTGGCAGGTGGTCAGAGCGGTGTAGTGACCCTCCCGGATAGTAGGACCCCCCCCCACAGATAGGGGAGAGGTCCCAAGGTTGTGGTGTATATACTGTGCAGGTGTCAGAGCGGTGTAGTGTCCTCCGGATAGTAGACCACCCCACCCACAGATAGGGAGAGGTCCCAAGGTTGTGGTGTATATACTGTGCAGGTGGTCAGAGCGGTGTAGTGACCCTCCCGGATAGTAGGACCCCCCACCCACAGATAGGGGAGAGGTCCCAAGGTTGCGGTGTATATACTGTGCAGGTGGAGGTGAATAATCACAGACTCGGGGGATAACGGTGACTTGGTTACTACTTATTAATGTGCAGCAGGTAACACAACGGACCTTCAGGTACTGATACAGGGCCAATACTTACACGGCCATAGAACCACCAGATCTGTGGGATAAGTGCTGATGGGATGTAGTGGAGGTGATAAGGTTTTGTACTGAGGTAGTAGAGAGGAGGGGCTGTGAGGGTCTCACTAGTAATGGGCTCTGCCGATGATGGAGTGTAGAGAAGAATACTTGTAGGAGAAGAATATGAGAAGACCTATTGACCTTTCCTATAGTCTTCACACCACCTGATGCCCACTAACGTTGGCTGAACCGTACTAATGGGTGACACAGGCCCCAGACCTTGTTACCTGGGATAAGCAGGGTGCTGAGGGTTCCCTGCTGACACCCGCACTGCGAGATGGAGTTCATAGGCCTTCTGCAACTTTGCTCTATCCGGACCAGTTCCTAGCTCTGTGGCCTCTATAGTGGATACTGTCCTGCTGTAACTTCTCCTTGTCCGAACGTGGGTTGAGGTTATCGTTGGGCCAGTCCTCTCCTGTGAGGTTTAACCTGCATAGTGCTTGGTGTAGGTACTTGTGAGAAGGTTGGTAACAGTGCACTGTCCTGCATCCTTCCCATGCGGTGTACTGCTAAGACTGACTACTTGGAGACCTGGCAGAGGGCCGGGCCAGATAGGGGGGAGCGCTGTGGAGAGCTATCTGAGCTGCGTCCTCTCTCCAAACTGTCCCAAACAGAAGACTCTTGCTCCTCCCCCCCCATGGGACTGACTTGCAGAAGGCATGTCAAACTGCGGCCCCTCCAGCTGTTGCAAAACTACAAGTCCCATCATGCCTGGACGCCAAGCTTTAGCTTTCCCTATCTATGCTGATGGGAATTGTAGTTTTAAAACAACAGAGGGCCGCAGTTTGACACATCTCTCTACAGCGTGTAAGGTGCACTGTTGGGTGAACAGAGAGGAGAGATGATAGAAAAAACAAAGCCGAAATCCTATTGGTCCACAGATTGTGCTAACAAAACACATCAATATACATTTACAATCCTTCAGCGTGCATCTTCCATACATCAATATATAATACAAGCACATCTAGTGGCCACTCTTAATACTACTTCACATAATAAGACTACAAATTACGACTTTTGCGAAGGGTGTATGTAACAGTAACACTCCTAGGGACACCACAGCAGAATAGTGAGTGCATCTCTGGAGGATGAGACTTGATATAACAGCAGAAAAGTGAGTGCAGCTCTGGAGGAGGAGACATGATGTAACAGCAGAATAGTGATGCAGCTCTGGAGATGAGACTTGATATAACAGC
>JAQFWZ010000097.1:680868-692521 GCA_027789725.1 Dendropsophus ebraccatus | reverse complement strand
GCCAATGGCCTGGAAGCCTCTGAGGGACACAACTCCAGAGGACACACAAGTCCTTCACGTCACCGGAATCTCTATCTCCAACCTGAGGGCTCAAAGTGTGGAAAACCGCAACCAGCAGAAGCGTGTGACCCCCACCCCACAGACCCCCACACTGCTCCATAGAGAGACCCCCACCCCACAGACCCCCACACTGCTTCATGGAGAGACCCCCACCCCACAGACCTCCACACTGCTCCATGGAGAGACCCCCACCCCACAGACCTCCACACTGCTCCATGGAGAGACCCCCACCCCACAGACCTCCACACTGCTCCATGGAGAGACCCCCACCCCACAGACCCCCCACACTGCTCCATGGAGAGACCCCCCCCCCCCACAGACCCCCACACTGCTCCATGGAGAGACCCCCACCCCACAGACCCCCACACTGCTTCATGGAGAGACCCCCACCCCACAGACCCCCACACTGCTCCATGGAGGGACCCCCACCCCACAGACCCCCACACTGCTTCATGGAGAGACCCCCACCCCACAGACCTCCACACTGCTCCATGGAGAGACCCCCACAGACCTCCACACTGCTCCATAGAGAGACCCCCACCCCACAGACCCCCACACTGCTCCATGGAGAGACCCCCACCCCACAGACCCCCACACTGCTCCATGGAGAGACCCCCACCCCACAGACCCCCACACTGCTCCATGGAGAGACCACCATACCACGGGGGTCCACACTGCTCCATAGAGAGACCCCCACCCCACAGACCTCCACACTGCTCCATGGAGAGACCCCCACCCCACAGACCCCCACACTGCTCCATGGAGAGACCCCCACCCCACAGACCCCCACACTGCTCCATGGAGAGACCACCATACCACGGGGGTCCACACTGCTCCATGGAGAGACCACCATACCACGGGGGTCCACACTCCTCCATTGAGGATTGGAGCAGACACTGGCGGCCATCTTGGGGCCCCGTCTCCTCCCAGGCGCTGGCGGCCATCTTGGGGCCCCGTCTCCTCCCAGGCGCTGCGCTATTACCAATAATAAATCGGCCAGAGACAACTGTTCCATTTTCTTTATTGTTTTTATTCACTTTTGATCCCAATTCAGATTTTCTTCTCTATAAATTCTCATTGAAACATCAAAATCTTCCAATCTACCCTTGTGACCCCTGATCTGTGACCCCCCCCATCTGTGACCCCTCATCTGTGACCCCCCAATCTGTGACCCCCAATCTGTGACCCCCCATCTGTGACCCCTCAATCTGTGACCCCCCCCCAATCTGTGACCCCCCCAATCTGTGACCAATCTGTGACCCCCCCATCTGTGACCCCCAATCTGTGGACCCTCCCAATCTGTGACCCCCCCCAATCTGTGACCCCCCCCCAATCTGTGACCCCGCATCTATGCCCCCCCCAGATCTGTAACCCCCATCTAAGACCCCTCATCTGTGACCCTCAAATCTGTGACCCCTTCAATCTGTGACACCATCAGCCCCTGCAGCCCCCGCTGCCACCTCCTGCCCCTGGTGCAGCTGCCTACCAGGGGGAATCATGGGGCGCAAAGGATCCCCAGCAGTCAGTGCTGAGCATAACCTCATTGTGGACACTTAAATGAGGACTCCGTATCAGTGCCCCCCCCCCACATATATATATCCTGTATCACTGCCCCCCCCCCCCCCACATATATATCCTGTATCACTGCCCCCCACATATATATATATCCTGTATCACTGCCCCCCCACATATATATCCTGTATCACTGCCCCCCCAACATATATATCCTGTATCACTGCCCCCCCCCACATATATATATCCTGTATCACTGCCCCCCACATATATATCCTGTATCACTGCCCCCCCCACATATATATCCTGTATCACTGCCCCCCCCACATATATATCCTGTATCACTGCCCCCCACACATATATATCCTGTATCACTGCCCCCCCCCACATATATATCCTGTATCACTGCCCCCCCCACACATATATATCCTGTATCACTGCCCCCCCCCACACATATATATCCTGTATCACTGCCCCCCCCACACATATATATCCTGTATCACTGCCCCCCCCACTATATATCCTGTATCACTGCCCCCCCACACATATATATCCTGTATCACTGCCCCCCCCACACCTATATCCTGTATCACTGCCCCCCCACATATATATCCTGTATCACTGCCCCCCCCACACATATATATCCTGTATCACTGCCCCCCCCACATACATATATATCCTGTATCACTGCCCCCCCCCCCACATATATCCTGTATCACTGCCCCCCCCATATATATATCCTGTATCACTGCCCCCCCCACACATATATCCTGTATCACTGCCCCCCCATATATATATCCTGTATCACTGCCCCCCCACACATATATATATCCTGTATTACTGCCCCCCCCACATATATATCCTGTATTACTGCCCCCCCACATACATATCCTGTATCACTGCCCCCCCACATACATATATATCCTGTATCACTGCCCCCCCCACATATATATCCTGTATCACTGCCCCCCACATATATATATATCCTGTATCACTGCCCCCCCCACATATATATCCTGTATCACTGCCCCCCCCCCCCCTATATATATCCTGTATCACTGCCCCCCACATATATATATATCCTGTATCACTGCCCCCCCCCACACATATATCCTGTATCACTGCCCCCCCACATATATATCCTGTATCACTGCCCCCCCCACATATATATCCTGTATCACTTGCCCCCCCACATACTATTCCTGTATCACTGCCCCCCCACATATATATCCTGTATTACTGCCCCCCCCACATATATATCCTGTATCACTGCCCCCCCCATATATATATCCTGTATCACTGCCCCCCACATATATATATATCCTGTATCACTGCCCCCCCCCACACATATATCCTGTATCACTGCCCCCCCATATATATATCCTGTATCACTGCCCC
This sequence comes from Dendropsophus ebraccatus, assembly GCA_027789725.1. Classification (NCBI taxonomy): domain Eukaryota; kingdom Metazoa; phylum Chordata; class Amphibia; order Anura; family Hylidae; genus Dendropsophus; species Dendropsophus ebraccatus. Next base: position 689,551 of record JAQFWZ010000097.1, on the reverse strand, counting down.
CCACATATATATATATCCTGTATCACTGCCCCCCCCCACACATATATCCTGTATCACTGCCCCCCCATATATATATCCTGTATCACTGCCCCCCCACACATATATATATCCTGTATCACTGCCCCCCCCCACATATATATCCTGTATCACTGCCCCCCCCACATATATATCCTGTATCACTGCCCCCCACATATATATCCTGTATCACTGCCCCCCCCACATACATATATATCCTGTATCACTGCCCCCCCACATATATATCCTGTATCACTGCCCCCCCCACACATATATATCCTGTATCACTGCCCCCCCCACACATATATATCCTGTATCACTGCCCCCCCCACATATATATCCTGTATCACTGCCCCCCCCCACATATATATCCTGTATCACTGCCCCCCCACATATATATCCTGTATCACTGCCCCCCGCCCCCCCCCTCCCCCAACCCCCACATATATATCCTGTATCAGTGCCCCCCCCCCCAAATATATATCCTGTATCACTGCCCCCCCCCACATATATATATCCTGTATCACTGCCCCCCACATATATATATATCCTGTATCACTGCCCCCCCACATATATATCCTGTATCACTGCCCCCCCCACATATATATCCTGTATCAGTGCCCCCCCCCCCCAAATATATATCCTGTATCACTGCCCCCCCCCACATATATATATCCTGTATCACTGCCCCCCCACATATATATATATCCTGTATCACTGCCCCCCCACATATATATCCTGTATCACTGCCCCCCCACACATATATATCCTGTATCACTGCCCCCCCACATATATATCCTGTATCACTGCCCCCCCCCCCACATACATATATATCCTGTATCACTGCCCCCCCCCACATACATATATATCCTGTATCACTGCCCCCCCACATATATATCCTGTATCACTGCCCCCCCCACATATATATCCTGTATCACTGCCCCCCCCCACATATATATATATCCTGTATCACTGCCCCCCCACATATATATCCTGTATCACTGCCCCCCCCACATATATATCCTGTATCACTGCCCCCCCCACATATATATCCTGTATCACTGCCCCCCACATACATATATCCTGTATCACTGCCCCCCCCACACATATATATATCCTGTATTACTGCCCCCCCACATATATATCCTGTATCACTGCCCCCCCCACACATACATATATATCCTGTATCACTGCCCCCCCACATACATATATATCCTGTATCACTGCCCCCCCACATATATATATATCCTGTATTACTGCCCCCCCCCACATATATATCCTGTATCACTGCCCCCCCACATATATATATATCCTGTATTACTGCCCCCCCACATATATATCCTGTATCACTGCCCCCCCCACACATACATATATATCCTGTATCACTGCCCCCCCCACATACATATATATCCTGTATCACTGCCCCCCCACATATATATATATCCTGTATTACTGCCCCCCCACATATATATCCTGTATCACTGCCCCCCCACACATACATATATATCCTGTATCACTGCCCCCCCACATACATATATATCCTGTATCACTGCCCCCCCACATATATATATCCTGTATTACTGCCCCCCCACATATATATCCTGTATCACTGCCCCCCCCACATACATATATATCCTGTATCACTGCCCCCCCCACATATATATCCTGTATCACTGCCCCCCCACACATATATATATCCTGTATTACTGCCCCCCCCACATATATATATCCTGTATTACTGCCCCCCCATATATATATCCTGTATCACTGCCCCCCCCACACATATATATCCTGTATCACTGCCCCCCCACATACATATATATCCTGTATCACTGCCCCCCCACATATATATCCTGTATCACTGCCCCCCCCCACATATATATATCCTGTATCACTGCCCCCCCAACATATATATATCCTGTATCACTGCCCCCCCACATATATATCCTGTATCACTGCCCCCCCCACATATATATCCTGTATCACTGCCCCCCCACATATATATCCTGTATCACTGCCCCCCCACATATATATCCTGTATCACTGCCCCCCCACATACATATATATCCTGTATCACTGCCCCCCCCCACATACATATATATCCTGTATCACTGCCCCCCCCCCACACATATATATCCTGTATCACTGCCCCCCCACATATATATCCTGTATCACTGCCCCCCCACATATATATCCTGTATCACTGCCCCCCCCACATATATATCCTGTATCACTGCCCCCCCACATACATATATATCCTGTATCACTGCCCCCCCCACATATATATCCTGTATCACTGCCCCCCCACATATATATCCTGTATTACTGCCCCCCCACATATATATCCTGTATCACTGCCCCCCCCCACACACACGTAGCCGTATCCTCCAGAGTCTCTGTATCTTGCGGCCACCTTGAAGACTATTGAGGTGGCGTCTCCTCTGTGTCCCGGTGGCGCCCCCACATGGCGAGCACCACCACCTGCACTGCATTCTGTCACCTTAGAAGGCTACAACGTTGTCTCTATGGGGCCGAGTGTGGACGGCCAGGTCAGGAAGGTCTCGTAGAACCTCAGGGACTTCTCATGGAGCAGCAGCTTCTCCTCCAAAACACTCGGCCCAAATCCCTGCTCCTCCTGGTGCTCCAGATCCCGATACCTGTGAGAAGAGACCCAAGAAAGCCTTCAGACCTCCAGAGATGGGTCATGTGATCAACTATGCAACCTCCCGGGACCGTGTATAGATGGGACCCCTATTAGGACTGTGTATAGATGGGACCCTCCTCTCCCCCCAGGGACCATATGTAGATGGGACCCCTCGTCTTCTCCCGGGACTGTGTGTGGTGTATGCTCAACCAGTCACTTGCCAGATGGTGCTGTGTGACGCCACTCCTGTGGTGACTGGTCGGAGTATAACGCAGCCCGGTGTTATGCTGTGGTGACTGGTCGGAGTATAACGCAGCCCGGTGTTATGCTGTGGTGACTGGTCGGAGTATAACGCAGCCCGGTGTTATGCTGTGGTGACTGGTCGGAGTATAACGCAGCCCGGTGTTATGCTGTGGTGACTGGTCGGAGTATAACGCAGCCCGGTGTTATGCTGTGGTGACTGGTCGGAGTATAATGCAGCCTGGTTTTATGCTGTGGTGACTGGTCGGAGTATAATGCAGCCCGGTGTTATGCTGTGGTGACTGGTCGGAGTATAATGCAGCCCGGTGTTATGCTGTGGTGACTGGTCGGAGTATAATGCAGCCCGGTGTTATGCTGTGGTGACTGGTCAGAATATAATGCAGCCTGGTGTTATGCTGTGGTGACTGGTCAGAGTATAACGCAGCCCGGTGTTATGCTGTGGTGACTGGTCGGAGTATAACGCAGCCCGGTGTTATGCTGTGGTGACTGGTCGGAGTATAACGCAGCCCGGTGTTATGCTGTGGTGACTGGTCAGAGTATAATGCAGCCTGGTTTTATGCTGTGGTGACTGGTCAGAGTATAACGCAGCCCGGTGTTATGCTGTGGTGACTGGTCAGAGTATAACGCAGCCCGGTGTTATGCTGTGGTGACTGGTCGGAGTATAACGAAGCCCGGTGTTATGCTGTGGTGACTGGTCGGAGTATAATGCAGCCCGGTGTTATGCTGTGGTGACTGGTCGGAGTATAATGCAGCCCGGTGTTATGCTGTGGTGACTGGTCGGAGTATAATGCAGCCCGGTGTTATGCTGTGGTGACTGGTCAGAATATAATGCAGCCTGGTGTTATGCTGTGGTGACTGGTCAGAGTATAACGCAGCCCGGTGTTATGCTGTGGTGACTGGTCGGAGTATAACGCAGCCCGGTGTTATGCTGTGGTGACTGGTCGGAGTATAACGCAGCCCGGTGTTATGCTGTGGTGACTGGTCAGAGTATAATGCAGCCTGGTGTTATGCTGTGGTGACTGGTCAGAGTATAACGCAGCCCGGTGTTATGCTGTGGTGACTGGTCAGAGTATAACGCAGCCCGGTGTTATGCTGTGGTGACTGGTCGGAGTATAATGCAGCCCGGTGTTATGCTGTGGTGACTGGTCAGAATATAATGCAGCCTGGTGTTATGCTGTGGTGACTGGTCAGAGTATAACGCAGCCCGGTGTTATGCTGTGGTGACTGGTCAGAGTATAATGCAGCCTGGTGTTATGCTGTGGTGACTGGTCGGAGTATAATGCAGCCCGGTGTTATGCTGTGGTGACTGGTCAGAGTATAATGCAGCCCGGTGTTATAATGTGGTGACTGGTCGGAGTATAATGCAGCCCGGTGTTATGCTGTGGTGACTGGTCGGAGTATAATGCAGCCCGGTGTTATAATGTGGTGACTGGTCGGAGTATAACGCAGCCCGGTGTTATGCTGTGGTGACGCCGGTGCCGGTTGGGCACAGAGGTATGGGGGGGGGGGGGGGGCACACCTGATTTTAGTTTAGTGAGACCGGCTATGCCCTTTCCCCTGCGGTCGGTGACCTGCTGGGCTGTGAGGGGTCCCTTGGGCTGCTATCACGGTGGTCCGGAGTGGAGCTGTGACCCTCCTGGACTATCGGTACTGTCACCCACAGAGAGGGGAGATGTCCCAAGGAGGATGCAATGGCTGTGTAGGTGCTGGTGCAATGATCACCGAGTCCCGTTACAATAAAACTCTTCTTTACTGCAGAAAGGCTTAATACAGTGATACACAATAGACTTGGGACTTGACTGACAAGACTTGTGCTGAGCGCTTGAGAGGTAGCATAGCCGTGCTGACTGAGTTGTATGCTGAGAGGTAGAGTAAGTGCAGAGAAGTAGAGAGGAGGATGTCGAGAGAGTCCCAACCCAATGTAGTACTGTGCTCTGCCAGAACTTGAGAAGTAGAATAAGTAGAATACTTGAGAATAGAAAGAAAACTTGTGCCCGTGTTTTGACCTTTATCTTTGCACCACCTATTGCCCCCCAATGTTGGGTGACCCGTCCTATGAGGGTGACACAAGCCCCAAACTTTATTAACTGGGATGAGCAGAGTGATCAGAAATTTTCTGGTTACACCTGCACTGCGAGATAGAGTACGTAGGCTTCTAGAAACTTTGCTCTATCCGGATCACTTCCTCTTTCTTCATGATACTGTCCTGCACCTTCAGACTTGTTCACTGCGTGGGCTGGGATGATCCCTGACTTGTCCTCTGTGTGAGTGTTTAGCACTGCATAGTTTGTGGAGCTGCTGCTTTCAAGAAACAGTGTCTGTTCTTCCCATTTGTGTCTGTCCACGATCTTGCTTCAGACTACACTGGACTTATCCTCTAGCAGGGGAGCTGGCATTAGCCAGGGCCCAACACGACGGCTGTAAGGACCGTTCTGGCTTGTGTCCTCTCTGTACAGGAACCAGACTAAGACTGACTAAGAGTGGCTACACTTCCTCTCCCCCATGTGACAACTTCCTACAGGGTATGTAATATCTGCTGTGAGTGGGAGAGAAGAAAGTGCAAGAGAAGAAAGGAGAAAAGTGATAGGTGGAGAAGAGGAAAAAGCTCTCATTGGTGCACAAATCACATATGACTGTAACCCCTTAAGTACTACAGCTGTGCAACACATAGGTACAAGATACACATACTAGCAACACCTACTGGCAAAACTTAGGTACTACTTCATTACCACTTTCACTTAGAGTACAGAGGGGTGTATAAACTAGTAACATCTGTGGTGGAACACCACATGTGTATAGAATGGACCCTCCCCCTCCCAGGACCAAGTATAGATGGGACACTCCCCCTTCCGCACCGTGTATAGATGGGACCCCCCCCCCCCCCTCCCAGGACCAAGTATAGATGGGACACTCCCCCTTCCGCACCGTGTATAGATGGGACCCCCCCCCCCCCTCCCAGGACCAAGTATAGATGGGCACTCCCCCTTCCGCACCGTGTATAGATGGGACCTACCCCCAGGGACCGTGTATAGATGGGACCCACCCCCAGGGACCGTGTATAGATGGGACCCCTCCCCCTGTCCCAGACCTCGATAGATGGGACCCACCCCCAGGGACCGTGTATAGATGGGACCCCTCTCCCAGACCATGTATAGGTTGTTTGTTGTATTACAATTCAGCTCCATTTACTTCAATAGAACTCACATCCAAGCTGAGGATAGGAGTGGCGCTGTGTCTGGGAGACCCCTGTAGAGACCCCCCACGCCCCTGCAGGTGAAGCTTCTGCTTTATTACAGTGATGTCACCAACAGTGGATTATAATAGTTTTGCTTCAGGCAGTAGTCGGGGCCCTGTGCTCCTGAGCGGCCCCCGGGGTGATGTTATATCGGAGGAGCGGCCGTCACTTCCTAGGTGGTGAGGTGGATGGCCGAGATACAGCCGGACCTTGGAGTGTTACTTTGTGATGCCAGTGCCAGGTGGGCACACAGGTGTGATGGCACGCCAGCTTTTATTTTATAAGGCCGGTTGTACCCTTTCCCCTCTGTGGTCGGTGTCCTGCCGGGCTGCTACGGGTCCCTTGGGTTAGAGAGATCATGGATGGTCAGAGTGGTGTAGTGACCCTCCCGGACTATAGGAGCCGCCACCCACAGAAAGGGGAGAACGTCCCAAGGCTGCGGTGTGCGCTGGGTCAGTGGAAAGTGAGAAATCACAGAGTCTCTATAACTTAAATAATCTTGTTGTGCTAAGAAGATACGTGCTTGGGGCGAGGTCACACCATTATCAGGTCGGTCTTGGTAAAGCACGGGGTAACAATACTTCCAGACAAATACTTGACAATACTGCGACTGAATCTGTAGTAGGATATAGTCGTGCCAACTGAGTAGTGTGCTGAGTAATACAAAGAAGCAGAGTAGCAGAGAGGAGGATGCCGTCCCAACCCAAGTAGTGCTGTGCTCTGCCGGGATGCTGGAGGATGAGGTAGAAGAACACTTAGAAGAAGGAAAAGAAGACCTGTGCCCGGGTATTGACCTTGAATAGTCTTCACATCACCTTATGCCCACTAGACTCGGCTAAACCTTCCCTATGGGTGACACAGGCCCCAGACCTTGTTACCTGGGATGAGCAGAGTGCTGAGGGTTTCCTGTTGACACCCGCGCTGTGAGATAGAGTTCCTAGGCTTACTGCAACTTTGCTCTATCCGGATCAGTTCCTGGCTTCTATGGCTTTTGTGGATACTGTCCTGCTCTGTGACTTTCCTAGTCCTCGGTGTGGGTTGAGGTTGTCTCTGGCTTGTCCTCTCCTCAGAGGGGTTTAACACTGCATAGTGCTCTGTAGCCTCACTGAGAAGAAAACTGAGTACTGCCTTGCGTCCTTCCCATACGGGGTTCTAGCTAAGACTACTCCTAAAGGTAGGGGACCTGGCAGAGGGACCACTGCGGAGATCCATCTAACCTGCGTCCCTCCTCCACAATGCCCAAAACAAAAGACTCTTGCTCCTCCTTCTCCCATGTGACTTACTTCCCCCGCGTAGCTAACGTGCGCTGTGAGTGGGTAAAGAGCGCAACAGAAGAAATAAGGAGAGAGGTGACAGGAGAGAAAAACAGATTCCTATTGGTCTGCAGATTTGTATAACACATAGAGAAACAATAACCCTTTACATCCTCCAGCTGTGCAGCCTCTAATACACATATCTATCACAGTGACATCTAGTGGCGAAACTTTAGTACTACTTTCATCACTACACAAGTACAATAAGTACAGACGTTTACGAAGAACTGTAACACCCACAGTAGGACACCACATATACTTTCAGTGGTGTATTGCCCCTGGCTACAGTTCTTTCATCCAGGAGACAATTCAGTAACATTGAAGAACAAGGACCTGATCATGTGACTATGATGTCACCACAGGTCCTGTACAGTCTGCACGATGGAGGAGGAAGAGTAAAGCTATAGTTACACTGGGGTGGGGGCGCTGGATCTCACTAGATCAGGAGACAAGTGATCAGGTCATGTGACACTGTGTAATCCAGGATTATTACCTGTGAGATACTCGCCAGAAGGCCAGAGAGTTCAAGAGCATGGCGGAGGCCAAGAAGAAGAAGAAGCGCTCCAAGTGTCCTGCAGACAAGACGTCCGGAAACCAGTCCCCTGAGGAAGAATATCAACATGTTATATTATACAGGAAGTGACATCACTGCTCTCCAGATATACAGGAAGTGACATCACCGCTCTCCAGATATCAGCTATATTATACAGCAGTGACGTCACCGCTCTCCAGATATATTATACAGCAGTGACATCACCGCTCTCCAGATATATTATACAGCAGTGACATCACCGCTCTCCAGATATATTATACAGCAGTGACATCACCGCTCTCCAGATATATTATACAGCAGTGACATCACCGCTCTCCAGATATCAGATATATTATACAGGAGGTGACATCACCGCTCTCCAGATACCAGATATATTATACAGCAGTGACATCACCGCTCTCCAGATATCAGATATATTATACAGCAGTGACATCACCGCTCTCCAGATACCAGATATATTATACAGCAGTGACATCACCGCTCTCCAGATATATTATAAAGGAGGTGACATCACTGCTCTCCAGATATATTATACAGCAGTGACATCACCGCTCTCCAGATATATTATACAGCAGTGACATCACCGCTCTCCAGATATATTATACAGCAGTGACATCACCGCTCTCCAGATATATTATACAGCAGTGACATCACCGCTCTCC
>JAQFWZ010000097.1:660868-673368 GCA_027789725.1 Dendropsophus ebraccatus | reverse complement strand
TGCTGGGAGTTGTAGTGCCTGCAGCTGTTGTAGTTAGGTCCTAGGTGCATTATACACTGGATGCTTTGTGGGAGATCAGAATACATTGATCTGTGGGGGCTCAGTGCAGGGAAGTGACCCCAGAACATCACTAATAGGGGATAGGGGAGATGTTTTTGTTCTATCCCCTATTAGTGATGTTCTGGGGTCACTTCCATACACTGAGCCCCCACAGATCTCTGTATTCTGATCCCTTACAAAGCCTCCAGTGTATAGGACCCAACTACAACAGCTGCAGGCACTACAACTCCCAGCATGTACTGAGTCTGCAGCCCTCGGGATATGCTGGGAGTTGTAGTGCCTGCAGCTGTTGTAATTGGGGCCTAGGTGCATTATACACTGGATACTTTGTGGCATATAAGAATACATAGATCTGTGGGGGCTCAGTGCAGGGAAGTGACCCCCAGAACATCACTAATAGGGGATAGGGGGAGATGTTATTAGTGATGTTCTGGGGTCACTTCCCTACACTGAGCCCCCACAGATCTCTGTATTCTGATCTCCCACAAAGCCTCCAGTGTATAATGCACCTAGGACCCAACTACAACAGCTGCAGGCACTACAACTCCCAGCATATCCTGAGGGCTGCAGACTGTCAGTAAATGCTGGGAGTTGTAGTGCCTGCAGCTGTTGTAGTTGGGTCCTAGGTGCATTATACACTGGATGCTTTGTGGCACATAAGAATACATAGATCTGTGGGGGCTCAGTGCAGGGAAGTGACCCCAGAACATCACTAATAACATCTCCCCCTATCCCCTATTAGTGATGTTCTGGGGTCACTTCCCTGCACTGAGCCCCCACAGATCTATGTATTCTGATCTCCCACTAAGCATCCAGTGTATAGGACCCAACTACAACAGCTGCAGGCACTACAACTCCCAGCATGTACTGACAGTCTGCAGCCCTCAGGATATGCTGGGAGTTGTAGTACAGTAGTACAATCCTATGATAACTGCCGCTGTAGACAGATGTATTGCTGGACCTTCAGGGCTGATGGTTGTCACCCACAGATTGCAGCCACCAGGAGACTCTGCATACAGTGATTTATTAAAGGGTTGTCCTCTCAGAAACTACAACTCCCAGCATACCCTGAGAGCTGAATAAATGGAGGGGGTTCTGAGAGTTTCACTTTGACTGAAAATGTTTTTAAGGAAGGATTTGTCACAGATACAGATGAATCCAGGAAAGCAGCGGCCTGTCGTGTCTCACTGGTTTTATATTGGTGGGCACCAAGGATCATTTCCTCTGGTGGGCCCCAGGTACCCCAGTCCGATACTGGACAGAAGCGGACCCCAAACTAAGACGTCCCCGACCTCCTTCACGTCTGTTTGATGAGAAGAGCGGGCATCAAGCAGAGCGGCACCCCAGTACCCAGCACTACTGAGAGCCGGGGGATGCCGCTCAGTAGTACTGGGTGCTGAGTATTCGGTGCTGGGGTGCCAGCCGTGACGGGGTACACACCATGCATACACCACGATGGGGTGCCTGGGGGGGGGTTCACCTCAGCATGCAAAGTGCCTAGGGCAGCATAAATTCTAAATACGGAGAATACGCAGAGAACTACAGCTACCAGGACACCACTGGGGATGGGGGAGGGCAATTACAGCTACCAGGACACCACTAGGGGTTGACTACAGCCACCAGGGGCATTATTACTATATGGGGGCACAGCAGGGGACATTACTATATGGAGGGCACAGCAGGGGACATTACTATATGGAGGGCACAGTAGGGGACATTACTATATGGAGGGCACAGCAGGGGACATTACTATATGGAGGGCACAGCAGGGGACATTATTACTATATGGAGGCACAGCAGGGAGCAATAGTACTATATGGGGACACAGCAGGAGGCATTATTACTATATGGGGGCACAGCAGGGGACATTACTATATGGAGGGCACAGCAGGGGACATTACTATATGGAGGGCACAGCAGGGGACATTATTACTATATGGAGGCACAGCAGGGAGCAATAGTACTATATGGGGTGTACAGCAGAACCATTATTTATATATGTGGACATAGCAGGGGACATTATTACTATATGGGGACATAGGGACTTTAAAACTATTTGGGGCACAGCAAGGGACATACAGGGGGCAACCCACATACCTACTCACTTTACTGGAAATCACACCAAAAAGTGGAATTAATACTGTTTGGGACCTTATGGGTTGGAAAAAGGGAAGGAAGTTGTTGTAAAAGTGCGGAGCCTGAGATGTTTGTCTGGCAGGTCAAACGGAAACGGAAAGTGACGCCTCAGATCAAAGAAGACATCACCTGTAAGTCACTGGATGACATTTCTTTTGTATTTTTTAGAACATTATTCGGTAGGGGTGCCTAGAGTTTATAAAAAAAAAAAAAGTTAGGCTATATTGCTCTAAGCCATAATACCATCACTGCTTCTCGCTAGCAAAAATCATTGGCCACCGGCCGTGCATCGCTACGTCAAAAAGTGATGTGCGACTGATGGCTGATCCAGCCTTATCATATGCTCTGTAAGTGAGCGCCAATCTAGCAGAATGGCGCTGCTTACCCAGGATATCAGGCTGTGTATAATGGCACTAACACAGTGGCTAAGAGCACACAGAAAGTGCTGGGTTCTCACATTGCGTTATTAACACAAACACAATGTGAGAACACACCCTGATACTCACCCCTTCCTGCACCCCTTCCTCTGCACTGCAGCCTCTAGTGACCATCACGTGCACAACAGAGGAGGATGCTGAGCCAGGAGCGAGGAGGGATCTGTGTTAAGTCGCCTACAGTAAGCTGACATCTATATAGATCGTGATATTGTTATTTTTTTTTGGGGGGGGGGGGGGAGGGGCAGCCTCCAACAAAATTGTCGCCCGGGGCCTCCACCAACCTTAATCCGGCCCTGTGTGTATGTGAGTATGTGTGTGTGTGTATGTATGTATGTGAGTATATATACATATATATATATATGTGGGTGTGTGTGTAGGAAAAGAGACAAAGGTGATGGTCCCAGCACTCCGTTTAAAAATAAGCAAAATCTTTATTTCATATCACAAAATAAGGTTAAAAACGGCCCATGAATGGTGTGGAACAGAGGACCTACGCGTTTCGTGCGCATGCGCGCTTAATCATGGTCTAATCAGCATATTACGTAACACGTTAAAAACAAGCTACAAGCAATCCCGGGCATTGGTGTGTATACATCATGAATGACGCATACGAACACCTGTGGGGCGAGTAATGATGTCACCGTATTCACTCAAACACTGATGTATAATAATAATAAGAGACACAATATAAACTGTTACACGCCCTAGAATATAATGGAATGGATATGACGATACTTCTAGTGAAATGAATATCCTAATATCTGGGAAGGTGGATATGCAACCGAAATGGTGAATATCCTGACACCTGTTCACCTGGAGGCTCATGAGTGTGAATGAGAGCCGTACAGGAAAACCGCAAATGGCGCGGTGCGCTGCTAATCACGGCCACACATGAATGAGAGACGCCAAGCCGTGTCTAGATTGCCCAGCACACCCGTCATAATGAGGGACAGTGTGAGGACTGAGAAGGAAAGAGGAAAACATAATATGGAGTCAAAAGGCAAGGTGTGAACAAAGGCAAGGTGTGAACAAAGGCAAGGTGTGAACAAGAAAAAACACAAGGTGTGAACAAGAAAAAAGGCAAGGTGTGAACAAGAAAAAACACAAGGTGTGAACAAAGGCAAGGTGTGAACAAAGGCAAGGTGTGAACAAAGGCAAGGTGTGAACAAAGGCAAGGTGTGAACAAGAACAAAGGCAAGGTAAGAACAAAGGCGAGGTGTGAACAAGAAAAAACACAAGGTGTGAACAAAGGCAAGGTGTGAACAAGAACAAAGGCAAGGTGTGAACAAGAAAAAAGGCAAGGTGTGAACAAAGGCAAGGTGTGAACAAGAACAAAGGCAAGGTGTGAACAAAGGCAAGGTGTGAACAAGAACAAAGGCAAGGTGTGAACAAGAAAAAAGGCAAGGTGTGAACAAGAACAAAGGCAAGGTGTGAACAAGAACAAAGGCAAGGTGTGAACAAGAAAAAAGGCAAGGTGTGAACAAGAACAAAGGCAAGGTGTGAACAAGAAAAAAGGCAAGGTGTGAACAAAGGCAAGGTGTGAACAAGAAAAAACACAAGGTGTGAACAAGAAAAAAGGCAAGGGGTGAACAAAGGCAAGGTGTGAACAAAGGCAAGGTGTGAACAAAGGCAAGGTGTGAACAAAGGCAAGGTGTGAACAAAGGCAAGGTGTGAACAAGAACAAAGGCAAGGTAAGAACAAAGGCAAGGTGTGAACAAAGGCAAGGTGTGAACAAAGGCAAGGTGTGAACAAAGGCAAGGTGTGAACAAGAACAAAGGCAAGGTGTGAACAAGAAAAAACACAAGGTGTGAACAAGAAAAAACACAAGGTGTGAACAAGAAAAAAGGCAAGGTGTGAACAAAGGCAAGGTGTGAACAAAGGCAAGGTGTGAACAAAGGCAAGGTGTGAACAAAGGCAAGGTGTGAACAAAGGCAAGGTGTGAACAAAGGCAAGGTGTGAACAAAGGCAAGGTGTGAACAAGAACAAAGGCAAGGTAAGAACAAAGGCAAGGTGTGAACAAAGGCAAGGTGTGAACAAGAACAAAGGCAAGGTGTGAACAAGAAAAAACACAAGGTGTGAACAAGAAAAAACACAAGGTGTGAACAAGAAAAAAGGCAAGGTGTGAACAAAGGCAAGGTGTGAACAAAGGCAAGGTGTGAACAAGAACAAAGGCAAGGTGTGAACAAGAAAAAACACAAGGTGTGAACAAGAAAAAACACAAGGTGTGAACAAAGGCAAGGTGTGAACAAGAACAAAGGCAAGGTGTGAACAAGAACAAAGGCAAGGTGTGAACAAGAAAAAACACAAGGTGTGAACAAGAAAAAACACAAGGTGTGAACAAGAAAAAAGGCAAGGTGTGAACAAGAAAAAAGGCAAGGTGTGAACAAAGGCAAGGTGTGAACAAAGGCAAGGTGTGAACAAGAAAAAACACAAGGTGTGAACAAAGGCAAGGTGTGAACAAAGGCAAGGTGTGAACAAGAAAAAACACAAGGTGTGAACAAGAAAAAACACAAGGTGTGAACAAGAAAACACACAAGGTGTGAACAAGAAAAAAGGCAAGGTGTGAACAAAGGCAAGGTGTGAACAAAGGCAAGGTGTGAACAAGAAAAAAGGCAAGGTGTGAACAAAGGCAAGGTGTGAACGAGAAAAAACACAAGGTGTGAACAAGAAAAAACACAAGGTGTGAACAAGAAAACACACAAGGTGTGAACAAGAAAAAAGGCAAGGTGTGAACAAAGGCAAGGTGTGAACAAAGGCAAGGTGTGAACAAAGGCAAGGTGTGAACAAAGGCAAGGTGTGAACAAGAAAAAACACAAGGTGTGAACAAAGGCAAGGTGTGAACAAAGGCAAGTTGTGAACAAGAAAAAACACAAGGTGTGAACAAGAACAAAGGCAAGGTGTGAACAAAGGCAAGGTGTGAACAAAGGCAAGGTGTGAACAAGAAAAAACACAAGGTGTGAACAAAGGCAAGGTGTGAACAAAGGCAAGGTGTGAACAAGAAAAAAGGCAAGGTGTGAACAAAGGCAAGGTGTGAACAAGAACAAAGGCAAGGTGTGAACAAGAAAAAAGGCAAGGTGTGAACAAAGGCAAGGTGTGAACAAAGGCAAGGTGTGAACAAAGGCAAGGTGTGAACAAAGGCAAGGTGTGAACAAAGGCAAGGTGTGAACAAAGGCAAGGTGTGAACAAGAAAAAAGGCAAGGTGTGAACAAAGGCAAGGTGTGAACAAGAAAAAAGGCAAGGTGTGAACAAAGGCGAGGTGTGAACAAGAAAAAACACAAGGTGTGAACAAGAAAAAACACAAGGTGTGAACAAGAAAAAACGCAAGGTGTGAACAAGAAAAAACGCAAGGTGTGAACAAGAAAAAAGGCAAGGTGTGAACAAAGGCAAGGTGTGAACAAAGGCAAGGTGTGAACAAGAAAAAAGGCAAGGTGTGAACAAGAAAAAAGGCAAGGTGTGAAAATCTATAGGCAGAGTTACAAAAACCAGGGTAGAAGATCCAGATGGATAAAGCAATATATGTAAGTGAGGTTCAGGCTGAGAAGGTAAGTTAGGGTCAGGTAAATCAGGCTCACAAATCCTCTATAGTGTGGGGATATGTGGTGACTAGTATGTAGAATGAGAAAGGAAATCCGTTCTGAAATGGTGTGTTTAATGTGAAACTATATTCAGCTTCCATGTTCAGTAATGTTGTATGTTGGCTGCCACCTCGTCTAATACCATAGAAACAGAAAGGCGGAGTGTCCCCCTGGGCAGGGCAGTCTTAACAGCATTATGGGCCCCTGGGCAGAGGTGCGAATTGGGCCCCACCCCCCGCGGCCATCGCCATCAAAACCCCCCCATCTTGGCAACCCCGCCCCTAGCTAGTACAATTACGTACAATAAAAAATACAAATTATTGTTAACATAAACTTTAATTCACAATACAGTCTTTCAGCAGCGCAAAAACAAAAAATAACCGTGCCGCCGCACCAAACCAGAGCAGGTTGGCTTCAAAGTATCCAAAAAACGCAATGGAGACAGCACTTCCAACAGCAATCTGCAGGGTTTATTGTCACACCAGTGCAACATGTCTCATATATACAGTATACAGGGAAACAACATGGTTCTCATATATAATAGTCATGTTGTTGCCCCTCTGTATATATAAGACATGTTGTTTTGCCCCTCTCTATATATGAACCATGTTGTTTCCCTGTATATTGTATTATACAGTATACATACAGGCAGACAACATGGTTCTCATATATAATATAATAGTCATGTTGTTGCCCCTCTGTATATATAAGCCGTGTTGTTTCCCTGTATATTGTATTATACAGTATACATACAGGGAGACAACATGGTTCTCATATATAATATAATAGTCATGTTGTTGCCCCTCTGTATATATGAGACATGTTGTTTTGCCCTTCTCTATATATATGCCAGATAACAAGCAACAAATATTACCACCGCATACTGACTAACACCACCGCATACTGACTAACACCACCGCTGCTACTGACTAATCCACTGTACACAGATCACTATCACCTCATCCAGTCATATAGAGGTACCCAGCTCTACACAGGTTCTGTACACCATATACATTACATTACAGTGCAGATACATCAAGTGACTCACAGGGGACGTCTTCTCTGATCGGAGTTCTTCCCTTTTCATCTTCTTCTCCATCTGTCCTGGGCCGTTATGAGAACTTCTCCGAACCACGAATCCACAGAATCTGCCAGACAGACATATTAGGCTCCACACTCTGTCACCATCCTCATCTCTCTACACACTGCACATCTGTATTACCCCCTTATAGATGGCTCCCCCTGTATCCCCCCTATAGATGGCTCCCCCTGTATCCCCCCCTTATAGATGGCTCCCCCCTTATAGATGGCTCCCTCGTATTCCCCCCTTATAGATGGCTCCCCCTGTATCCCCCCTATAGATGGCTCCCCCCTGTATCCCCCCTTATAGATGGCTCCCCCTGTATCCCCCCTATAGATGGCTCCCCCTGTATCCCCCCTATAGATGGCTCCCCCCTGTATCCCCCCTTATAGATGGCTCCCCCTGTATCCCCCCTATAGATGGCTCCCCCTGTATCCCCCCTATAGATGGCTCCCCCTGTATCCCCCCTTATAGATGGCTCCCCCTGTATCCCCCCTATAGATGGCTCCCCCTGTATCCCCCCTATAGATGGCTCCCCCCTGTATCCCCCCTATAGATGGCTCCCCCTGTATCCCCTCCGTATAGATGGCTCCCCCTGTATTACCCCCTTATAGATGGTTCCCCCTGTATCACCCCCTTATAGATGGCTCCCCCCTGTATCCCCCCCTATAGATGGCTCCCCCTGTATCCCCCCTATAGATGGCTCCCCCTGTATTACCCCCTTATAGATGGCTTCCCCCTGTATCCCCCCTATAGATGGCTTCCCCCTGTATCCCCCCTATAGATGGCTCCCCCTGTATCCCCCTATAGATGGCTCCCCCTGTACCCCCCCTATAGATGGCCCCCCCCCTGTATATGGCTCCCCCCTGTATCCCCCCCTATAGATGGCTCCCCCTGTATCCCCCACTATAGATGGCTCCCCCTGTATCCCCCCTATAGATGGCGCCCCCGTATTCCCCCCTTATAGATGGCTCCCCCTGTATCCCCCCCTATAGATGGCTCCCCCTGTATCCCCCACTATAGATGGCTCCCCCTGTATCCCCCCCTATAGATGGCTCCCCCTGTATCCCCCCTATAGATGGCTCGCCCCTGTATCCCCCCCTATAGATGGCTCCCCCTGTATCCCCCCCTATAGATGTCTCCCCCTGTATCCCCCACTATAGATGGCTCCCCTCTGTATCCCCCCTATAGATGGCTCCCCCGTATTCCCCCCTTATAGATGGCTCCCCCTGTATCCCCCCCTATAGATGGCTCCCCCTGTATCCCCCACTATAGATGGCTCCCCTCTGTATCCCCCCTATAGATGGCTCCCCCTGTATCCCCCCCTATAGATGGCTCCCCCGTATTCCCCCCTTATAGATGGCTCCCCCTGTATCCCCCCCTATAGATGGCTCCCCCTGTATCCCCCACTATAGATGGCTCCCCCGTATTCCCCCCTTATAGATGGCTCCCCCGTATTCCCCCCCTATAGATGGCTCCCCCTGTATCCCCCACTATAGATGGCTCCCCTCTGTATCCCCCCTATAGATGGCTCCCCCGTATTCCCCCCTTATAGATGGCTCCCCCGTATTCCCCCCTTATAGATGGCTCCCCCTGTATTCCCCCCTATAGATGGCTCCCCCGTATTCCCCCCTTATAGATGGCTCCCCCGTATTCCCCCTTATAGATGGCTCCCCCGTATTCCCCCCTTATAGATGGCTCCCCCTGTATTCCCCCCTATAGATGGCTCCCCCGTATTCCCCCCGTATAGATGGCTCCCCCCCGTATTCCCCCTTATAGATGGCTCCCCTGTATCCCCCCCTATAGATGGCTCCCCCTGTATCCCCCCCTATAGATGTCTCCCCCTTATTCCCCCCCTATAGGTGGCTCCCCCCTGTATCCCCCCTATAGATGGCTCCCCCTGTATATGGCTCCCCCCTGTATCCCCCCTATAGATGGCTCCCCCTGTATATGGCTCCCCCCTGTATCCCCCCCTATAGATGGCTCCCCCTATATCCCCCCCTATAGATGGCTCCCCCTGTATTCCCCCCTTATAGATGGCTCCCCCTGTACCCCCCCTTATAGATGGCTCCCCTCTGTATCCCCCCTATAGATGGCTCCCCCGTATTCCCCCCTTATAGATGGCTCCCCCCTGTATCCCCCCCCCTATAGATGGCTCCCCCTGTATCCCCCCCCTATAGATGGCTCCCCCTGTATCCCCCCTATAGATGGCTTCCCCCGTATTCCCCCTTATAGATGGCTCCACCGTATTCCCCCTTATAGATGGCTCCACCGTATTCCCCCCTATAGATGGCTCCCCCCGTATTCCCCCCCCTATAGATGGCTCCCCCCGTATTCCCCCCCTATAGATGGCTCCCCCATATTCCCCCCCTATAGATGGCTCCCCCTGTATCCCCCCCCCTATAGATGGCTCCCCCTGTATCCCCCCCTATAGATGGCTCCCCCTGTATCCCCCCGTATAGATGGCTCCCCCGTATTCCCCCTTATAGATGGCTCCCCCTGTATCCCCCCCCTATAGATGGCTCCCCCTGTATTCCCCCCTTATAGATGGCTCCCCTCTGTATCCCCCACTATAGATGGCTCCCCTCTGTATCCCCCCTATAGATGGCTCCCCTCTGTATCCCCCGTATAGATGGCTCCCCCGTATTCCCCCCTTATAGATGGCTCCCCCCTGTATCCCCCTATAGATGGCTCCCCCCTGTATCCCCCCCTATAGATGGCTCCCCCCGTATTCCCCCCTATAGATGGCTCCCCCGTATTCCCCCCTTATAGATGGCTCCCCCCTGTATTCCCCCGTATAGATGGCTCCCCCCTGTATCCCCCTATAGATGGCTCCCCCCCTGTATCCCCCCCCTATAGATGGCTCCCCCCTGTATCCCCCCTATAGATGGCTCCCCCGTATTCCCCCCTTATAGATGGCTCCCCCCTGTATTCCCCCGTATAGATGGCTCCCCCCTGTATCCCCCCGTATAGATGGCTCCCCCCTGTATCCCCCCCATAGATGGCTCCCCCGTATTCCCCCCTTATAGATGGCTCCCCCCTGTATCCCCCCGTATAGATGGCTCCCCCCTGTATCCCCCCCTTATAGATGGCTCCCCCGTATTCCCCCCCCCTTATAGATGGCTCCCCCGTATTCCCCCCTTATAGATGGCTCCCCCCTGTATCCCCCCCATAGATGGCTCCCCCGTATTCCCCCCTTATAGATGGCTCCCCCGTATTCACCCCTTATAGATGGCTCCCCCCTGTATCCCCCCGTATAGATGGCTCCCCCCTGTATCCCCCCCTTATAGATGGCTCCCCCGTATTCCCCCCCCCCTTATAGATGGCTCCCCCCGTATTCCCCCCTTATAGATGGCCCCCTGCACAGCAGATAAAAAAAACAAACACCCAACTCACCTACCAGCACTCCCCCTGTATTCCCCCCTTATAGATGGCTCCCCCGTCGCTGCTTCCTCTCCTCTTCTGCCCCGGCTGATGCGTCTCTCCCTGGGGGATTCTCAGGGAGCGCACACATCCGGAAGCTCAGTGTGCACCCAGGCCGGGACTTCCGGTACAGGAAACCCCAGCGACGCGCACTGAGGTTCCTGATGCGTGCGCTCCCGGAGAATCCCCCAGGGAGCGACCCATCAGCCGGGGCCGGATTTCCTCTTGCGACCGCAGGGGCCCCCTAGGACGCAAGGGCCCCCGGGCAGCCGCCTACCATGCCCGATGGGTAAGACGGCCCTGGCCCTGGGGTTTCTGGATGAAATGGTTAGATGCCCCTGAACAACTGGGGTTATTTCGCTTCTGTATATCGGCGCTCACTTATAAGGTTACGGATGGTACAGACAACAGATTGGCACACAATAATGGATGCCACAAAATCACTTTCACAGTTGATGAATTTGTCTATTTTGAACATCTTAGTGTCACTGGAGTTAGTGAATTCCTTAACCGTATGTGTGTATTGGCACATATTACACCGCACCAAGCCGCATCTGTGATTGCCCACTATGTGTTTGGTAGTATTGGCTTGCAATGGTTTAAGCGTGCTGGGTGACAGCAAGTCGCCCAATGACTGTCCCTTCCGTGCCACACAACTTACCTCCTGGTGTGTGTGTCTCTATATGTGTGTGTGTGTGTGTGTGTGTGTGTATGTGAGTATATATATATATATATATATATATATATATATATATATATATATATGTGTATGTGTGTGTGTGTATGTGTGTCTGTATATGTGTGTGTATGTGAGTATGTGTGTGTGTGTATGTGAGTGTGTGTGTGTGTGTGTATGTGAGTATATATATATATGTGTGTGTGTGTGTGTGTGTGTGTGTGTATGTGTGTCTGCATATGTGTGTGTATGTGAGTATGTGTGTGTATGTGTGTCTGTATATGTGCGTATGTGAGTATGTGTGTGTGTGTGTATGTGAGTATATATATATATATATATATATGTGTGTGTGTGTGTGTGTGTATGTGTGTCTGTATATGTGTGTATGTGAGTATGTGTGTGTGTGTATGTGAGTATATATATGTGTGTGTGTGTGTGTGTGTGTGTGTGTATGTGTGTCTGTATATGTGTGTGTTTGTGTTTGTATATGTGTCTGTGTGTATGTGTTCGTGTGTGTGTATATGGTGGTGTGTGTGTATATATATATATATATGTGTGTGTGTGTGTGTGTGTGTGTGTGTATATATATATATATATATATATATATATATATATATATATATATGCATGTCTGTGTGTCAGTATATGTGTGTGTGTGTATTTATGTGTGTATGTATGTATGTGTGTGTATATATATGTATGTATGTATGTGTGTGTGTGTGTATATATATATATATATATGCATGTCTGTGTGTCAGTATGTGTGTGTATATAATGTATAGTGTGTGTATGTATGTATGTATGTATGTATGTATGTGTGTGTGTGTGTGTGTGTGTGTGTGTAGTATGCCACCACGGGTGTTACTAGTGGTTACACCATTCGCAAAAGCCTGTACTTTTTGGATGTGAGTGGTGATGTAGTAATGTTAAGGTTTTGCCACAAGATGTCACTATTGTAAGTATATGTACTTGCACAGCTGCAGGACTGTAAGGGTTATTGTTTATTGATATGTCACATGGATCTGTAGACCAATGAGTGTGTTCTCTTCTTCTGTCCTATCACTTCTCTCTTTACTTCTTCTCTATGCACTCTTCACCCACTCACAGCGCAC
>JAQFWZ010000097.1:563368-655868 GCA_027789725.1 Dendropsophus ebraccatus | reverse complement strand
ACTTATCACCTTCATGGCAGCAATGGGGATCAGAAACCCGCTTAGGCTCAGATTAGAATTCATCGACTGAATAAAGTATCCGGAAGAAACCTGGAGACAGAACATAGAGACCTTTCATGGTAGGGTCTGATGAGGGGGCCGTGGGGCCATACATGGAAGGGTGTGATAAGGGGGCCGTGGGGCCATACATGGTAGGGTGTGATAAGGGGGCCGTGGGGTCGTACATGGTAGGGTGTGATGATGAGGGGGCCGTGGGGCCGTACATGGTAGGGTGTGCTGAGGGGGCCGTGGGGCCATACATGGTAGGGTGTGATGAGGGGGCCGTGGGGCCATACATGGAAGGGTGTGATAAGGGGGCCGTGGGGCCATACATGGTAGGGTGTGATAAGGGGGCCGTGGGGTCGTACATGGTAGGGTGTGATGATGAGGGGGCCGTGGGGCCATACATGGTAGGGTGTGATGATGAGGGGGCCGTGGGGCCATACATGGTAGGGTGTAATGATGAGGGGGCCGTGGGGCCATACATGGTAGGGTGTGATGAGGGGGCCGTGGGGCCATACATGGTAGGGTGTAATGATGAGGGGGCCGTGGGGCCATACATGGTAGGGTGTGATGAGGGGGCCGTGGGGTCGTACATGGTAGGGTGTGATGATGGGGCCGTGGGGCCATACATGGTAGGGTGTGATGAGGGGGCCGTGGGGCCATACATGGTAGGGTGTGATGATGAGGGGGCCGTGGGGCCATACATGGTAGGGTGTGATGATGAGGGGGCCGTGGGGCCATACATGGTAGGGTGTGATGATGAGGGGGGCCGTGGGGCCATACATGGTAGGGTGTGATGATGAGGGGGCCGTGGGGCCATACATGGTAGGGTGTGATGAGGGGGGCCGTGGGGTCGTACATGGTAGGGTGTGATGAGGGGGCCATACATGGTAGGGTGTAATGATGAGGGGGCCGTGGGGCCATACATGGTAGGGTGTAATGATGAGGGGGCCGTGGGGTCGTACATGGTAGGGTGTGATGATGGGGCCGTGGGGCCATACATGGTAGGGTGTGATGAGGGGGCCGTGGGGCCATACATGGTAGTGTCTGATGAGGGGGGCCGTGGGGCCATACATGGTAGGGTGTGATGATGAGGGGGCTGTGGGGCCATACATGGTAGGGTGTAATGATGAGGGGGCCGTGGGGTCGTACATGGTAGGGTGTGATGAGGGGGCCATACATGGTAGGGTGTGATGATGGGGCCGTGGGGCCATACATGGTAGGGTGTGATGATGGGGCCGTGGGCCATACATGGTAGGGTGTGATGAGGGGGCCGTGGGGACATACATGGTAGTGTCTGATGAGGGGGCCGTGGGGCCATACATGGTAGTGTCTGATGAGGGGGCCGTGGGGCCATACATGGTAGTGTCTGATGAGGGGGGCCGTGGGGTCGTACATGGTAGTGTCTGATGAGGGGGCCGTGGGGCCATACATGGTAGGGTGTAATGATGAGGGGGCCGTGGGGCCATACATGGTAGGGTGTAATGATGAGGGGGCCGTGGGGCCATACATGGTAGGGTGTGATGATGGGGCCGTGGGGCCATACATGGTAGGGTGTGATGAGGGGGCCGTGGGGCCATACATGGTAGTGTCTGATGAGGGGGCCGTGGGGCCATACATGGTAGTGTCTGATGAGGGGGGCCGTGGGGCCATACATGGTAGGGTGTGATGATGAGGGGGCCGTGGGGCCATACATGGTAGGGTGTGATGATGAGGGGGCCGTGGGGCCATACATGGTAGGGTGTGATGAGGGGGCCGTGGGGCCATACATGGTAGGGTGTGATGATGAGGGGGCCGTGGGGCCATACATGGTAGTGTCTGATGAGGGGGCCGTGGGGCCGTACATGGTAGTGTCTGATGAGGGGGGCTGTGGGGTCGTACATGGTAGGGTGTGATGAGGGGGCCGTGGGGCCATACATGGTAGTGTCTGATGAGGGGGGCCGTGGGGCCATACATGGTAGGGTGTGATGAGGGGGCCGTGGGGCCATACATGGTAGGGTGTGATGAGGGGGCCGTGGGGCCATACATGGTAGGGTGTGATGAGGGGGGCCGTGGGGCCATACATGGTAGGGTGTGATGATGAGGGGGCCGTTGGGCCATACATGGTAGTGTCTGATGAGGGGGCCGTGGGGTCGTACATGGTAGGGTGTGATGAGGAGGGGGCCGTGGGGCCATACATGGTAGGGTGTGATGAGGAGGGGGCCGTGGGGCCATACATGGTAGGGTGTGATGAGGAGGGGGCCGTGGGGCCATACATGGTAGTGTCTGATGAGGGGGCCGTTGGGTCGTACATGGTGTATGGTGGTATATTACGGGCAGTATCGCCCATCATCACCCGATCACCCACCTGAGAGGTGCAAATCCTGTACAGAACCTGTAAGGCAAAAAGTGGGAGGAGCCTCAGTACCGCCTTGGCATTTTCCACATGGAACTCGCTGTAGCAGCCGCCATGATATTCCTTAGCGCGATCCAACCAGCTGGGAACGTGTCCCCCAACGTGACGATAATGGAGGCAACACATCCGCAATGCGTTCACAAATACCCCGAGCGTTGTCACCAGGGAGCCGGCTGTAAGAGAGCAACCCATGGATCACACATCTATCATAGATCACACATCATGGATCACATATCTATCATGGATCACACATCATGGATCACATATCTATCATGGATCACATATCTATCATGGATCACACATCTATCATGGATCACACATCTATCATGGATCACACATCTATCATGTATCATATATCTATCATGGATCACACATCATGGATCACACATCTATCATGGATCACACATCTATCATGTATCATATATCTATCATGGATCACACATCTATCATGGATCACACATCTATCATGGATCACACATCTATCATGGATCACACATCTATCATGGATCACACATCTATCATGTATCATATATCTATCATGGATCACATATCTATCATGGATCACATATCTATCATGGATCACATATCTATCATGGATCACACATCTATCATGGATCACATATCTATCATGGATCACATATCTATCATGGATCACACATCTATCATGGATCACACATCTATCATGTATCATATATCTATCATGGATCACACATCTATCATGGATCACACATCTATCATGTATCATATATCTATCATGTATCATATATCTATCATGGATCACACATCTATCATGGATCACACATCTTTCATGGATCACATATCTATCATGGATCACACATCTATCATGGATCATATATCTATCATGGATCACATATCTATCATGGATCACACATCTATCATGGATCACACATCTTTCATGGATCACATATCTATCATGGATCACACATCTATCATGGATCACACATCTATCATGGATCACACATCTATCATGGATCACACATCTATCATGGATCACATATCTATCATGGATCACATATCTATCATGGATCACATATCTATCATGGATCACACATCTATCATGGATCACATAGCACACAGACACACTGCACACAAACACACACACACACACACACACACACACACACACACACACACACTGTGCCCATGTGCATGTACAGTTTCTGTGTACAGTGTGTCTGTCTGTGTGTGTGCATTGCATCTGTGTGTCTGTCCTGGGCACACAGACACTGTACATGCACATGGGCACACAGTACAGGCACACAGATCTAATGCACACGGACATACTGTGTACACACACACGCAGATACACGCCCAGATGCACTGCACACAGACACTGTACACACACACACACAAATGTAGATTGATACACGGCACATGGACATACTGTACTCTCACACAGATGTACTACACACCCAGATGGACGCACTGTGTACATACACACAC
Organism: Dendropsophus ebraccatus; assembly: GCA_027789725.1. NCBI lineage: Eukaryota > Metazoa > Chordata > Amphibia > Anura > Hylidae > Dendropsophus > Dendropsophus ebraccatus. Next base: position 651,967 of record JAQFWZ010000097.1, on the reverse strand, counting down.
ACACGGACGCACTGTGTACATACACACACGGACGCACTGTGTACATACACACACACACGGACGCACTGTGTACATACACACACACACGGACGCACTGTGTACATACACACACACACGGACGCACTGTGTACATACACACACACACGGACGCACTGTGTACATACACACACACACGGACGCACTGTGTACATACACACACGGACGCACTGTGTACATATACACACACACACGGACGCACTGTGTACATACACACACACACACGGACGCACTGTGTACACACACACACACGGACGCACTGTGTACACACACGGATGCCCCCCACCCGTCATAAAGTAACAACCCCCCCCCCCCCCCCCCCCCCCAAACCAGCTTCCCTTTCACAAGGGAAAATCGTGTTGATGTGGAGGCCACAGCATTGGTTATACAGATAGAGACAATTGTCATGAAGAAAAGACAACTCTCCCCAGTATCACCCATTAGATAAGAATAAGGCACAGGATTATCAGGATTATGTTCAGTGACCCGGGTAGGAACCTCCCTATCCTGAGGCCAACGGACCAGCCGGGGCGCCCACCATCAGGATGACCCAATCATCTACCGTCTAGCGCCCCTCCTCCCTCCCTATCCTGAGGCCAACGGACCAGCCGGGGCGCCCACCATCAGGATGACCCAATCATCTACCGTCTAGCGCCCCTCCTCCCTCCCTATCCTGAGGCCAACGGACCAGCCGGGGCGCCCACCATCAGGATGACCCAATCATCTACCGTCTAGCGCCCCTCCTCCCTCCCTGTGTCCCATTACGGTGAGTAGTTGCAGCACGCTGATCTGTCAGTAGTAATAGGGCTTCCATTGGGCGGTGTCGGAGATTCCTGGACGGTACACCAGGTGCATCAAGCCAAGGGCCCCAAATACTTTCTAATTTCTTGGATGCCTTTCTTTTTTGATATACCCCTTTTTCTAAAGGTATAACCACATTAAGTCTGGCTCTAAGTTCTGTGATGGTGGGCGCACTCGCCTGTATCCAGTGATGGGCGGTTAATTTACGCACCTGGTATAGAATCCTGCATATAGCCAGCTCAATACCAGTAGGCTCCTCCTCCTCGGGCACTAGACTCAGTATACAGTATACTCCATATACCCTTTGTATGAGGGCGACCACCTCCCTCCAGTATTCCTCCAACTCAGTGCAACTCCACGTCAGGTGTATAATATGGGCGTCCGCTAGGCCACATCTAGGGCAATTAGTCAGCACGTACACCAATCCTATGCAGAAACTTGGGCGTCCTGTACACCCGGTGTAGTAAGAACAATTGAGAGGATCTATGCGTCTCTGACACAGCCAATAAGGGAGTTAGGGCAAGTATGTCTGTCCATTGCTCGTCAGTTATGGGGCCTAGGTCTGCTTCCCACTGCTCCTTAGCCACCAGGGGTCGTCTTGAGAGGTAGGCCTCTAGCAGTTCCTGATATATTAGGGATATCAGACCTTTGGAATCTGATGCAGTGAGAACCGTGCCAAGTATTGGTGGTGTGGATATGGTGACTGGTGTCCTACCAAGCTGTCGTAGTTGCAGATACCTAGAGAAGGCCGAGTGTGGCAGATCGTAGTCAGCCTGGAGTTGGGCGTAGGATTTTAGGGCTCCCTCACTATACAGTTGTGAAAGTGTATGCACCCCCTTTGTGTCCCAGAAGGCAGCCCCGTCTGATGCACAGATGAGGAAAATCTGCATTATGCCACAGTGGGGTGTATTTGGTGTAGGACGTGCAATTCCAGAAGGATTTAGCCTGTGACCAGACCTTTGTGAGCATTGGCAGAATGAGAGGTACATCTGGTGGTCTCGGGTGAGACGCCATTTCTAGCAAATATATAGGAGTTCGCCCTTCAGCCACACACTGAAACAGTAGGCCCGTGGGAGCCATGTTCCCCGATCCGGCCCATCCTCTGAGTTATTGCACCTGTGCAGCTAAATAATATAGAGAAGGGTTGGGTACCGCCAATCCTCCCCGATCTTCACCCCTCTGCAGCGTGTCTAACCAGATTCTAGGGGTCTTCCCATCCCATATCAGTTCTCGAAACAAGGACTGGATGCAGGTAAAATATGTCATAGGCACCCATACTGGCGCATTATGTGATATATACAAAAACTGCGGCATCAGTATCATTTTCGTTAGATCTGCCTACAAGCGATAGGGGAAGCTTGCGCCATATCCTTATCTTACTGGCCGACCTTACCATTAGAGGGGACAGATTTAGGGATAGATATTTAGAGACATCCAAAGTGACCTGCACCCCCAAGTATCTGAATTGAGAAACAACAGGGACAGCTGCGCCCGACAGACGGAGCATCCAGGGGCAGCAGCGCCGACTTGTCCCAATTGTTTGTCAACCCCGAGTACCTGCCAAATGTAGAGAGAAGGTCCATGACTAGTGGTAGGGAACTCGCTGCATCCCTCAGGAATAGGAGCATGTCATCGGCATACACTGCCATCCTCAATCCTTCCATGCCTACAACCCACTATACCATTTGAGGCCCGAACCATGCAGGCCAGTGGCTCGATAGCCAATGAAAAGCGAAATGGGGAGAGGGGGCACCCCTGCCTGGTTCCCCGTTGGAGGAGGAACGATTCGGACAGCAGACCGTTTACTCTGAGTCGTGCAGATGGCTCGGTATAGAGTAGTTTAATCCACAAAATATATTTAGGACTGAAGCCCATGCGAGACAGCACACACCATAAGTATTCCCACTCAACGCTGTCAAATGCTTTGGCAGCGTCAAGTGAGAGGAGCGCCCTCTGCCCCGAACTCCCCCCCCCCCCCCCCCCCCCCCCCCCCCCCAGTTGGCGCCTGCAAATTGAAGAATACACGTCGTATATTATCTGCAGTGGATTTTCCAGGCATAAATCCAGTCTGGTCACCATGGACCAAACCCAAGATAACCCGAATCAGTCTATTGGCCAGCGCCTTGGCTATGATTTTGATATCTACGCACAATAGTGAGATTGGCCTGTATGAACCCATTTGTTGTAAGTTTTTGCCCGGCTTCGGAATGAGGACTATTATTGCCTCTCTCATAGAGGCAGGCAATATTCCCTCTGCCGTGGAGGAGTCAAAGGTGGCCAAGAGTTGTGTCAATAGGCACTCACTGTGTAATTCAAAGAATTCACTGGGCAAACCATCCGACCCAGGCGAGCGTCCATTGGGAAAGTCCTCCAACTCCTCCACCGTCAGGGGACCATCTAATTGTTCCCTCTGTGTCAGGGATGTTAGAGACAAACTCCATTATTTCACTAGAAGTGGGCAACAGTGTAGAGGAATAGGTTTCCTTGTAACACGACAGCATTGCCTGCAGGATGTCCCTGTCCCCGGTAATTAACCCACCATCTGGTCCATTCAATTGCAGTATAAATGACGGTCCCCTTTGTGCTGAGGCTATTCTAGCGAGTAGCCTACCCGTGCTCGCCGCACTTTCATAGTATGCTAGCTTTTGAAAGAATATTTTATTGTCCGTAACTTGTTCTAGGTGCTCTTTAAAGATTGTTTGGGCCTCATCCCATGTCTTCCTTGTGGCCTCCGAGGGGTTACTAATGAACCGCTGCTGCGTCTCTACTACCCTTTTCTGCAGCCAATTGTGGATAAGTTTTGATTTAGTTTTACAGGTGTTTATATCTTTTATGAGGAGACCTCGGATATATGACTTTAGGGTGTCCCATATTATTAATGGAGATGCGGTACCCCTATATATATGGAGAAAAGACTCCATTTCAGCAGCTAAGCGGGAAGTAGATCCAATGATTTCAAGCCAATACGGATTCAACCGCCAGGGGGCTCTTAGAACACCCAATGGGGCACCGCTCCCTATGTCCACTTTCAGGGGGGAGAGATCGGATAGGCCGCCAGGTAAGTATTCCACCTCCAGGGTAACCTGCCTCATTAGATTGTTCCCTATCGCCAGATCAATGCGGGACAGTGTGCCATGCGATGAGGAGTAACAGGAGAACTGGGCACCCTGTGGGTGCTTCACACGCCAGAGATCCAACATGCCAGACTCCTCCAGCTCTTGTGACATGCCCAAGGGGTGAGGCACCAGACCACTATATGAGACATGAAGCTTATCTAACTGCGGATCCATAACGTTAGTAAAGTCTCCTATTAGGAGTGTAGGCACCTCCGGTACTGTCATGGTAAAGGTAAGTATACTGCGTAGCGTGGCATGAGAGTAAGAGGGGGGGGGGATGTACAATGCTATTATTACATAGCGCACCCGACAAATCCCACAGTAGAGACATACATATCGACCCTCAGACCAGGGAACACTGACCCCCCTTGCGTGCGAAGAAAAGGTGGAGTGATATGCATGTCCCACCCAAGACTTATTCAGAATGTCTGTAGTGTCGTCTGTAAGATGTGTTTCAGATAGACATAATATGGCAGGTTGAAATTTATGTAGGGCCTGAAATACCGCTAACCGTTTTGTGGGCGAGCCCAACCCTCTCACATTCCATGCTATAATTGTTAGTCGCTGTGCCATGTGGACGCTAGGGGGTAGGAATACATATATATATATATATAGTCTCCAATACGAGAGTTGCATTTGGGCGAGCATAGCACATATTATCAGCCCTCCAATATAATAGTCATCTTTTAGAAAAATAACGGTTATCAAAAAACTGGAAACATGTCCGCAACTGGCGGTTATCGGGGTCCGAACAAAAGACCCAACCATAGAGCAGTACATAGGCCATTCCTGAACTTCTGCTGAGCTCCTAGCAAACTTGGGCCCTGCCACTACATACAGAAAAGAAAGACGAACCCGATAGAAAGGGGAGCGGGGACAGGGATAGCTAAGAAAGCCCCTCCCGTAAGATATAGCGAACACTATAGCAGACATCCCATCCCGCTTATCAGCTTAAAGGACAGTTATGGAACATGTAGTACATCCTTGAGTTTTCGTATTATCTTGCCTCAGTGGTAACGACGTTCCAAAGAAAAGAAAGGTAAACACAATACAAGCGGAGGCGGGAAGACGGAGGGGTGGATCATACCCCCAACAGTGGACAATGAACACCGCAGCCCATATCCCCTCCTGCACCGCAGCCCATATCCCCTCCTGCACCGCAGCCCATATCCCCTCCTGCACCGCAGCCCATATCCCCTCCTGCACCGCAGCCCATATCCCCTCCTGCACCGCAGCCCATATCCCCTCCTGCACCGCAGCCTCTCTCTCCTCCTGCACCGCAGCCCATATCCCCTCCTGCACGCAGCTCACATCCCCTCTTGCACCGCAGCCCATATCCCCTCCTGCACCGCAGCCCATATCCCCTCCTGCACCGCAGCCCATATCCCCTCCTGCACCGCAGCCCATATCCCCTCCTGCACCGCAGCCCATATCCCCTCCTGCACCGCAGCCCATATCCCCTCCTGCACCGCAGCCCATATCCCCTCCTGCACCGCAGCCTCTCTCTCCTCCTGCACCGCAGCCCATATCCCCTCCTGCACGCAGCTCACATCCCCTCCTGCACAGGAGCTCACATCCCCTCCTGCACCGCAGCCCATATCCCCTCCTGCACCGCAGCCCATATCCCCTCCTGCACCGCAGCCCATATCCCCTCCTGCACCGCAGCCCATATCCCCTCCTGCACCGCAGCCCATATCCCCTCCTGCACCGCAGCCCATATCCCCTCCTGCACCGCAGCCCATATACCCTCCTGCACCGCAGCCCATATCTCCTCCTGCACCGCAGCTCATATCTCCTCCTGCACCGCAGCTCATATCCCCTCCTGCACCGCAGCCCATATCTCCTCCTGCACCGCAGCCCATATCCCCTCCTGCACCGCAGCTCATATCCCCTCCTGCACCGCAGCCTCTCTCTCCTCCTGCACCGCAGCCCATATCCCCTCCTGCACCGCAGCCCATATCCCCTCCTGCACCGCAGCTCATATCCCCTCCTGCACCGCAGCCTCTCTCTCCTCCTGCACCGCAGCCCATATCCCCTCCTGCACCGCAGCCTCTCTCTCCTCCTGCACCGCAGCCTCTCTCTCCTCCTGCACCGCAGCCTCTCTCTCCTCCTGCACCGCAGCCTCTTTCTCCTCCTGCACCGCAGCCTCTCTCTCCTCCTGCACTGCAGCCTCTCTCTCCTCCTGCACCGCAGCCCATATCCCCTCCTGCACCGCAGCCTCTCTCTCCTCCTGCACCGCAGCCCATATCTCCTCCTGCACCGCAGCCCATATCCCCTCCTGCACCGCAGCCCATATCCCCTCCTGCACCGCAGCCCATATCCCCTCCTGCACCGCAGCCTCTCTCTCCTCCTGCACCGCAGCCCATATCCCCTCCTGCACCGCAGCCTCTCTCTCCTCCTGCACCGCAGCCCATATCTCCTCCTGCACCGCAGCCTCTCTCTCCTCCTGCACCGCAGCCTCTCTCTCCTCCTGCACCGCAGCCTCTCTCTCCTCCTGCACCGCAGCCTCTCTCTCCTCCTGCACCGCAGCCTCTCTCTCCTCCTGCACCGCAGCCTCTCTCTCCTCCTGCACCGCAGCCTCTCTCTCCTCCTGCACCGCAGCCTCTCTCTCCTCCTGCACCGCAGCCTCTCTCTCCTCCTGCACCGCAGCCTCTCTCTCCTCCTGCACCGCAGCCTCTCTCTCCTCCTGCACCGCAGCCTCTCTCTCCTCCACCGCAGCCTCTCTCTCCTCCTGCACCGCAGCCTCTCTCTCCTCCTGCACCGCAGCCTCTCTCTCCTCCTGCACCGCAGCCTCTCTCTCCTCCTGCACCGCAGCCTCTCTCTCCTCCTGCACCGCAGCCTCTCTCTCCTCCTGCACCGCAGCCTCTCTCTCCTCCTGCACCGCAGCCTCTCTCTCCTCCTGCACATCAGCTTAAAGAACATTCACAGAACGTCTAGATCATTCTCAACGTTACATATTAACTTGTGTCAATGGTAGCCATGAACTACTACTTCTCTATCTATATCTTTGACAGGATATAGGTGTATCATCGTCCCAGCAATCCTTATCTGTAATGTCTGTCTGGCCTGCGTCCAGTGGCGTAGCCACCGTGGTCGCAGGGGTCACCTCTGCGACCTGGCCCGGCGTCGAGGGGGTCCGCGCCCAACAATCTATCCCCTGCTCCCGGCCGTCCTCCGCTGCGGGTTCCCGCTGTGACCGCAAGCATTCTTTCGCTTGCGGTCATAAGAGTCAGTGTCGGACGGGCCCCCGGCGATGCTCAGCTTCCCAGTGGTGTCCCCGCCATTCCCGGGCAGCATAGGCACCAGGGAGCTGTGTGCACCGGAGTTGTTACTTCCGGGTCAGGGAGCGCGTATGCTGCCCGGGAATGGCGGGGACACCACTGGGAAGCTGAGCATCGCCGGGGGCCCGTCCGACACCTCAGAAGAATAGATGAGAAGGGAGCTGCGACGGGGGAGCGAGGTGTTAGGTGAGGGTTTTTTTCTTTGTTTTTATCTGCTTTTCAGGTGACAAATATAAAAGGACAACACAGGCAATCTACAAGGGGGGCATATATAGGGGAACAACACAGTGGGGGCATCTACATGGGGGGCAGTATAAGGGGGGCAACAGAGAGGGGCCATCTATAAGGGGGGGCATCAATATGGGGGACAACATAAGGGGGGCATGTATAAGGGGGCAACACAGAGGGGCCAGCTATAAGGGGGGGCAACATAAGGAGGACAACATAGAGGAGCCATCTGTAAGGGGGGCAACACAGGGGGCTATCTAAAAGGGAGGGGGGCAACATAAGTGGTCCATCTACAAGGGGGGGCAACATAAGGGGAACAACACAGGAAGGCATCTATAAGGGGGGGGCAACATAAGGGGGCCATCTATAAGGGGAGGCCTTGTAAGGAGGGCATCTATAAGGGTGACATCACAGGGGGCCATCTAAAATGGGGGCAGAGGGGGACAACACAGGGGGCATCTTTAAGGGGGAATACACAGAAATGGTCAATCTGTAAGGGACACTAGACAGAGGGGGGCATCTATAAGGGGGACTACACAGGGGGGGGGGTGTATACTATAGGGGATACAGAGGGGACCATCTATAAGGGGGACTTCAAAGGAGCCATCTATAAGGGGGACTAAACGAGGGGGAATCTACTATAGGGGACTACACAGAGAGGGGCTGCACAAAGGAGATGCACAAGGGGCCATCTATATGGAAGACTGAGCTAGGGACCATCAACACAGAGGGGGGCATCTATAAGGGGGACTACACAGGGGGGGGGTGTATACTATAGGGGATACAGAGGGGACCATCTATAAGGGGGACTTCAAAGGAGCCATCTATAAGGGGGACTAAACGAGGGGGAATCTACTATAGGGGACTACACAGAGAGGGGCTGCACAAAGGAGATGCACAAGGGGCCATCTATATGGAAGACTGAGCTAGGGACCATCTACACAGAGGGGGGCATATACTATCATGGGGATCACATAGTCAGCCTACCCACTTAAAGTGACTGTACCACCAGGCCCAGGCTGAAGCACTGGAGGCGACCGACCCACCCCCAGTGGGAAGAAACCCTAGCCCCTCTATGACGTGTCTCCATTAGAATCAATGGATCCCTATCATAGAGGTGCGGGGGTTTCCTCCCACTGAGGGTGGGTCGGCCGCCTCCAGTGCTTTAGCCTGGGCCTGGTGGTACAGTCACTTTAATGAGGGTGTAAAGGGGCCAATACAGATGTGCAGTGTGTATAGAGATGAGGATGGTGCCAGTATGAGGAGCCTAATATGTCTGTCTGGCAGATTCTGTGGATTTGTGGCTCGGAGAAGTTCTCATGACGGCCCAGGACAGATGGAGAAGAAGATGAAAAGGGAAGAACTCCAATTAGAGAAGACGTCCCCTGTGAGTCACTTGATATAACTGCACTGTGATGTATATGGTGTATAGAGCCTGTGTAGAGCTGGGGCCACCTCTATATGACTGGATGAGGTGATGGTGATCTGTGTACAGTGGATGTTAGTCAGTATGCGGTGGTGTTAGTCAGTATGTGGTGGTGTTTGTTACTTGTAATCTGGTACAGTGTTTTATTGGTCTTAGTATACTGGATTTGGTCAGTAACAATATGGTGGTGATGGTAGTGGTTGTGGCGGTAATATTTCCCCCTTGTATACTGGTATTATTGGTAATATCAGTCTCAGTATACAGGATTTGGTTAGTAACAGTATGGCGGTAATATGTATGGTGATAATATTTCCTGTATACTGGTATTATTGGTAATATATGCCTCTAGCTATTATCTATGTATCGCATCGCTTGGTCGAGGAACTGGGGGGGGGGGGGGCCCAAGTTGAACTCTTGCACCAGGGCCCAAGGGACATTAGCTACGCCCCTGCCTGCGTCTATTGGAACTGCGGAGTCTGCTTAATTTTCATCCAGAGAAAAACCATGTATAAGGTCAGACAAATGGGAAACATGTCTCCTGGCTTGACTGCCTAAGTGCTTGTGCACAGAGAGACTCCCCCTGGACTCCGGGGTTTCATATACAAATAAGAAGAGATCCTCTCCAGCTCAAATAATGTTGAATGCTTCATCAGATATGCATATAACACCGACGCGTTTCAGACCCCACTGGGTCCTTAGTCATGGTTTTCTGCAGTATATTCTGCTGTATGCATGGTATCCAAGATACGGACAGATAGAGTAGTTACACATAAATCCTCCTGTAGGGAGTGTGCAGCAGGCGACAGGCACAGCCGGGTCTGAAACGCGTTGGTGTTATATGCATATCTAATAAATATTCATTTTCAGCCAGCCAGGAGAGGGCCGCTGCAGGTTCCAACGCAGCCGCTCGCAGGCGGGCGGGATAAAGCATTAAGTATGGGACATCCAGGGAGCGCAGTCTCTTTCTAATGTCTCTATACTTGTCTCTCCTCTTCTGCACGGAGATATTGTGACCCTCCAGGGTAATACGCTCTAATTCTCGGGCTTTGCGCAGGATAATGTCACGGTGTAATGTAGTATCCTGATCAGGACTGGAGGGGACTCCGCTGGTAACGGACGGGACGGCACTCTATGCGCTCGCTCCACAGCCAATAGGGACGTCAGGGCATCTTTGCCAAGTGTTCAGCAGCCGTGTCTGGAAGAATTCACCCGGGCTTCTCCACTCTTTCCGGCACTCCTATAAGGCGCACGTTATTCCGCCTCAGGCGGTATTCTATGTCGTCCGCCTTGGCAGCTAGCGCAGTTGGACCAGTCACCACCCTTTTCATGTCTCTTTTCATGGGATTCACTTGATCCTCTATGTCTCCCACTCTCTCCTCCACCGCTCCCATTCTTTCATGGTAAATCATGGCGGAGTAAGTTAATATCCTCCGGCATGTTCCCCACGAGTAACGTGAGGTCTTTGTTGCCTCTAGCTCCAGTCTGGTCGGAAGCCCCAGCTTCTTCCTCCCCAGTCTTTCCCGCGCTCACCTCAGGTGCGGCCGCCGTCTTAGGAGCGGAGGCCTACGCCACCGGTCCCAGGCGATAGCCACTCGGCTTGTGCGTACCCGATATCTCCCCGGTCGTCTGCAGAGGTAGGCCGGTGTGCGGGTGTATTTTCTGAGCCACCCAGTGATATTAGCCGCTGTGTCTGTCTGTGAAGATGGCGCCGGGCAGCAGACCCCTGCGCTCCTCCGCCCTTCCTCGTCTTATCCTTATTCGAGTTCTTGTTTTTATGGCTCATTGCCGTCTCAGCAGAGAGCCGGTCGATATTCCACCCGGTCTAAGGCAGGAAAATGTAGTGGATGGCAGGATGCCCAGGGAGCCATTAGGTTCTCTATAGTGGCCGCTCTCCTGTATGTTACCAATGGGTTATTGGGGAGCAGGGGCCTATATAGGAGGCTAGTTACAACAGGTGTCAGTAATACTTTATGCATACCTCAGTAAGTAGAAGCCAGCTCACCGGGATACTGCCGCGCACGGTCCACACTCCAACAGGTGCTTGTTTGTTGCTCCAATACGATACACAGGACCAGCGTGTTGCAGGTGAAATGAAAGATTTTTATTCGGACCCATAAGACCACAGATACATCAGTTAGTATTCACACACAGATGTCAAGGCGTTTCTGATGCTATCGCATCCTTAATCATGACCGTTGTATCCCTCTATGGAGCTGGTTTTTAAACCCTATGCCCCACCCCTTGCTGATGTCAGCACTTGATTAACTGCACATGTTATATGGGTAAAGTGAATTAGAACCAACACAAACAGTTTAAACACAATACTACTGGGATATAACAGTATTCATATGCCATTATTCACACTATATACATATGGTTGAGCTGCAAGTCACAGACATTATACAATGCTTTTGATAAAGAAGTAGTATGAGGCCATCCACTCCTAAATCTAGTAATGTAGTAGCAACTCACGTCTGAGATTTAACCCCTTCGGGGAGCAAGTTCCAAGCTGGAAGATCCAGGCGGCTTCCGTCTGTTGTAACTTATCCTCCTATCACCTCCTCTCTGTAGCGGTCTGACCTCTTCTATAGCATGGAACCGCATGGAATCCGCTTTGCCTCCATGTTTCTCCACCAAATGTCTGGATGCCCCTGATAGGTTCCTAGTGGTGCTATGGTTTACGTCATACAGATGCTCCAATATACGTGTGCGGAGACGCCTAGTTGTGCATCCTATATACATGAGACTGCAATCTGTGCAGTGTATGGCGTAAACCACAAAATCACTATCACAGTTCAAAAATAGTTTGATAGCGAAGCTCTGCTTATTATCACTGTGATATTTGGTCTGTGTGGCATGGCGGCATACACTGCATCTCCGGCACCTGTAGAACCCTTTACATGAGAGCCATGTTTGTGGGGGGATGTTGGTCCTTGGCACTGAGGGAGACAAAGTATCAGCCAGTGTCCTGGCACGTCTAGGGACTATGTTACACCCATCTATTAGAATTACATCCAGCACCGGATCTCCCTGTAAGATATGTACATTGCTCTGAATGATGCTTCTTACACTCCTGAATTGCGGGCTGTATCTTGTTACTAATGTTGGTATGTTTCTTGTCATGTTCTGTTTGGGTTCGTTTTTCCTTCCCGATATCATATCATGTCTGTCCTTTTTATCCACTCTCCCCCTGGCCCTGCGTAGCATCCATTCAGGATAGCCCCGTTGGCGAAGCCTATCCCGACTGATGTTACATTCCCTGTCATATGCCTCATATGTGCTACAATTGCGTCCGTCTCATCCGTCTCATTTCACCCACTGGGATGGATTTGATCGTATGAGGCGGATGGCTGCTGTGAGCATGTAAAGTAATATTCCCCGATATGGGCTTCCTAGGAGTTCTGGTAATTACAATCTCATCCGGAATTGCTTCCAGAATGAGATCAAGAAATACAATTTGTTTGTCATGGTGTACATGAGTGAATTGAAGGGACCAGGGATTGGAGTTGGCATACTCCATGAATTGTGGTATGGCAGGTACAGGACCACTCCAGACCAGCAGCAAGTCATCTATGTACCTGCCATACCACACTATGAACTCTGCAAACGGATTGTCATGAGTGTATATGTACCTTTCTTCCCAGTAGGCCATGGCTAGGTTTGCCATGGAGGGTGAATGTCTGGCCCCCATGGAAACTCCAGCCAGCTGCAAATAGTACACATCATAACACTGGAAATAATTATGTGTCATCAGATACCATGCCACCGATTTAATGAATATTTGTAAATTTTCATCATAGGGACTATGTCTCTTAAGGTGGTGGTCTAGTGCCTCCATTGCAAGGTCATGTGGGATGCTGGTGTACAATGACACCACATCCATGCCCAGCCAATGGAGGTCACTATCCCACTTAAAATCTACAAAGGCCTGTAATACAGCCCCCGTGTCTTTGAGATAGCCAGGGGTGCGCTGGACCAGCGGCTGTAAGACATCATCCAACCAGGATGACAGCCGCTCACCCAACGATCCCCTACCCGACACAATGGGTCTCATAGGTGGTGGGTTGAGACCTTTATGGGTTTTGGGAAGGCCGTACAACGCAGGGGTAATCGGATCCTTCGGGCATAAAAATTCAACTTCCCTGTCATTTAGTACCCCCAGTGCAGCTCCTTCTAATAGTAGTTTTTTTTAACTCCAACTCAAGTTTTTTTAGGGGATTTGCATCTAAGGGTAAATATGTAGAGGCATCATTAACAAGTGTCAGCATCTGCTGTTTGTACATCACTGCATCCATAACAACAATCACACAAACAGCAGATGCTGACACTTGTTAATGATGCCTCTACATATTTACCCTTAGATGCAAATCCCCTAAAAAAACTTGAGTTGGAGTTAAAAAAACTACTATTAGAAGGAGCTGCACTGGGGGTACTAAATGACAGGGAAGTTGAATTTTTATGCCCGAAGGATCCGATTACCCCTGCGTTGTACGGCCTTCCCAAAACCCATAAAGGTCTCAACCCACCACCTATGAGACCCATTGTGTCGGGTAGGGGATCGTTGGGTGAGCGGCTGTCATCCTGGTTGGATGATGTCTTACAGCCGCTGGTCCAGCGCACCCCTGGCTATCTCAAAGACACGGGGGCTGTATTACAGGCCTTTGTAGATTTTAAGTGGGATAGTGACCTCCATTGGCTGGGCATGGATGTGGTGTCATTGTACACCAGCATCCCACATGACCTTGCAATGGAGGCACTAGACCACCACCTTAAGAGACATAGTCCCTATGATGAAAATTTACAAATATTCATTAAATCGGTGGCATGGTATCTGATGACACATAATTATTTCCAGTGTTATGATGTGTACTATTTGCAGCTGGCTGGAGTTTCCATGGGGGCCAGACATTCACCCTCCATGGCAAACCTAGCCATGGCCTACTGGGAAGAAAGGTACATATACACTCATGACAATCCGTTTGCAGAGTTCATAGTGTGGTATGGCAGGTACATAGATGACTTGCTGCTGGTCTGGAGTGGTCCTGTACCTGCCATACCACAATTCATGGAGTATGCCAACTCCAATCCCTGGTCCCTTCAATTCACTCATGTACACCATGACAAACAAATTGTATTTCTTGATCTCATTCTGGAAGCAATTCCGGATGAGATTGTAATTACCAGAACTCCTAGGAAGCCCATATCGGGGAATATTACTTTACATGCTCACAGCAGCCATCCGCCTCATACGATCAAATCCATCCCAGTGGGTGAAATGAGACGGATGAGACGGACGCAATTGTAGCACATATGAGGCATATGACAGGGAATGTAACATCAGTCGGGATAGGCTTCGCCAACGGGGCTATCCTGAATGGATGCTACGCAGGGCCAGGGTGAGAGTGGATAAAAAGGATAGACATGATATGATATCGGGAAGGAAAAACGAACCCAAACAGAACATGACAAGAAACATACCAACATTAGTAACAAGATACAGCCCGCAATTCAGGAGTGTAAGAAGCATCATTCAGAGAAATGTACATATCTTACAGGGAGATCCGGTGCTGGATGTAATTCTAATAGATGGGTGTAACATAGTCCCTAGACGTGCCAGGACACTGGCTGATACTTTGTCTCCCTCAGTGCCAAGGACCAACATCCCCCCACAAACATGGCGCTCATGTAAAGGGTTCTACAGGTGCCGGAGATGCAGTGTATGCCGCCATGCCACACAGACCAAATATCACAGTGATAATAAGCAGAGCTTCGCTATCAAACTATTTTTGAACTGTGATAGTGATTTTGTGGTTTACGCCATACACTGCACAGATTGCAGTCTCATGTATATAGGATGCACAACTAGGCGTCTCCGCACACGTATATTGGAGCATCTGTATGACGTAAACCATAGCACCACTAGGAACCTATCAGGGGCATCCAGACATTTGGTGGAGAAACATGGAGGCAAAGCGGATTCCATGCGGTTCCATGCTATAGAAGAGGTCAGACCACTACAGAGAGGAGGTGATAGGAGGATAAGTTACAACAGACGGAAGCCGCCTGGATCTTCCAGCTTGGAACTTGCTCCCCGAAGGGGTTAAATCTCAGACGTGAGTTGCTACTACATTACTAGATTTAGGAGTGGATGGCCTCATACTACTTCTTTATCAAAAGCATTGTATAATGTCTGTGACTTGCAGCTCAACCATATGTATATAGTGTGAATAATGGCATATGAATACTGTTATATCCCAGTAGTATTGTGTTTAAACTGTTTGTGTTGGTTCTAATTCACTTTACCCATATAACATGTGCAGTTAATCAAGTGCTGACATCAGCAAGGGGTGGGGCATAGGGTTTAAAAACCAGCTCCATAGAGGGGTACAACGGTCATGATTAAGGATGCGATCGCATCAGAAACGCCTTGACATCTGTGTGTGAATACTAACTGATGTATCTGTGGTCTTATGGGTCCGAATAAAAATCTTTTATTTCACCTGCAACACGCTGGTCCTGTGTATCGTATTTATCGTATTTGCAAAAAGCAAAGAGGGACATGTGCGCCGCGGTCCCCATAGCCACGCCCCCATAGCAACCCTTCATAGCCACGCCCCCATAGCAACCCTCCATAGCCACGCCCCCATAGCAACCCTCCATAGCCACACCCCCATAG
Organism: Dendropsophus ebraccatus; assembly: GCA_027789725.1. NCBI lineage: Eukaryota > Metazoa > Chordata > Amphibia > Anura > Hylidae > Dendropsophus > Dendropsophus ebraccatus. The sequence continues at coordinate 636,403 of JAQFWZ010000097.1, read as the reverse complement.
CAACCCTCCATAGCCACGCCCCCATAGCAACCCTCCATAGCCACACCCCCATAGCAACCCTCCATAGCCACGCCCCCATAGCAACCCTCCATAGCCACGCCCCCATAGCAACCCTCCATAGCCACTCCCCTACAGTCACCACATGCTGCTGACTGAATAGTGCCCTATACAGTATCCAATCCTCCCAAAAATGCCCTATATAGTATCCAATCCCCCATTATAGTGCCCCACATAGTAGCCTATGCCCCCATATATGCCCCACATAGTAGCCAATGCCCCCATATAGTGCCCCACATAGTAGCCAATGCCCCCATATATGCCCCACATAGTAGCCTATGCCCCCATATATGCCCCACATAGAAGCCTATGCCCCCATATAGTGCCCCACATAGTAGCCTATGCCCCCATATAGTGCCCCACATAGTAGCCTATGCCCCCATATAGTGCCCCACATAGAAGCCTATGCCCTCATATAGTGCCCCACATAGAAGCCTATGCCCCCATTAGTGTGGCCCCAGCTAAAAAAACAATAAACCAGTAACTCACCTGTCCGCCGGTCCCAGCAGCTCCTCTCCCAGCAGAGCGCGCACTCCCGTCATCCTCCGGGTCGGGCAGCGGGGTACAGAGTCACTGACTGTGCCGGAAGTGATTCATAATGGAGGCTGCAGGTCACTTCCGGCACAGTCAGTGTCTCTGTACCCCGCTGCCCGCCCCGGAGGATGACGGGAGTGCACGCTCTGCCGGGAGAGGAGCTGCTGGGACCGGAGGACAGGTGAGTTACTGGTTTATTGTTTTTTTTAGCTGGGGCCACATATAATGCGGGACACGTGGGCCGTTCCGGGACCGCGGGACAGCACCCCGAAAACGGGACTGTCCTGCGGAATCCGGGACAGTTGGGAGGTATGCTTTATGTATATCTGTGTGTGATCTGCTATACCGAGTGATGACATTAATCCTACCGTTTGCAAACACTACAGCCCTTAGGGTCGAACAAAGTAACAGAACTAATTGTTTGAATCAACTGGTTCAACCATGCGATCCAATGGAGTGAGGGGACATAGGGCCTATATATAAGAAAGCGTATACAGCTGTATTCTTAGCTGTCATTGGGGGTAATATGGTCCTTATTGGCCAGCGGCAATTGTCTGTATGTTATTACACCGAGTGACCACGATTAATGGGAAACGTTGGATCTATGGAGGATTAGAGGCCAGGAGTGTAGCAGTGTGACTGTATTGTGCTAGGAGGCCCGGACTCTGTTTGTTACCTGTACTACGCCTGATGAAGAGGGGATTGCAGCCTCGAAACGCGTCGCATCAAATAAAAGCCTGAATGTGACTTCACACCAGTGCCAGGAGGAGCAGGGGAACGTGGCCGGTGTGCCAGGAGGAGCAGGGGAACGTGGCCGGTGTGCCAGGAGGAGCAGGGGAACGTGGCCGGTGTGCCAGGAGGAGCAGGGGAACGTGGCCGGTGTGCCAGGAGGAGCAGGGGAACGTGGCCGGTGTGCCAGGAGGAGCAGGGGAACGTGGCCGGTGTGCCAGGAGGAGCAGGGGGAACGTGGCCGGTGTGCCAGGAGGAGCAGGGGAACGTGGCCGGTGTGCCAGGAGGAGCAGGGGAACGTGGCCGGTGTGCCAGGAGGAGCAGGGAAACGTGGCCGGTGTGCCAGGAGAAGCAGGGGAACGTGGCCGGTGTGCCAGGAGGAGCAGGGGAACGTGGCCGGTGTGCCAGGAGGAGCAGGGGAACGTGGCCGGTGTGCCAGGAGGAGCAGGGGAACGTGGCCGGTGTGCCAGGAGGAGCAGGGGAACGTGGCCGGTGTGCCAGAGGCCTCCTACATAGTATACCGGAGGACCCCCCCATATATTACCTAAGGACACACCCATATATACTGAGGACCCCCATATCATACCAGAGGCCTCCTACATAGGTAATATATGGGGGGTCCTCCGGTGTACTATGTAGGAGGCCTCTGGTATGATATGGGGGGGTCCCCCGGTATACTATGTAGGAGGCCTCTGGTATGATATGGGGGTCCTCAGTATATATGGGGGGTCCTTAGGTACTATATGGGGGGGTCCTCCGGTAAACTAAAGACCCCCCATATATACTGAGGACCCCCATATCATACCAGAGGCCTCCTACATAGTATACCGGAGGACCCCCCCCCCATATATTACCTATGTAGGAGGCCTCTGGTATAATATGGGGGGGGGGGGTCCTTAGTATACCGGAGGACCCCCCATATATTACCTAAGGACCCCCCCCCCCCCATATTATACCAGAGGCCTCCTACATAGGTAATATATGGGGTCCTCAGTATATATGGGGGGTCCTTAGGTAATATATGGGGGGGGGTCCTCCGGTATACCATAAAGGAGGCCTCTGGTATAATATGGGGGGTCCTCAGTATATATGGGGGGGGTCCTCAGTATATATGGGGGTCCTTAGGTAATATATGGGGGGGGTCCTTAGGTAATATATGGGGGGTCCTCAGTATATATGGGGGGTCCTTAGGTAATATATGGGGGGGTCCTCCGGTATACTATGTAGGAGGCCTCTGGTATGATATGGGGGGTCCTCAGTATATATGGGGGGTCCTTAGCTATACAATGTAGGAGGCCTCTGGCATGACATGGTGGGGGGTCCTTAGGTAATATATGGGGGGTCCTTAGGTAATATATGGGGGGGTCCTCCGATATACTATGTAGGAGGCCTCTGGTATGATATGGGGGGTCCTCAGTATATATGGGGGGTCCTTAGGTAATATCTGTGGGGGTCCTCCGGTATACTATGTAGGAGGCCTCTGGTATGATATGGGGGGGTCCTTTGGTAATATATGGGGGGGGGGTCCTCCAGTATACTATGTAGGAGGCCTCTGGTATGATATGGGGGGGTCCTTTGGTAATATATGGGGGGTCCTCCAGTGTACTATGTAGGAGGCCTCTGGTATGATATGGGGGGGTCCTTTGGTAATATATGGGGGGTCCTCCAGTGTACTATGTAGGAGGCCTCTGGTATGATATGGGGGGGTCCTTTGGTAATATATGGGGGGGTCCTCCAGTGTACTATGTAGGAGGCCTCTGGTATGATATGGGGGGGTCCTTTGGTAATATATGGGGGGGTCCTCCGGTGTACTATGTAGGTGGCCTCTGGTATGATATGGGGGTCCTCAGTATATATGGGGGTCCTATGCTATAATCTAGGGGAGTTTCTTACCTCTCACCGGTTGGTGGATCAGCTCACCGCGAGCCATGTAGATGGTGATCAGCGCCATTACTATAGACATGAAGGGGATCAGGAAGCCGAGGTTCTTGGCCACAGATTGCTGGATGTAGGAGATCCCCACAAACACCACCAGGGAGTTCACATTCACCAGCCAGTAAAACCTGAGGACACAATGATGAGTATATGTGTGATACCCCCAGTAATATCCATCAGTATGGGTGATACCCCCAGTAATATCCATCAGTATGGGTGATACCCACAGTAATATCCATCAGTATGGGTGATACCCACAGTAATATCCATCAGTATGGGTGATACCCCCAGTAATATCCATCAGTATGGGTGATACCCCCAGTAATATCCATCAGTATGGGTGATACCCACAGTAATATCCATCAGTATGGGTGATACCCACAGTAATATCCATCAGTATGGGTGATACCCACAGTAATATCCATCAGTATGGGTGATACCCCCGTAATATCCATCAGTATGGGTGATACCCCCGTAATATCCATCAGTATTGGTGAAACCCCCAGTAATATCCATCAGTATGGGTGATACCCCCGTAATATCCATCAGTATGGGTGATACCCCCAGTAATATCCATCAGTATGGGTGATACCCCCGTAATATCCATCAGTATTGGTGAAACCCCCCGTAATATCCATCAGTATGGGTGATACCCCCGTAATATCCATCAGTATGGGTGATACCCCAGTAATATCCATCAGTATTGGTGATACCCCCAGTAATATCCATCAGTATGGGTGATACCCCCCTAATATCTGTCAGTATGGGTGACACCCCAAGTTATATCCATCAGTATGGGTGATACCCACAGTAATATCCATCAGTATGGGTGATACCCCCAGTAATATCCATCAGCATGGGTGATACCCCCGTAATATCCATCAGTATTGGTGATACCCCCGTAATATCCATCAGTATTGGTGAAACCCCCCGTAATATCCATCAGTATGGGTGATACCCCAGTAATATCCATCAGTATTGGTGATACCCCCAGTAATATCCATCAGTATGGGTGATACCCCCCTAATATCTGTCAGTATGGGTGACACCCCAAGTTATATCCATCAGTATGGGTGATACCCACAGTAATATCCATCAGTATGGGTGATACCCCCAGTAATATCCATCAGCATGGGTGATACCCCAGTAATATCCATCAGTATGGGTGATACCCCCGTAATATCCATCAGTATGGGTGATACCCCCAGTAATATCTGTGCCCCTAGCTGACATACACTGCACATAATACCACCATACTGTACCCATAGCTGATCCCATACACTGTACATAATACCACCATACTGTACCCATAGCTGATCCCATACACTGTACATAATACCGCCATACTGTACCCATAGATGACATACACTGCACATACCACCAACCTGTACCCATAGCTGATCTCATACACTGTACATAATACCACCATACTGTACCCATAGCTGACATACACTGCACATAATACCGCCATACTGTACCCATAGCTGATCCCATACACTGTACATAATACCACCATACTGTACCCATAGATGATCCCATACACTGTACATAATACCACCATAGTGTACCCATAGCTGATCCCATACACTGTACATAATACCGCTATACTGTACCCATAGCTGATCCCATACACTGTACATAATACCGCCATACTGTACCCATAGATGACATACACTGCACATAATACCACCAACCTGTACCCATAGCTGATCCTATACACTGCATATAATACCGCCATACTGTACCCATAGCTGATCCCATACACTGTACATAATACCGCCATACTGTACCCATAGCTGATCCCATACACTGCATATAATACCGCCATACTGTATCCATTGCTGATCCCATACACTGTACATAATACCGCCATACTGTACCCATAGCTGATCCCATACACTGCATATAATACCACCAACCTGGACCCATAGCTGATCCCATACACTGCACATAATACCGCCATACTGTACCCATAGCTGATCCTATACACTGCACATAATACCACCATACTGTACCCATAGATGACATACACTGCACATAATACCACCATACTGTACCCATAGATGACATACACTGTACATAATACCGCCATACTGTACCCATAGCTGATCCTATACACTGCATATAATACCACCAACCTGGACCCATAGCTGATCCCATACACTGCACATAATACCACCATACTGTACCCATAGATGACATACACTGCACATAATACCACCAACCTGTACCCATAGCTGATCCTATACACTGCATATAATACCGCCATACTGTACCCATAGCTGATCCCATACACTGTACATAATACCGCCATACTGTACCCATAGATGACATACACTGCACATAATACCACCATACTGTACCCATAGCTGATCCCATACACTGTACATAATACCGCCATACTGTACCCATAGCTGATCCCATACACTGCATATAATACCGCCATACTGTATCCATTGCTGATCCCATACACTGTACATAATACCGCCATACTGTACCCATAGCTGATCCCATACACTGCACATAATACCGCCATACTGTACCCATAGATGACATACACTGCACATAATACCCCCATACTGTACACATAGCTGATACCATACACTGCACATAATACCGCCATACTGTACCCATAGATGACATACACTGTACATAATACCACCAACCTGTACCCATAGCTGATCCCATACACTGCATATAATACCGCCATACTGTACCCATAGCTGATCCCATACACTGTACATAATACCGCCATACTGTACCCATAGCTGATCCCATACACTGTACATAATACCGCCATACTGTACCCATAGCTGATCCCATACACTGTACATAATACCACCATATTGTACCCATATCTGATCCCATACACTGTACATAATACCACCATACTGCACCCATAGCTGATCCCATACAATGTACATAATACCGCCATACTGTACCCATAGCTGATCCCATACACTGCACATAATACCGCCATACTGTACCCATAGCTGATCCCATACACTGTACATAATACCGCTATACTGTACCCATAGCTGATACCATACACTGTACATAATACCGCCATACTGTACCCATAGCTGATCCTATACACTGTACATAATACCGCTGTAGTGTACCCATAGCTGATCCTATACACTGCACATAATACCGCCATACTGTGCCCCTAGCTGACATACACTGTACATAATACCGCCATACTGTACCCATAGCTGATCCCATACACTGCACATAATACCGCCATACTGTACCCATAGATGACATACACTGCACATAATACCACCAACCTGTACCCATAGCTGATCCCATACACTGCACATAATACCGCCATACTGTACCCATAGATGACATACACTGCACATAATACCGCCATACTGTACCCATAGCTGATCCCATACACTGCACATAATACCTCTATACTGTACCCATAGCTGATCCCATACACTGCACATAATACCGCCATACTGTACCCATAGCTGATCCCATACACTGCACATAATACCACCATACTGTACCCATAGCTGATCCCATACAATGTACATAATACCACCATACTGTACCCATAGATGACATACACTGTACCTAATACCGCCATACTGTACCCATAGCTGATCCTATACACTGTACCTAATACCGCCATACTGTACCCATAGCTGATCCTATACACTGTACCTAATACCGCCATACTGTAACCATATCTGATCCTATACACTGTACATAATACCGCCATACTGTACCCATAGCTGATCCCATACAATGTACATAATACCGCTATACTGTACCCATAGCTGATCCTATACACTGTACCTAATACCGCCATACTGTACCCATATCTGATCCCATACACTGCACATAATACCGCTATACTGTACCCATAGCTGATCCTATACACTGTACCTAATACCGCCATACTGTACCCATAGCTGATCCTATACACTGTACCTAATACCGCCATACTGTAACCATATCTGATCCTATACACTGTACATAATACCGCCATACTGTACCCATAGCTGATCCCATACAATGTACATAATACCGCTATACTGTACCCATAGCTGATCCTATACACTGTACCTAATACCGCCATACTGTACCCATATCTGATCCCATACACTGTACCTAATACCGCCATACTGTACCCATAGATGACATACACTGCACATAATACCACCATACTGTACACAGATCCGTGGCAGCACAGCGGAGGTGGCGCAGCACATGTGATTATGGTCACTGACCAGTTGAAGAATGACATCAGCCGGTTTGGTCTGGAGGTCTGGAGGCCGTAGGCAGTGAGGGGACAGATAACGGCCCGAATCCCTCCTGTCCCGACGGACGTCATTACAAGTGCAGCATAGAACAGCAGCGTCTGCTCCCTCCGGGCCAGCGTGTGCGCTATGTGCTGCATGTCAATGTAGAAATCCTCGAAGGGGAAGGCGACAACCGGCAGCAGGGCAGTACCTGGGGGCAAAAAACAAACAGGTTCAGGGGCCAATGGTCAACTTACCCTGTTACCCCAGCTGCTAATCCTCTTACCCTATTACCCCAGTTGCTGATCCTCTTACCCTATTACCCCAGCTGCTAATCCTCTTACCCTATTACCCCAGCTGCTAATCCTCTTACCCTATTACCCCAGCTGCTAATCCTCTTACCTTATTACCCCAGTTGCTGATCCTCTTACCCTATTACCCCAGTTGCTGATCCTCTTACCCTATTACCCCAGTTGCTGATCCTCTTACCCTATTACCCCAGCTGCTAATCCTCTTACCCTATTACCCCAGTTGCTGATCCTCTTACCTTATTACCCCAGCTGCTGAGCCTCTTACCCTATTACCCAAGTTTCTAATCCTCTTACCCTATTACCCCAGCTGCTAATCCTCTTACCCTATTACCCCAGCTGCTGATCCTCTTACCCTATTACCCCAGCTGCTAATCCTCTTACCCTATTACCCCAGCTGCTAATCCTCTTACCTTATTACCCCAGCTGCTAATCCTCTTACCTTATTACCCCAGTTGCTGATCCTCTTACCCTATTACCCCAGTTGCTGATCCTCTTACCCTATTACCCCAGTTGCTGATCCTCTTACCCTATTACCCCAGCTGCTAATCCTCTTACCCTATTACCCCAGTTGCTGATCCTCTTACCTTATTACCCCAGCTGCTGATCCTCTTACCCTATTACCCCAGCTGCTGAGCCTCTTACCCTATTACTCAAGTTGCTAATCCTCTTACCCTATTAATGTCAGGCCCCCGGGGAACAAAGAGACACAGGACAAGTGGGCCCTATGGCTAACACCTCCCACACTGTCCCTACCTACTTGCAGTGCAGGTCCTAAATGACCGTCCGCAACTGGGCCTCAGTCCCTGCACTCAAATAAGTGCAAAACACAGAGAAGACACAGTACAGGCAAACAAGGTACAATGACAGTAGACAAGGTAAAGTCACACAGAAGGACAGGACCAAGAAGGCAGCGAGGAACAGGGGACCAAACCAATGGAGTACGAAAGCCAGAGATGCAACAAGGTAAATAGAGAACCAAAAGCCGGAGATAGTAGCAGGATGAACTAAGGACTAAGCAAGGAACACTGAGGACTAAGCAAGGAACACTGAGGACTAAGCAAGGAACACTGAGGACTAAGCGAGGTAAACAAAGCAACACACAGAACCAAAAGACAAAGAATGGCAAGAAACAAGCAAAGGGAAACGGAGAATACACGGGATAGAGACTGAAGGCAAAAAAGGCTGGATCTAGCTGACAGACAAGCTGGACAAAACTATCAAGAGCCCAGAGTGCAGGGAGAGACCGAGCTATAAGAGAACAAAAGTCCCAGACTCCAAGCTGATAGGTAGAGCAGGAGAAACACACAAGAGAATCACAGAAAGCCAGAGGTGAGGAGACCTGTCAATCACAACACAGCAGAGACAATTAGTGAGAGACCACAGCAAGGAAAGTGCAGGGAGAACTGAGAAAACATGGACCGGATCATAGAAGACATAAGCAAAGAACAGAACAAAACCAGGCACGGACCTAATGCCAAAAGCGCAGTTTTTGGCGCAGAGGTCGGATCTTCACCACAGAGGGTGGCACTGATGTCTTTTCAGGTACAATCATGACAATTACCCCAGCTGCTGATCCTCTTACCCAACCAGTAAGGGGGAAACACAGAGCCGGCACAACTAAGGAGGAGACCCCCAGCCAGGACAACTAAGGAGGAGACCCCCAGAAAGGACAACTAAGGAGGAAACCCACAGCCGGGACAACTAAGGAGGAAACACACAGCCGGGACAACTAAGGAGGAAACCCCCAGCCGGGACAACTAAGGAGGAAACACACAGCCGGGACAACTAAGGAGGAGACACACAGCCGGGACAACTAAGGAGGAAACACAGAGCCGGGACAACTAAGGAGGAAACCCACAGCCGGGACAACTAAGGAGGAGACACACAGCCGGGACAACTAAGGAGGAAACACAGAGCCGGGACAACTAAGGAGGAGACACACAGCTGGGACAACTAAGGAGGAAACACAGAGCCGGGACAACTAAGGAGGAAACACAGAGCCGGGACAACTAAGGAAGAAACCCACAGCCGGGACAACTAAGGAGGAAACACAGAGCCGGGACAACTAAGGAAGAAACCCACAGCCGGGACAACTAAGGAGGAAACCCACAGCCGAGACAACTAAGGAGGAGACACACAGCCGGGACAACTAAGGAGGAAACCCACAGCCGAGACAACTAAGGAGGAGACACACAGCCGGGACAACTAAGGAGGAAACACACAGCCGAGACAACTAAGGAGGAGACACACAGCCGGGACAACTAAGGAGGAGACCCCCAGCCGGGACAACTAAGGAGGAAACCCCCAGCCGGGACAACTAAGGAGGAGACCCCCAGCCGGGACAACTAAGGAGGAGACACACAGCCGGGACAACTAAGGAGGAAACACACAGCTGGGACAACTAAGGAGGAGACCCCCAGCCGGGACAACTAAGGAGGAGACCCACAGCCGGGACAACTAAGGAGGAAACCCCCAGCCGGGACAACTAAGGAGGAGACCCCCAGCCGGGACAACTAAGGAGGAGACCCCCAGCCGGGACAACTAAGGAGGAGACCCCCAGCCGGGACAACTAAGGAGGAGACCCCCAGCCGGGACAACTAAGGAGGAGACCCCCAGCCGGGACAACTAAGGAGGAGACCCACAGCCGGGACAACTAAGGAGGAAACAAACAGCCGGGACAACTAAGGAGGAGACCCCCAGCCGGGACAACTAAGAAGCGACTCTGTAAGAATTATTTCATGGTTCTAGAGCGGCTGTCTCCACTGGTGACCCCATTAACAGCCTCAAAACCTGAAAGATGTGAAGATGTGTATGGGGGAGGGGGACACAATCCCTGCTGCAATGTCTGCAAACCTGGTCAGGACCTTCAGGAAACGTCCAACCTCTGTAACTGCAAACAAATAGTAACTTCTGGTTTTCTATGACACATCCATCCATGCACACACCAGGTACCTACCTACAACATGCAGGAAGGTGCATATGTATAGGAGTCTTGTCCTCCCAGCGTACAGCTCTGCAGACCAGCTCACCAGGATGGGCGTAATAGTGGAGGCTCCTACGAAGCAGAGGTTGGCGATGGCCGCCTGGTGGTATTTGTAGCCCAGTTTCAGGGTGCAGAAGAGGATCATGTTGCAGACAGTGGCGAAGAAGGTGAAGCGCTCACACAGCTCCACCAGCAGCATGAAGATGATGGGCTGAAGGCTCCGGTGGGCCTGGCTCCTGGAGGACTCCAGATGGACGTCTCCTCTCCAGAACCAACCCCTGTGCGAGGACCCTGACCTGGAGAGAGGCAGAGTCATGGTCCCCATCTACTAGACTGAGGAGAGAGGCAGAGTCATGGTCCCCATCTACTGGACTGAGGAGAGAGGCAGAGTCATGGTCCCCATCTACTAGACTGAGGAGGGAGGCAGAGTCATGGTCCCCATCTACTAGACTGAGGAGAGAGGCATGCAGTTCCCGGAGACGTCCACAACCAAAAATTCCACACACACATAACAGTATGTCACACCATGGTGCTACTGTACCAAACCTGCTGCTGTGCAGAGTACACAGTGTAAACACCAGGCCAGCCCTCGTGTATCGTGTATGCGCTCTCTCGCCCAGCCTATTATCAGCTCACTGTCCTCCAACTCTGGAGCCGTAATATGTGTATGGGAGATAATCAAGCTGAGGTCCTCTGTGCTGCTGTCACCATGTGACCTAAGGGGTTCTCATAGGAATCTAGCCGAGCAAGCGGCGTAATGGGAGCTGCTGCAGATCACGTCAATACTACGACCCCCCCCCCAACAGTTACCATTATTGGGTGCATACACATGTGATGGGCTGCACTTGTCACCTCCCCTCCCCAACTCCTACAAAACATCTAACACTATACGTCGCAGCAACCGGCCTTATTACTGTGCACTAGAAAAGATCACTTGACCCGGGACAGAAAAAGTTACCAGCACCAATACATCTGAAGGTTCCCGTGGTGTCCACACCACGGCGTCTTAAGGTACCTGTGCTATCTCTACCAAGACGTCTGAAGGTGTCCTCTGGTATTTTCACCCAAACTTTTGAAATGTTCCTGTGGTGTCTTCACCAAGCTGTCTAAGAGTTCCTTTGGTGTATGCACCAAAATGTCTGAAAGGTTCCTGTGATATCTTTATCAAGATGTCTAAGGGTTCCTATGGTGTCCGCACCAAGATGTCTGACGTGTCCTGTGGTTTCCACAACAAGATGTCTAAAGGTTCCTGTGGTGTTCGCACCAAGATGTCTGAAGGTGTCCTGTGGTCTTTGCACCAAGAAAGTTTCTTTGGTGTCCACACCAAGATGTCCACTGGTATCCTATGGTGTCTCCACCAGGTGATTTGAAGGTTCCAATGGTGTCTGCACCAAGACGTCTGAGGGTTCCTGTGGTGTTTGCACCCAGATGTCTGACGTGTCCTGTGGTTTCCACAACAAGATGTCTAAAGGTTCCTGTGGTGTTTGCACCAAGATGTCTGAAGGTTTCTTTGGTGTCCACACTAAGGGCCCTATTCCACCAGACGATTATCGTTCAGATTATCGTTAAATCCTTTTGAATCTACGATAATCGTTCGAATCTAAACGATTAATGACCGAACGAGAAATTGTTGACCTATTTTTATCATTGCTCGTTCGCAAAACGTTTGCAAATCGTTCGCATTGAATAAGACATTGTTCGGTCGTTCGCAATAGATACGAACACAATAGCGAATAAATAGCGAAGAAAAAACGATTGCAATTACGATAATAAGTAACGATTATCGTTCCATGGAAATGACTGAACGTTTTCAGGTGTTTCGCAATAGAGGTCATTTGAGATCGTTAATCGTTAACGATTATGCAAACGATAATCGTCCGGTGGAATAGGGCCCTTACACACATGAAAGTGTCCTGTTGTGTGCACACCAGGTCATCTGAAGGTGTCGTCTTGTGTCCACACCAAGATGTCTGAAGGTGTCATGTGGTGCCCCTACCAGGTGATCTGAAGTTCCCTGTGGTATCAGCAGCAGATCCTGTAAAGTGGGAGGTGCAGCCTCTATGGATCCCACAGATGGATTGGATTGAGATCTGGGGAATCAGGAGGCCAAGTCTCCATCTTGATCTTGTTGTTATCTGTATCATCAGATTGGAGAACTAATAGAGGATGGTAATTCAAGAGGTCCCGGAAGCAAGAAGCAATTTTTCCAACCCTGGACTAGATGAAGAAGAGTGAAGATGGGTCCTTAATAACCAGTCTGGACTATTGGACACAAGCTGGTCTGAACATAGACATACCCTACTTGTTCTCCATTTTAGACAACCCAGTAAAAACACTGCCCTCTGCCTGTTACACGGAGAGGACCTTGTGGGTCTTTCACAGGACCTATATCTCTCCAACAAGAGGTTTTAAAATGGGCATTCTGCAGTCTGATGCCCATTTCAGTGTGGGGAACCAGGAGCCGACATTGCCCATTGTCTCTGGCACTGCTCGGTAATACAATCCTTTTGGGAAATTGTGGAGAGAGTCGCATGCTCATACCCCGTGACTTTTGTTCCCTATGAAGCCCTGTGGGGAAAACCACTTAGGGCCCTATTCCACCGGACAATTATCGTTCGCATAATCGTTAACGATCTCAAACGACCGCTATTGCGAAAGACCTGAAAACGTTCACTCATTTCCATGGAACAATAATCGTTACTTATGATCGTATTTGCGATCGTTTTTCTTCGCTATTACGAACGAACGATAAAAATAGGTCCAGGTCTTACAAAGCGTTCAACGATTTCTCGTTCGGTCGTTAATCGTTAACTGCATTTCAACCGAACGATTATCGTTTAGATTCGAACGATTTAACGATAATTTGAACGATAATCGTCCGGTGGAATAGGGCCCTTACACTTTCTGGCTGCGGCTGCCCACAAGGCCATTCTAAAAGTTTGTTGTTTAAAATGGACTGGATGGCGACTTCCACTCTTAACGGACGCAGAGTAGAAAAACTTTTTATTGTTTGGGAAACTTTTATCCCTAGGTTACCCCTCCGAATTACGGATAAAATTAGGCAAACATTTCAGGATACAACGTGGTACCTTACAAGACAACTTGCAGACGACCCGCCAATCTAGTGTGACAGCACGGGTCTACGCAGAGAAATTAGTCCATTTCTATGGCAACATCAGGAGCACGCAGAGACCCACGGGCAAAAATTTGCTTGTGTGTCGTTGATCGTTGAGTTAGGGTCCTATTACACTGAGCGATTTTTAACGATTAACAACTAATGGTGGTTTTACACGGAACAATGTATCGTTAGAATTTGCACAATAACGGTCGAATTGGAACGATAATCGTATGTGTAAACGCAGCGAACGATCAAGCGACGAGCGAAAAATCGTTCATTTTGATCTTTCAACAAGTTCTTGAATCGTCGATCGTGCGCAAAAAAAATTCGCAGATAGTTCAGTGTAAACAGTCTTTCAACGATTTCCCCTATGTGTGAGATAGGCTTAAGCGATCACAAAACGAATATTCCGTACGATGTATCGTTCCGTCTAAACGCCGATCGTTATAAAAAAAAATTGTTCATTCAATATCGTTAATCGTGCGAATTATCGCTCCGTGTAAAACCACCATAACGATAAACGGTCGCAAACGAGATTGTTTATCATTAACCTGAAATCATTCACCATATTACACAGAACGATAATCGTTAGTTACAATCGTTACTATGATCGTTATTGCGATTGTTAATATGATTATTCCTCCTGATCCCAGAAAAACAAACAATGAACAATGTGCAAATACACTGAACGATTAGTGAACAAACGTGGAATTACAGCGAACGATTAGCAATCATTTTAGGTTCAGATCTAAATCAGCGATCAACGACATACAAACGATTTTTCGATCATTGCCTTCGATTACACAGGACGATTATCGTTTAAATTCGAACTACTTAACGATTTTTCATACGATAATTGGCCCATGTAAGAGCCCTATTTCACGGGACGATTATCGTGTGTGTAATCGTTCTGTGTAATTGCAGGCAACGAGCAAAAAATCGTTCGCATGTCATTGATCTTTTTTTTTAAATCTGAACCTAAAATTATTGTTAATCGTTCGCTAATCATTCGCTGTAATTCCACGTTCGTTCGCTCAAGTTCTGCGTTTTTTCACTAATCGTTCAGTGTAATAGCACATTGTTCATTGTTTTTCTGGGATCAGAAGGAATAAACGATCATAGTAACTAACGATTATTGTTCTGTGTAATATGGTGAACGATTTCAGGTTAACTATAATCTTGTTTGCGATCGTTTATCGTTAGTCGTAAATCGTTAAAAATCGGTCAGTGTAATAGGACCCTAATAGGGCCCTTAGATCTGAACCTAAAATCATTGTTAATCGTTTGTTGTAATTCAACGTTTGTTTGCTCAAGTTCCGCATTTGTTCACTAATTCTTCAGTGTATTTGCTCAATGTTCATTGTTTTGCTGGGTTCCGATTGAGTAAACGATCATAGTAACGATTGTAACTAACGACTATTGTTCTGTGTAATATGGTGAACGATTTCAGGTTAAAATAAACATCTCCAACAATCTCGTTTATGATCGTTAGTCGTTAAAAATCGCTTTGTCTAATAGGACAGTCTTTCCTTTGTTACCTCTTCTCTGTCTATAGTCCACTCCAGGCTTTGGCTAAAAATAAAAAATCTGTCAGATAATCTGTTGGTGTAATAGGGCCCTTAATAGCTCACTGGATGGTATGACTAGCGGCAGCTAAGATGGCAGACATGTCCTGGCCAGAGGCTCCGACTAGTTAAATGTGTTAAGCCCCCGGATGGTGTTATAGCAGTGGGACGGCCGACACTTGCTAGATGGTGGATGGCCGAGATACAGCCGGACCTTAGGGTTTTGTCACGTGATGCCAGTGCCTGGTGTGCACACAAGTGTGAGGGCACGCCTGCTTTTATAGTGTAAGGCTAGTTGTACCCTTCTCCCCAGTGGTTGGTGTCCCTCAAAGATATAGGGCGTATAGTCCACGATCTCACCCTCTTTCAGGTTATGGCGGGTGCCAGGCAAATACGGCCCCCCTACGGCCCAACGACGTGGATCTGCTCACCAGGAGTCTTTTACACAACCAAATCCCTTGTCCTTGTCAAACGTTAGTACCATGGCTCTCTGTCTCTCCAGGGGCTTTTCACCAGGAAGGGGTTAATCCTAACACCTGATCAGTTCTCTCTCCAGTTCTGTTGCAGTGACTTTACTAGTAGCTGCACCACTGGACCAGGACTGTGTTGGTACCACTGAGGCCTGTGGCTTTTCTGCCGCCGGACGACAGAAAGGCGGTTGCTTAGCCGGACCAATGTCTCTTAGCACGTCCATTAGCTGCTGGGTCTTGCTCTTGTGAGTAACACTTCAGCTGCAATAGGACTACAAAAAGTACAGACTTTTACGAAGTGTGTGGATAATCGTAACACCCCTAGTGGAACACCACATAAAGTTCACCCCTGTCTAGGTTACCATGGTCTGGGCTAGGGAACTTTCTCATTGGTTGAGACATCATGTGACCAAAAAATCTCATTACCATACATGTGAAAATGAGTGTAGTAATGTACAAATAGTAGTAAAATCAGCGGCACATACACAGAATATGCAATACCCAGAGACAGTATAGAGTCCAAAGCAAAGTATTCCTAAGTCACACATCAATATTAAACATACAGCAGCTAGGACAGGGACACTGCATACTCCCCTACTAAAGAAAAGTTGTCCTCTGCAAAATGCAAGAGGGTGTAACCTAAATAAAGAGGAAAAAAAAGCTACAAAAGAAATACATAAAAACCAATAAAGAATATGAATGCAAGACCAATGTATATACAAATATTTGTCTTTTATTAGAATATCAAAAAGATTAATTCAATTAAAAGTACATAACAGGGGGGCTGGAGCTAATACAAATCCCCATTAAAACGGTGGATTGACTAGGTTCCTGTACATAAAATGCTATATCACAAAATAAATAACAGTTAATGGAGAGCCTATATATACATATATACTGGGCACTGGGTTGGTATTACATACAATAAAAAAACCTCACAGCGAGTACAAAGTAAAAAAAACACCATCCAAAGATAATAAATGTTACCCATACATGTCCTTAGTATACGAGTCCACCTCACCATTCACCAGACGGCGTTTCAGGAACATCCATGATACGATTATATGTGGCTATCATGTGACGGAGTAAGGTCACATGACTGAGTGACATCACTTCCGGTTTCCTAGCATTACGGACATAATTGATTACTTTATATGATACACATGAGGGATATGCGTTTGATTGGTCGTATGGGGTTTATAAGGTAGAGCTCAGTACTTGGGACATCACCCTCAATAAAGCAACACGCGAAACGCGCGTCGGGTGAATGGTGAGGTGGACTCGTATACTAAGGACATGTATGGGTAACATTTATTATCTTTGGATGGTGTTTTTTTTCTTTGTACTCACTGTGAGGTTTATTTATTGTATGTAATACCAACCCAGTGCCCAGTATATATGTATATATAGGCTCTCCATTAACTGTTATTTATTTTGTGATATAGCATTTTATGTACAGGAACCTCGTCAATCCGCCGTTTTAATGGGGATTTGTTTTAGCTCCAGCCCCCCTGTTATGTATTTTTAATTGAATTAATCTTTTAGATATCCTAATAAAAGACAAATATTTGTATATACATTGGTCTTGCATTCGTATTCTTTATTTGTTTTTATGTTTGACAGTTTGGATGCGCATAGACCGCACTATTTGAGCCGTATATAGGATAAAAGAAATCCACATCCACAAGTGCAGGCCAATGTGATATATGTGAGACCTAGGTAGCTCTGTCCTGCTGGGGCTAGCCTTATAGTGTCAGATGAATGGGTCTGTCCTAGATATGTGTCTGGGTGAGCTAGAACTCTCTGCATCAGAGGACCCCATCTACCCACACATCCTGACCTGAGCTGGGTGAGCTAGACCTCTCTGCACGGAGGACCCCATCTACCCACACATGGTAACCTGAACTCGGTGATATAGAACTCTCTGCATCAGAGGACCCCATCTACCCACACATGGTAACCTGAGCTGGGTGATCTAGAACTATCTGCATCAGAGGACCCCATCTACCCACACATCCTGACCTGAGCTGGGTGAGCTAGAACTCTCTGCATCAGAGGACCTCATCTACCCACACATGGTAACCTGAGCTGGGTGATCTAGAACTCTCTGCATCAGAGGACCTCATCTACCCACACATGGTAACCTGAGCTGGGTGAGCTAGAACTCTCTGCATCGGAGGACCCCATCTACCCAGACATGGTAACCTGAGCTGGGTGAGCTAGAACTCTCTGCATCAGAGGACCCCATCTACCCACACATCCTGACCTGAGCTGGGTGAGCTAGAACTCTCTGCACGGAGGACCCCATCTACCCACACATGGTAACCTGAGCTGGGTGATCTAGAACTCTCTGCATCAGAGGACCCCATCTACCCACACATCCTGACCTGAGCTGGGTGAGCTAGAACTCTCTGCATCAGAGGACCTCATCTACCCACACATGGTAACCTGAGCTGGGTGAGCTAGAACGCTCTGCATCAGAGGACCTCATCTACCCACACATCCTGACCTGAGCTGGGTGAGCTAGAACTCTCTGCATCAGAGGACCCCATCTACCCACACATCCTGACCTGAGCTGGGTGATCTAGAACTCTCTGCATCAGAGGACCCCATCTACCCACACATCCTGGGCTGAGCTGGGTGAGCTAGAACTCTCTGCATCAGAGGACCCCATCTACCCACACATGGTAACCTGAGCTGGGTGAGCTAGAACTCTCTGCATCAGAGGACCCCATCTACCCACACATGGTAACCTGAGCTGGGTGAGCTAGAACTCTCTGCATCAGAGGACCTCATCTACCCACACATCCTGACCTGAGCTGGGTGAGCTAGAACTCTCTGCATCAGAGGACCCCATTTACCCACACATCCTGACCTGAGCTGGGTGAGCTAGACCTCTCTGCATCAGAGGACCCCATCTACCCACACATCCTGACCTGAGCTGGGTGAGCTAGACCTCTCTGCATCAGAGGACCCCATCTACCCAAACATGGTAACCTGAGCTGGGTGATCTAGAACTCTCTGCATCAGAGGACCCCATCTACCCACACATGGTAACCTGAGCTGGGTGAGCTAGAACTCTCTGCATCAGAGGACCCCATCTACCCACACATCCTGACCTGAGCTGGGTGAGCTAGAACTCTCTGCATCAGAGGACCCCATCTACCCACACATCCTGACCTGAGCTGGGTGAGCTAGACCTCTCTGCATCAGAGGACCCCATCTACCCACACATGGTAACCTGAGCTGGGTGAGCTAGAACTCTCTGCATCAGAGGACCCCATCTACCCACACATGGTAACCTGAGCTGGGTGAGCTAGACCTCTCTGCATCAGAGGACCTCATCTACCCACACATCCTGACCTGAGCTGGGTGATCTAGAACTCTCTGCATCGGAGGACACCATCTACCCACACATGGTAACCTGAGCTGGGTGAGCTAGAACTCTCTGCATCAGAGGACCTCACCTACCCACACATCCTGACCTGAGCTGGGTGATCTAGAACTCTCTGCATCGGAGGACACCATCTACCCACACATGGTAACCTGAGCTGGGTGAGCTAGACCTCTCTGCATCAGAGGACCTCATCTACCCACACATCCTGACCTGAGCTGGGTGATCTAGAACTCTCTGCATCGGAGGACACCATCTACCCAGACATGGTAACCTGAGCTGGGTGAGCTAGACCTCTCTGCATCAGAGGACCCCATCTACCCACACATCCTGACCTGAGCTGGGTGAGCTAGAACTCTCTGCATCAGAGGACCCCATCTACCCACACATCCTGACCTGAGCTGGGTGAGCTAGACCTCTCTGCATCAGAGGACCCCATCTACCCACACATGGTAACCTGAGCTGGGTGAGCTAGAACTCTCTGCATCAGAGGACCCCATCTACCCACACATGGTAACCTGAGCTGGGTGAGCTAGACCTCTCTGCATCAGAGGACCTCATCTACCCACACATCCTGACCTGAGCTGGGTGAGCTAGAACTCTCTGCATCAGAGGACCCCATCTACCCACACATCCTGACCTGAGCTGGGTGATCTAGAACTCTCTGCATCGGAGGACACCATCTACCCACACATGGTAACCTGAGCTGGGTGAGCTAGAACTCTCTGCATCAGAGGACCTCACCTACCCACACATCCTGACCTGAGCTGGGTGATCTAGAACTCTCTGCATCGGAGGACACCATCTACCCACACATGGTAACCTGAGCTGGGTGAGCTAGACCTCTCTGCATCAGAGGACCTCATCTACCCACACATCCTGACCTGAGCTGGGTGATCTAGAACTCTCTGCATCTGAGGACACCATCTACCCACACATGGTAACCTGAGCTGGGTGAGCTAGACCTCTCTGCATCAGAGGACCCCATCTACCCACACATCCTGACCTGAGCTGGGTGAGCTAGAACTCTCTGCATCAGAGGACCCCATCTACCCAGACATGGTAACCTGAGCTGGGTGAGCTAGACCTCTCTGCATCAGAGGACCCCATCTACCCACACATGGTAACCTGAGCTGGGTGAGCTAGACCTCTCTGCATCAGAGGACCCCATCTACCCACACATCCTGACCTGAGCTGGGTGAGCTAGAACTCTCTGCATCAGAGGACCCCATCTACCCAGACATGGTAACCTGAGCTGGGTGAGCTAGACCTCTCTGCATCAGAGGACCTCATCTACCCACACATCCTGACCTGAGCTGGGTGAGCTAAAACTCTCTGCATCAGAGGACCCCATCTACCCACACATGGTAACCTGAGCTGGGTGAGCTAGAACTCTCTGCATCAGAGGACCTCATCTACCCACACATGGTAACCTGAGCTGGGTGAGCTAGACCTCTCTGCATCAGAGGACCCCATCTACCCACACATCCTGACCTGAGCTGGGTGAGCTAGAACTCTCTGCATCAGAGGACCCCATCTACCCACACATCCTGACCTGAGCTGGGTGAGCTAGAACTCTCTGCATCAGAGGACCCCATCTACCCACACATGGTAACCTGAGCTGGGTGATCTAGAACTCTCTGCATCAGCAACAAGGACATATGTAGATAGCTGCAGGTACACTATACACTATATAGAAACCAAGTCCAGGGCCGATTCCACTCTATACATCTGTATTAATATGATCACATGGTAACTATTGATTACGGACAAATCACGGTCACTATTGATTACGGACACATAGGCCTGTATCCCAGGTGAATGGGCCTGTATCCGGGGGGAATGGGCCTGTATATGAGGAAATGGGCCTGTATATGAGGGAATAGGCCTGTATATGAGGAAATGGGCCTGTATTCGAGGGGAATGGGCCTGTATCCGGGGGGAATGGGCCTGTATATGAGGAAATGGGCCTGTATATGAGGAAATGGGCCTGTATATGAGGGAATAGGCCTGTATATGAGGAAATGGGCCTGTATCCGAGGGGAATGGGCCTGTATCCGGGGGAAATGGGCCTGTATCCGGGGGGAATGGGCCTGTATCCGGGGGGAATGGGCCTGTATCCGGGGGGAATGGGCCTGTATCCGGGGGGAATGGGCCTGTATCCGGGGGGAATGGGCCTGTATCCGGGGGGAATGGGCCTGTATCCGGGGGGAATGGGCCTGTATCCGGGGGGAATGGGCCTGTATCCGGGGGGAATGGGCCTGTATCCGGGGGGAATGGGCCTGTATCCGGGGGGAATGGGCCTGTATATGAGGAAATGGGCCTGTATATGAGGAAATGGGCCTGTATCCGGGGAGAATGGGCCTGTATATGTGGGAATGGGCCTGTATCCGAGGGGAATGGGCCTGTATCCGGGGGGAATGGGCCTGTATATGAGGAAATGGGCCTGTATATGAGGGAATAGGCCTGTATATGAGGAAATGGGCCTGTATTCGAGGGGAATGGGCCTGTATATGGGGGAATGGGCCTGTATCCGAGGGAATGGGCCTGTATCCGGGGAGAATGGGCCTGTATCCGGGGAAATGGTCCTGTATCCGAGGGAAATGGGCCTGTATATGGGGGAATGGGCCTGTATCCGGGGGAATGGGCCTGTATCCGGGGGGAATGGGCCTGTATCCGGGGGGAATGGGCCTGTATCCGGGGGGAATGGGCCTGTATATGAGGAAATGGGCCTGTATATGAGGGAATAGGCCTGTATATGAGGAAATGGGCCTGTATTCGAGGGGAATGGGCCTGTATATGGGGGAATGGGCCTGTATCCGAGGGAATGGGCCTGTATCCGGGGAGAATGGGCCTGTATCCGGGGAGAATGGGCCTGTATCCGGGGAAATGGTCCTGTATCCGAGGGGAATGGGCCTGTATCCGGGGGGAATGGGCCTGTATCCGGGGGGAATGGGCCTGTATCCGGGGGGAATGGGCCTGTATCCGGGGGGAATGGGCCTGTATCCGGGGGGAATGGGCCTGTATATGAGGAAATGGGCCTGTATCCGGGGAGAATGGGCCTGTATATGTGGGAATGGGCCTGTATCCGGGGGGAATGGGCCTGTATCCGGGGAGAATGGTCCTGTATATGAGGAAATGGGCCTGTATCCGGGGAGAATGGGCCTGTATATGTGGGAATGGGCCTGTATATGAGGGAATGGGCCTGTATCCGAGGGAAATGGGCCTGTATATGTGGGAATGGGCCTGTATCCGAGGGAAATGGGCCTGTATATGAGGGAATGGGCCTGTATATGTGGGAATGGGCCTGTATCCGAGGGAAATGGGCCTGTATATGAGGGAATGGGCCTGTATCCGAGGGAAATGGGCCTGTATATGTGGGAATGGGCCTGTATCCGAGGGGAAGGGGCCTGTATCCGAGGGAAATGGGCCTGTATATGGGGGAAGGGGCCTGTATCCGAGGGGAAGGGGCCTGTATCCGAGGGGAAGGGGCCTGTATATGGGGGAAGGGGCCTGTATCCGAGGGGAAGGGGCCTGTATTTGCCTGACTAATGCTTTGTATAGAATCGCTCCTTCCTCACACCTCTTGGTAGTGACTGAGCCAGTCGCTTGGGTCTGGTCTGCGGAGCACAGGACTCTGCCGGCCACAATCCATCTCCCAGAACTCCTCACTAGCATCACCTGACCTCACTGCCGGGATCCGTTCTATGGGGCCGTAAGGGGGTCAGGTATCTGTATCATGCATCCTCTCCTGACCAAGTCTTCTCTGACCAGCTGAGGAACCTGTATGACCCTGCACAGCTAAGGTCATGCCATTCAGGCCCAGTTCGACAATCTCTTCCTCTCACTAGAGTTTTCACTGGTTAAGGAGCTCCTGGGTAGCGCAGACCTTCCCAAGCCTCTAACCCAAAGCTATATCTACTGCAGGGGAGGGAGAGCGCCCCCGTTCAGACGTCTTTCCTGAGAGAGGTCACCAATGTTTCCCTGTTCAGACGGGAATATACTATACCCAGATATATAGTATACAGCCAGGTATACAGCAGCCAGGACTCTGCCCATACACAGAATATACTATACCCAGATATATAGTATACAGCCAGGTATACAGCAGCCAGGACTCTGCACATACACAGAATATACTATACCCAGATATATAGTATACAGCCAGGTATACAGCAGCCAGGACTCTGCACATACACAGAATATACTATACCCAGATATATAGTATACAGCCAGGTATACAGCAGCCAGGACACTGCACATACACAGAATATACCCAGATATATAGTATACAGCCAGGTATACAGCAGCCAGGACTCTGCACATACACAGAATATACCCAGATATATAGTATACAGCCAGGTATACAGCAGCCAGGACTCTGCACATACACAGAATATACTATACCCAGATATATAGTATACAGCCAGGTATACAGCAGCCAGGACTCTGCACATACACAGAATATACCCAGATATATAGGATACAGCCAGGTATACAGCAGCCAGGACTCTGCCCATACACAGAATATACTATACCCAGATATATAGTATACAGCCAGGTATACAGCAGCCAGGACTCTGCCCATACACAGAATATACTATACCCAGATATATCGTATACAGCCAGGTATACAGCAGCCATGACTCTGCCCATACACAGAATATACTATACCCAGATATATAGTATACAGCCAGGTATACAGCAGCCAGGACTCTGCACATACACAGAATATACTATACCCAGATATATAGTATACAGCCAGGTATACAGCAGCCAGGACTCTGCACATACACAGAATATACCCAGATATATAGTATACAGCCAGGTATACAGCAGCCAGGACTCTGCCCATACACAGAATATACTATACCCAGATATATAGTATACAGCCAGGTATACAGCAGCCAGGACTCTGCACATACACAGAATATACTATACCCAGATATATAGTATACAGCCAGGTATACAGCAGCCAGGACTCTGCACATACACAGAATATACCCAGATATATAGTATACAGCCAGGTATACAGCAGCCAGGACTCTGCACATACACAGAATATACCCAGATATATAGTATACAGCCAGGTATACAGCAGCCAGGACTCTGCACATACACAGAATATACCCAGATATATAGTATACAGCCAGGTATACAGCAGCCAGGACTCTGCACATACACAGAATATACTATACCCAGATATATCGTATACAGCCAGGTATACAGCAGCCAGGACACTGCACATACACAGAATATACTATACCCAGATATATAGTATACAGCCAGGTATACAGCAGCCAGGACTCTGCACATACACAGAATATACCCAGATATATAGTATACAGCCAGGTATACAGCAGCCAGGACTCTGCACATACACAGAATATACCCAGATATATAGTATACAGCCAGGTATACAGCAGCCGGACTCTGCACATACACAGAATATACCCAGATATATAGTATACAGCCAGGTATACAGCAGCCAGGACTCTGCACATACACAGATATACCCAGATATATAGTATACAGCCAGGTATACAGCAGCGAGGACTCTTGCACATACACAGAATATACTATACCCAGATATATAGTATACAGCCAGGTATATACAGCAGCAGGACACTGCACATACACAGAATATACCCATAGATATATAGTATACAGCCACGGTATACAGCAGCCAGGACACTGCACACTACATCAGAATATACTCATACCCAGAATATATAGTATACAGCCAGGTATTACAGCAGCAGGACTCTGCACATACACAGAATATACTATAACCAGAGATTATGTATACAGCCCAGGTATTACAGACAGCCAGGCCACTGCACATACACCGAAATACCCAGATATATAGTATACAGCAGGTATACAGCAAGCCCAAGGACTCGCACCTACACAGAACTATACCCCAGATATAAGTAAACAGCCAGGTACACAGCTAGCCAGGGACTCTGCACAACACCAGAATTATACCTACCCAGCCGATATATAGTATACAGCCAAGGTATACAGCAGCAGGACTCTGCCCATACACAGAATATACCCAGATATATAGTATACAGCCAGGTATACAGCAGCCAGGACTCTGCCCATACACAGAATATACCCAGATATATAGTATACAGCCAGGTATACAGCAGCCAGGACTCTGCAAATACACAGATATACTATACCCAGATATATAGTATACAGCCAGGTATACAGCAGCCAGGACTCTGCACATACACAGAATATACCCAGATTACAGCCAGGTATACAGCAGCCAGGACACTGCACATACACAGAATATACCCAGATATATAGTATACAGCCAGGTATACAGCAGCCAGGACTCTGCACATACACAGAATATACCCAGATATATAGTATACAGCCAGGTATACAGCAGCCAGGACTCTGCACATACACAGAATATACTATACCCAGATATATAGTATACAGCCAGGTATACAGCAGCCAGGACTCTGCCCATACACAGAATATACTATACCCAGATATATAGTATACAGCCAGGTATACAGCAGCCAGGACTCTGCACATACACAGAATATACTATACCCAGATATATAGTATACAGCCAGGTATACAGCAGCCAGGACACTGCACATACACAGAATATACCCAGATATATAGTATACAGCCAGGTATACAGCAGCCAGGACTCTGCACATACACAGAATATACCCAGATATATAGTATACAGCCAGGTATACAGCAGCCAGGACTCTGCACATACACAGAATATACTATACCCAGATATATAGTATACAGCCAGGTATACAGCAGCCAGGACTCTGCCCATACACAGAATATACTATACCCAGATATATAGTATACAGCCAGGTATACAGCAGCCAGGACTCTGCACATACACAGAATATACCCAGATATATAGTATACAGCCAGGTATACAGCAGCCAGGACTCTGCACATACACAGAATATACTATACCCAGATATATAGTATACAGCCAGGTATACAGCAGCCAGGACTCTGCACATACACAGAATACTACCCAGATATTATCGTATACAGCCAGGTATACCGGCAGCCAGGACCTCTGCACATACACAGAATATACCCAGATATATAGTATACAGCCAGGTATCAGCAGCCAGGACTCTGCACATACACAGAATATACCCAGATATATAGTATACAGCCAGGTATACAGCAGCAGGACTCTGCACATACACAGAATATACTATACCCAGATATATAGTTATACAGCCAGGTATACAGCAGCCAGGACACTGCACATACACAGAATTACTACCCAGATATATAGTATACAGCCAGGTATACAGCAGCCAGGACTCTGCACATACACAGAATATATACCCAGATATATAGTATACAGCAGGTATACAGCAGCCAGGGACTCTGCACATACACAGATATATACCCAGATATATAGTATACAGCCAGGTATTACAGCAGCCAGGACCTGCACATACACAGAATATACCCAGATATATAGTATACAGCCAGGGTATACAGCAGCCAGGACTCTGCACATACACAGAATATACTATACCCAGATATATAGTATACAGCCAGGTATACAGCAGCCAGGACTACTGCACATACACAGAATATACACAGATATATAGTATACAGGCCAGGTATACAGCAGCCAGGGACTCTGCACATACACAGAATACTATACCCAGATATATAGTATACAGCCAGGTATACAGCAGCCAGGACTCTGCACATACACAGAATATACTATACCCAGATATATAGTATACAGCCAGGTATACAGCAGCCAGGACACTGCACATACACAGAATATACCCAGATATATAGTATACAGCCAGGTATACAGCAGCCAGGACTCTGCACATACACAGAATACTTACCAGATATATAGTATACAGCCAGGTATACAGCAGCCAGGACTCTGCACATACACAGAATATACTATACCCAGATATATAGTATACAGCCAGGTATACAGCAGCCAGGACTCTGGCCACATACACAGAATATACCAGATATAATAGTATACAGCCAGTATACCAGCAGCCAGGACTCGCCCATACACAGGAATATACCCAGAATATAGTATACAGCCAGGTATATGACGAGCAAGCCATGACTCCTGCACATACACAGAAATATACTATACCCCAGATCTAAGTATACCGCAGTAGACAGCAGCCAGGACTCTGCACATACACAGAATTAACTATACCCAGAATATATAGTATACCAGCTGCGTCCATGTATCAGCAGCCAGGACACTAGCACATACACAGAAATACTACCCGAGATATATAGTATACAGCCAGGTATACAGCAGCCAGGACTCTGCACAAATACACAGAATATACCCAGATATACTACGTATACAGCCAGGATATCAGCAGCCAGTGACTCTGCACCTATACCCAAAGAAATATCAAATAACAGGATAGCCATATAGTATACAGCCAGGTATACAGCGCCAGAGACTCTGGCCCATAGCACAGACTATTACTATACCCAGATATAGAGTATACAGCCAGGTGATTACAGCAGCCTAGGACCTCTGCACATACACAGAATACTATACCCAGATATATAGTATACAGCCAGGTATACAGCAGCCAGGACACTGCACATACACAGAATATACCCAGATATATAGTATACAGCCAGGTATACAGCAGCCAGGACTACTGCACATACACAGAATATACCCAGATATATAGTATAACAGCCGGTATATCAGCAGCCAGGACTCTGCACATACACAGATATACTATACCCAGATATATAGTATACAGCCAGGTATACAGGCAGCCAGGACTCTGCCCATACACAGAATATACTATACCCAGATATATAGTATACAGCCAGGTATACAGCAGCCAGGACTCTGCACATACACAGAATATACCCAGATCTATAGTATACAGCCAGGGTATACAGCAGCCAGGACTCTGCACATACACAGAATATACTATACCCAGATATATAGTATACAGCCAGGTATACAGCAGCCAGGACTCTGCACATACACAGAATATACCCAGATATATAGTATACAGCCAGGTATACGGCAGCCAGGACTCTGCACATACACAGAATATACCCAGATATATAGTATACAGCCAGGTATACAGCAGCCAGGACTCTGCACATACACAGAATATACTATACCCAGATATATAGTATACAGCCAGGTATACAGCAGCCAGGACTCTGCACATACACAGAATATACCCAGATATATAGGATACAGCCAGGTATACAGCAGCCAGGACTCTGCACATACACAGAATATACTATACCCAGATATATAGTATACAGCCAGGTATACAGCAGCCAGGTATACAGCAGCCAGGACTCTGCCCATACACAGAATATACTATACCCAGATATATAGTATACAGCCAGGTATACAGCAGCCAGGACACTGCACATACACAGAATATACCCAGATATATAGTATACAGCCAGGTATACAGCAGCCAGGACACTGCACATACACAGAATATACCCAGATATATAGTATACAGCAGCCAGGACTCTGCACATACACAGAATATACCCAGATATATAGTATACAGCCAGGTATACAGCAGCCAGGACTCTGCACATACACAGAATATACTATACCCAGATATATAGTATACAGCCAGGTATACAGCAGCCAGGACTCTGCCCATACACAGAATATACCCAGATATATAGTATACAGCCAGGTATACAGCAGCCAGGACTCTGCACATACACAGAATATACTATACCCAGATATATAGTATACAGCCAGGTATACAGCAGCCAGGACACTGCACATACACAGAATATACTATACCCAGATATATCGTATACAGCCAGGTATACAGCAGCCAGGACTCTGCACATACACAGAATATACCCAGATATATAGTATACAGCCAGGTATACAGCAGCCAGGACTCTGCACATACACAGAATATACCCAGATATATAGTATACAGCCAGGTATACAGCAGCCAGGACACTGCACATACACAGAATATACTATACCCAGATATATAGTATACAGCCAGGTATACAGCAGCCAGGACTCTGCACATACACAGAATATACTATACCCAGATATATAGTATACAGCCAGGTATACAGCAGCCAGGACACTGCACATACACAGAATATACCCAGATATATAGTATACAGCCAGGTATACAGCAGCCAGGACTCTGCACATACACAGAATATACCCAGATAGTATAGTATACAGCCAGGTATACAGCAGCCAGGACTCTGCACATACACAGAATATACTATACCCAGATATATAGTATACGCAGGTATACAGGCAGCCAGGACTCTGCCCATACACAGAATATACCCAGATATATAGTATACAGCCAGGTATACAGCAGCCAGGACTCTGCACATACACAGAATATACTATACCCAGATATATAGTATACAGCCAGGTATACAGCAGCCAGGACTCTGCACATACACAGAATATACCCAGATATATAGTATACAGCCAGGTATACGGCAGCCAGGACTCTGCACATACACAGAATATACCCAGATATATAGTATACAGCCAGGTATACAGCAGCCAGGACTCTGCACATACACAGAATATACTATACCCAGATATATAGTATACAGCCAGGTATAACAGCAGCCAGGACTCTGCACATACACAGAATATACCCAGATATATAGGATACAGCCAGGTATACAGCAGCCAGGACTCTGCACATACACAGAATATACTATACCCAGATATATAGTATACAGCCAGGTAATACAGCAGCCAGGTATACAGCAGCCAGGACTCTGCCCATACACAGAATATACTATACCCAGATATATAGTATACAGCCAGGTATACAGCAGCCAGGACACTGCACATACACAGAATATACCCAGATATATAGTATACAGCCAGGTATACAGCAGCCAGGACACTGCACATACACAGAATATACCCAGATATATAGTATACAGCCAGGTATACAGCAGCCAGGACTCTGCACATACACAGAATATACCCAGATATATAGTATACAGCCAGGTATACAGCAGCCAGGACACTGCACATACACAGGATATACCCAGATATATAGTATACAGCCAGGTATACAGCAGCCAGGACACTGCACATACACAGAATATACTATACCCAGATATATAGTATACAGCCAGGTATACAGCAGCCAGGACTCTGCACATACACAGAATATACCCAGATATATAGTATACAGCCAGGTATACAGCAGCCAGGACTCTGCACATACACAGAATATACCCAGATATATAGTATACAGCCAGGTATACAGCAGCCAGGACTCTGCCCATACACAGAATATACTATACCCAGATATATAGTATACAGCCAGGTATACAGCAGCCAGGACACTGCACATACACAGAATATACCCAGATATATAGTATATCAGCCAGGTATACAGCAGCCAGGACACTGCACATACACAGGATTATACCCAGGATATATAGTATACAGCCAGGTATACAGCAGCCAGGACTCTGCACATACACAGAATATACCCAGATATATAGTATACAGCCAGGTATACAGCAGCCAGGACTCTGCCCATACACAGAATATACTATACCCAGATATATAGTATACAGCCAGGTATACAGCAGCCAGGACTCTGCCCATACACAGAATATACTATACCCAGATATATAGTATACAGCCAGGTATACAGCAGCCAGGACTCTGCACATACACAGAATATACTATACCCAGATATATAGTATACAGCCAGGTATACAGCAGCCAGGACTCTGCACATACACAGAATATACCCAGATATATAGTATACAGCCAGGTATACAGCAGCCAGGACTCTGCACATACACAGAATATACTATACCCAGATATATAGTATACAGCCAGGTATACAGCAGCCAGGACTCTGCCCATACACAGAATATACTATACCCAGATATATAGTATACAGCCAGGTATACAGCAGCCAGGACTCTGCACATACACAGAATATACCCAGATATATAGTATACAGCCAGGTATACAGCAGCCAGGACTCTGCACATACACAGAATATACTATACCCAGATATATAGTATACAGCCAGGTATACAGCAGCCAGGACACTGCACATACACAGAATATACTATACCCAGATATATAGTATACAGCCAGGTATACAGCAGCCAGGACTCTGCACATACACAGAATATACCCAGATATATAGTATACAGCCAGGTATACAGCAGCCAGGACACTGCACATACACAGGATATACCCAGATATAAGATATATAGTATAGAGGGCAGAGCGAGGGTCTCTGGAGTCCCCCTTTAACCCCTTGTTTCCTGTCGTTGTGACTCCTTTCTGGAGTTACCGTCTCCCAGTAATCGCTGCGGTGATGCAATCCTAAGGTAAGGAATATCAGGTGTGGTAAATGGCCTTTATGATGTGGGGAGAAGCCCCCCTGCAGCGTCACAGTCCGATCCTCATCCTTTTATAGCCACAAGTTGTGGGATTCCTCCGACTCCAGTGTTCCCCCCCCCCATTATCATATCCTTTAAGGAACCCTCCCTGCTACAGAGCTGATGGATCCGCCCTTCTCTATGTCTTCCATCATTGTCACCAACCCTCCTGTTACCCTCCACGATGGGGCCGGACAAATATCACAGACTCCAGCGGGGGGCGCTCCCCTCCCCCACACACCATCGGGGGTCACTAAACAGATGGTGGGATATCAGCGGGGGGCGCTTCCCTCCCCCACACACCATCGGGGGTCACTATACAGACGGTGGGATCACTATACAGATGGTGGGATCACAGACCCCAGCAGGGGGCGCTCCCGTCATCCATAACAGTAAAACACGACACACAACAGAACTGGGGTCTTTATTTAGCGTTCCTGAGATGTTGGGGTACAGGCAGATGTCTAGCAGTTGTGCCCCCCGAGGACAGAGCCCCTTTCGGATGGCTGAATAGATGGTGGAGCCCCACAATCACCTGCCCTGTACCCGCGGGGATCCGTACACCATAGATACCACAGGGAAGATCTCAGGCCAGAGGCAGATCATGGAGCGCAGCGTAACGTCCAGTCACATGATGATAGATCTGTAAGAGAAGATACGGACAGCATAACGTACCCCCAGAGTATATACACCCCCCCATCAGTAACAGCATAACACACCCCCAGAGTATATACTGCACCCCCCCCCATCAGTAACAGCATAACACACCCCCAGAGTATATACTGCACCCTCCCCCATCAGTAACAGCATAACACACCCCCAGAGTATATACTGCACCCCCCCATCAGTAACAGCATAACGTACCCCCAGAGTATATACACCCCCCCATCAGTAACAGTATAACATGTACCCCCAGAGTATATACACCCCCCCATCAGTAACAGCATAACATGTACCCCCAGAGTATATACACCCCCTATCAGTAACAGTATAACATGTACCCCCAGAGTATATACACCCCCCCCATCAGTAACAGTATACAGCATAACATGTACCCCCAGAGTATATACACCCCCTATCAGTAACAGTATACAGCATAACGTGTACCCCCAGAATATATACACCCCCCACCTTCCGTTTCGGATTAGTATAACCGCCATCTTACGCACCTGTCTCTCGATATCGCTAAGCAGGGTGCTGGCCCCGATGCGGAATAGGTGCGGTGTCAGCCAATCATCCCCCAGCTCCTCCTTTATCAACGACAGCCACACCAAGGCGTCCTTAGCGCTACGGATCCCTCCGGCTGGCTTAAACCCGACCTACGAGAACAGAGAAAATAAAACACCCCACCGAGAGGAGGGCCGCCCCCAGACCCCACCCCACCGAGAGGAGGGCCGCCCCCAGACCCCACCCCACCGAGAGGAGGGCCGCCCCCAGACCCCACCCCACCGAGAGGAGGGCCGCCCCCAGACCCCACCCCACCGAGAGGAGGGCCGCCCCCAGACCCCACCCCACCGAGAGGAGGGCCGCCCCCAAGACCCCACCCCACCGAGAGGAGGGCCGCCCCCAGACCCCACCCCACCGAGAGGAGGGCCCCCCAGACCCCACCCCACCGAGAAGAGGGCCCCCCAGACCCGGGCCCCACCCAGGTGACAGCCACGTTCCCAGACCCGAGCCCCACCCAAAGGATGGTCCGGCACAGTATTCACCTTGAAGCCAGTTTTCCAGAAGAAATCCCGGATGGCCCGCACCATCACCAAGGCCACCGGGTAGGTCGCATTCACGGACTCTTTGCCTGTGGATGTTTTGATGAAGTCAGATCCTGAAATGTAAGAAAACCCAACGATATCACAAACCGATGTTTCTCCTAATATATATGGTGACCTGGCGAAGATGAGACATCAAGGAGGTCAGTCTACCAGAAGACGCCGGCGGGGGAACGCAGCCGCAGCAGCAAGGATGGCAGGGGAACGCAGCCGCAGCAGCAAGGATGGTAGGGCACACAGCAGCAGCAAGGATGGCGGGGCAGACACAAAACCCTAGAGGGCTATCCTTGGTTCTGACAGTCTTTCCCCCTGACGGCGGATGTCTTGGATGACATGCTTAGTGTAGTGAGGCGCTAGCCATCTCTTCCTGGTTCGTGATCATGCTCGGTGTAGTGAGGGGCTGGCCGTCTCTTCCTGGTAAGTGGTCATGCTCAGTTGCTGGCACAGGGTTAGCAGTGGCCACACGTGACAATACATACAAGCGCTGGGATTGGTGTCAGCCGGTGTCTCAGTAATGGATGAAGCCCTGGGATCGGTGTTGGTTGGTGTCTCAGTAATGGATGAAGCGCTGGGATCGGTGTTGGTTGGTGTCACAGTAATGGATTTAGCGTTG
This sequence comes from Dendropsophus ebraccatus, assembly GCA_027789725.1. Taxonomy (NCBI): domain Eukaryota; kingdom Metazoa; phylum Chordata; class Amphibia; order Anura; family Hylidae; genus Dendropsophus; species Dendropsophus ebraccatus. Next base: position 602,231 of record JAQFWZ010000097.1, on the reverse strand, counting down.
GGATCGGTGGCAGCAGGCTCCTCTCAGTAATGGATGAAGCGCTGAGATCGCTGTTGGCCAGCTCCTCTCAGTAATGGATGAAGCGATGGGATCGGTGTTGGTTGGTGTCTCAGTAATGGATGAAGCCCTGGGATCGGTGGCGGCAGGCTCCCCTCAGTAATGGATTTAGCGTTGGGATCGGTGGCGGCAGGCTCCTCTCAGTAATGGATGAAGCGCTGGGATCGGTGGCGGCAGGCTCCTCTCAGTAATGGATTTAGCGTTGGGATCGGTGGCGGCTGGTGTCTCAATAATGGATGAAGCGCTGGGATCGGTGTTGGCTGGTGTCTCAGTAATGGATGAAGCCCTGGGATCGGTGGCGGCAGGCTCCCCTCAGTAATGGATTTAGCGTTGGGATCGGTGGCGGCAGGCTCCTCTCAGTAATGGATGAAGCGCTGGGATCGGTGGCGGCAGGCTCCTCTCAGTAATGGATGAAGCGCTGGGATCGGTGGCGGCAGGCTCCTCTCAGTAATGGATGAAGCGCTGGGATCGGTGGCGGCAGGCTCCTCTCAGTAATGGATGAAGCCCTGGGATCGGTGGCGGCAGGCTCCTCTCAGTAATGGATGAAGCGCTGGGATCGGTGGCGGCAGGCTCCTCTCAGTAATGGATGAAGCGCTGGGATCGGTGGCGGCAGGCTCCTCTCAGTAATGGATGAAGCCCTGGGATCGGTGGCGGCAGGCTCCTCTCAGTAATGGATGAAGCGCTGGGATCGGTGGCGGCAGGCTCCTCTCAGTAATGGATTTAGCGTTGGGATCGGTGGCGGCAGGCTCCTCTCAGTAATGGATGAAGCGCTGGGATCGGTGACGGCAGGCTCCTCTCAGTAATGGATGAAGCGCTGGGATCGGTGGCGGCAGGCTCCTCTCAGTAATGGATGAAGCGCTGGGATCGGTAGCGGCAGGCTCCTCTCAGTAATGGATTTAGCGTTGGGATCGGTGGCGGCAGGCTCCTCTCAGTAATGGATGAAGCGCTGGGATCGGTGGCGGCAGGCTCCTCTCAGTAATGGATTTAGCGTTGGGATCGGTGGCGGCAGGCTCCTCTCAGTAATGGATGAAGCACTGGGATCGGTGGCGGCAGGCTCCTCTCAGTAATGGATTTAGCATTGGGATCGGTGGCGGCAGGCTCCTCTCAGTAATGGATGAAGCGCTGGGATCGGTGGCGGCAGGCTCTCTGTAATGGATTTAGCGTTGGGATCGGTGGCGGCAGGCTCCTCTCAGTAATGGATGAAGCGCTGGGATCGGTGGCGGCAGGCTCCTCTCAGTAATGGATGAAGCGCTGGGATCGGTGGCGGCAGGCTCCTCTCAGTAATGGATTTAGCGCTGGGATCGGTGGCGGCAGGCTCCTCTCAGTAATGGATGAAGCGCTGGGATCGGTGGCGGCAGGCTCCTCTCAGTAATGGATTTAGCGTTGGGATCGTTGGCGGCAGGCTCCTCTCAGTAATGGATGAAGCGCTGGGATCGGTGACGGCAGGCTCCTCTCAGTAATGGATGAAGCGCTGGGATCGGTGGCGGCAGGCTCTCAGTAATGGATGAAGCGCTGAGATCGGTGGCGGCAGGCTCTCTGTAATGGATTTAGCGTTGGGATCGGTGGCGGCAGGCTCCTCTCAGTAATGGATGAAGCGCTGGGATCGGTGGCGGCAGGCTCCTCTCAGTAATGGATTTAGCGCTGGGATCGGTGGCGGCAGGCTCCTCTCAGTAATGGATGAAGCGCTGGGATCGGTGGCGGCAGGCTCCTCTCAGTAATGGATTTAGCGCTGGGATCGGTGACGGCAGGCTCCTCTCAGTAATGGATGAAGCGCTGGGATCGGTGGCGGCAGGCTCCTCTCAGTAATGGATTTAGCGCTGGGATCGGTGGCGGCAGGCTCCTCTCAGTAATGGATGAAGCACTGGGATCGGTGGCGGCAGGCTCTCTGTAATGGATTTAGCGTTGGGATCGGTGGCGGCAGGCTCTCTGTAATGACTATTGTGCAGCTCATTACTGCAATAAACAGGAAGAACATTTTACACTTTATTACAGGAACGTTCTGTGTGTATCTGCAGCGTACCCGGGATTGGATACAAGGAGAGGTAATCAACACATAATGGTTATTGCCCACAGCTCCATTGATCACTGGGACACCAGCGTCCACCAATCTACGGGGAGGGGCTACACAGAGCTTCCATGGGGGGGGAGGGGGTTACAGGTGTTGTCTACAGGTATTTGGGTTACAGGTAATATATACAGATATGTGGGGTACAGGTGATATATACAGGTATGGAGAGACAAATGTTCAGACCTACCCGCCATCATGGCAACAAGGCTGGCCCGGTAGACATTGGTGAGGGAGCCAAGCTCTCCAGTTCCCAGAATGGTCTTCATGTGTGAATTCCCACACGCCTCCCGGAACAATCGGATCTCCTGGTAAAGGTCTATGAGGAAGGGAGAGAAGGTAAGGCTACAGATAGAACTGACCTGACACCATCACAGTAATCACAGTGTCAGGCACTCACACAAACGTGCAGAGGGGAGGACGAGCAGAATCACCTTCCCAGCGGCCATTCAGTGCCAACGTCCGGTTTATGACTATGTCGATCTCTGAGGCGCCATCGTCCACAGCTGTCCTGACCTCCTCGAGCCGCGTCTTCAAAGGAGTCTGACCAGCAGGAAATCCAGTGGCCACTGTGGCAACAAAGTCCCACACTGTACAATGTCAACTACAAGAGGTTCCTACAATCATCTGACCCTGTACAAGGTGACCTACAAGAGGTTCCTACAATGGGACCTACAAGAGGTTCCTACAATCATCTGACCCTGTACAAGGTGACCTACAAGAGGTTCCTACAATCATCTGACCCTGTACAAGGTGACCTACAAGAGGTTCCTACAATCATCTGACCCTGTACAATGTGACCTACAAGAGGTTCCTACAATCACCTGACCCTGTACAAGGTGACCTACAAGAGGTTCCTACAATCATCTGACCCTGTACAAGGTGACCTACAAGAGGTTCCTACAATCATCTGACCCTGTACAAGGTGACCTACAAGAGGTTCCTACAATCATCTGACCCTGTACAAGGTGACCTACAAGAGGTTCCTACAATCATCTGACCCTGTACAAGGTGACCTACAAGAGGTTCCTACAATCATCTGACCCTGTACAATGTGACCTACAAGAGGTTCCTACAATGTGACCTACAAGAGGTTCCTACAATCATCTGACCCTGTACAAGGTGACCTACAAGTGGTTCCTACAATCATCTGACCCTGTACAAGGTGACCTACAAGAGGTTCCTATAATCATCTGACCCTGTACAAGGTGACCTACAAGAGGTTCCTATAATCATCTGACCCTGTACAAGGTGACCTACAAGAGGTTCCTACAATCATCTGACCCTGTACAATGTGACCTACAAAAGGTTCCTACAATCATCTGACCCTGTGCAAGGTGACCTACAAGAGGTTCCTACAATCATCTGACCCTGTACAAGGTGACCTACAAGTGGTTCCTACAATCATCTGACCCTGTACAAGGTGACCTACAAGAGGTTCCTACAATGTGACCTACAAGAGGTTCCTACAATGTGACCTACAAGAGGTTCCTATAATCATCTGACCCTGTACAAGGTGACCTACAAAAGGTTCCTACAATCATCTGACCCTGTACAATGTGACCTACAAGAGGTTCCTACAATGTGACCTACAAGAGGTTCCTATAATCATCTGACCCTGTACAAGGTGACCTACAAAAGGTTCCTACAATCATCTGACCCCGTACAATGTGACCTACAAGAGGTTCCTATAATCATCTGACCCTGTACAAGGTGACCTACAAGAGGTTCCTACAATCATCTGACCCTGTACAATGTGACCTACAAGTGGTTCCTACAATGTGACCTACAAGAGGTTCCTACAATCATCTGACCCTGTGCAAGGTGACCTACAAGAGGATCCTACAATCAGCTGACCCCGTACAATGTGACCTACAAGAGGTTCCTACAATCACCTGACCCTGTACAAGGTGACCTACAAGAGGTTCCTACAATCATCTGACCCTGTACAAGGTGACCTACAAGAGGTTCCTACAATCTGACCCCGTACAATGTGACCTACAAGAGGTTCCTACAATGTGACCTACAAGAGGTTCCTACAATCATCTGACCCTGTACAAGGTGACCTACAAGAGGTTCCTACAATCATCTGACCCTGTACAAGGTGACCTACAAAAGGTTTCCTACAATGTGACCTACAAGAGGTTCCTACAATCATCTGACCCTGTACAAGGTGACCTACAAGAGGTTCCTACAATCATCTGACCCTGTACAAGGTGACCTACAAGAGGTTCCTACAATCATCTGACCCTGTACAAGGTGACCTACAAGAGGTTCCTACAATCATCTGACCCTGTACAATGTGACCTACAAGAGGTTCCTACAATGTGACCTACAAGAGGTTCCTACAATCATCTGACCCTGTACAAGGTGACCTACAAGAGGTTCCTATAATCATCTGACCCTGTACAAGGTGACCTACAAGAGGTTCCTATAATCATCTGACCCTGTACAAGGTGACCTACAAGAGGTTCCTATAATCATCTGACCCTGTACAAGGTGACCTACAAGAGGTTCCTATAATCATCTGACCCTGTACAAGGTGACCTACAAGTGGTTCCTACAATGTGACCTACAAGAGGTTCCTACAATCATCTGACCCTGTACAATGTGACCTACAAAAGGTTCCTACAATCATCTGACCCTGTACAAGGTGACCTACAAGAGGATCCTACAATCAGCTGACCCCGTACAATGTGACCTACAAGAGGTTCCTACAATCATCTGACCCTGTACAAGGTGACCTACAAGAGGTTCCTACAATCACCTGACCCTGTACAAGGTGACCTACAAGAGGTTCCTACAATGTGACCTACAAGAGGTTCCTACAATCATCTGACCCTGTACAAGGTGACCTACAAGAGGTTCCTACAATCATCTGACCCTGTACAAGGTGACCTACAAAAGGTTTCCTACAATGTGACCTACAAGAGGTTCCTACAATTATCTGACCCTGTACAAGGTGACCTACAAGAGGTTCCTACAATCATCTGACCCTGTACAAGGTGACCTACAAGAGGTTCCTACAATCATCTGACCCTGTACAAGGTGACCTACAAGAGGTTCCTACAACGTGACCTACAAGAGGTTCCTACAATCATCTGACCCTGTACAAGGTGACCTACAAGAGGTTCCTACAATCATCTGACCCTGTACAAGGTGACCTACAAGAGGTTCCTACAATCATCTGACCCTGTACAAGGTGACCTACAAGAGGTTCCTATAGTCATCTGACCCTGTACAAGGTGACCTACAAGAGGTTCCTACAATCATCTGACCCTGTACAAGGTGACCTACAAGAGGTTCCTACAATCATCTGACCCTGTACAAGGTGACCTACAAGAGGTTCCTATAGTCATCTGACCCTGTACAAGGTGACCTACAAGAGGTTCCTACAATCATCTGACCCTGTACAATGTGACCTACAAGAGGTTCCTACAATGTGACCTACAAGAGGTTCCTACAATCATCTGACCCTGTACAAGGTGACCTACAAGAGGTTCCTATAATCATCTGACCCTGTACAAGGTGACCTACAAGAGGTTCCTATAATCATCTGACCCTGTACAATGTGACCTACAAGAGGTTCCTATAATCATCTGACCCTGTACAAGGTGACCTACAAGAGGTTCCTATAATCATCTGACCCTGTACAATGTGACCTACAAGAGGTTCCTATAATCATCTGACCCTGTACAAGGTGACCTACAAGAGGTTCCTATAATCATCTGACCCTGTACAAGGTGACCTACAAGAGGTTCCTACAATCATCTGACCCTGTACAAAGTGACCTACAAAAGGTTCCTACAATCATCTGACCCTGTATAATGTGACCTACAAGAGGTTCCTACAATGTGACCTACAAGAGGTTCCTACAATCAGCTGACCCCGTACAATGTGACCTACAAGAGGTTCCTACAATCAGCTGACCCCGTACAATGTGACCTACAAGAGGTTCCTACAATGTGACCTACAAGAGGTTCCTACAATCAGCTGACCCCGTACAATGTGACCTACAAGAGGTTTTGAGGATCTGACGAAGTGGAGAACCCCAGTGGGCACAACAGGTGCTAAAACACAGCAGTTACCACTACCACCACCTCGACACACCTAAACCATCACCAATTCCACCACCACAACACCCCCACTCCCACTGTGAACACAAAACCTCAACTACAACACAACAGCTGTATTAAACCACAGAGACCTCAACTACCATCAGTAATATAATTACCCACCAACACCTTCATCTACCGCCCCTCCCCCCCTTTTCTTGTGCCCAAGTGAACACTTACCCGATGCCACCGGTATGTGACACCCCGCATCCTTCAAAGCTTTCACAGCGTCCTGAACCCGGGCAGGATAGACACACACCGCGCCGGTCACAATATCTGCAGGACACAGGTCAGACAAGAAAAGGAAGCCATTGCTGTGCAGCAACAAGCAGCGCCCCCCCCCCCCCCCCGGGCAGGTAGTGGAACCCCTTGGGCCCAATGCCATAATACCACGAAAACTATGGATAGCCCACTCTAAGAGGATCAGTCTCACCAATATATGCCCCAAAGCAGGCACAGAGGATGATGGGGGTTGTAGGGTCAGTACCTGAGTCGGCCATCTTGATGCAGTGCAGGAGGTCGTCCCTGATTGGATGCCTGGCCTTGTAGCAGAGGCGGTGGACATTGGACGGGGTGTCATCTCCGGAGAGTGTAGTGAGGTCAATGCAGGTGACGGCTCTCAGCAGCCAAGCCGCCTGCACACAGCACAGCAAGGATTAATTAACGGTCCCCCGCCCCCCCCCCAGGGTGCACCGACCACCGCCACCTCACCTGCCAGTCCTTCTTCACAGTCCTCCGGCTCTGGATCTGTTCTGACCGTCTGTGGACCGCCGGCTGATTCACTCGGACCCGCAAGATCCAGCCCAGATCTAAAAGTGACGAGAATACAGAAGGGGTGACTGAAGGGGAAGAGAAACCATACAACCCCCCACCTCCCTGCAGCGGAGAGACCATACCAACCTCCCCCAACACAATAACCCCCCCAACCCCCAGCAGAGGAGAGACCATACCAACCTCCCCCAACACAACCCCCCACCTCACTGCAGAGGAGAGACCATACCAACCTCCCCCAACACAATAACCCCCCACCTCACTGCAGAGGAGAGACCATACCAACCTCCCCCAACACAATAACCCCCCCAACCCCCAGCAGAGGAGAGACCATACCAACCTCCCCCAACACAATAACCCCCCCAACCCCCAGCAAAAGAGAGACCATACCAACCTCCGCCAACACAATAACCCCCCACCTCCCTGCAGAGGAGAGACCATACCAACCTCCGCCAACACAATAACCCCCCCAACCCCCAGCAAAAGAGAGACCATACCAACCTCCGCCAACACAATAACCCCCCACCCCCCTGCAGAGGAGAGACCATACCAACCTCCGCCAACACAATAACCCCCCCAACCCCCAGCAGAGGAGAGACCATAACAACCTCCCCCAACACAATAACCCCCCCAACCCCCAGCAAAAGAGAGACCATACCAACCTCCGCCAACACAATAACCCCCCCAACCCCCAGCAAAGAGAGACCATACCAACCTCCCCAACACAATAACCCCCCCAACCCCAGCAGAGAGAGACCATACCAACCTCCCCCAACACAATAACCCCCCCAACCCCCAGCAAAAGAGAGACCATACCAACCTCCCCCAACACAATAACCCCCCCAACCCCCAGCAGAGGAGAGACCATACCAACCTCCCCAACACAATAACCCCCCCAACCCCCAGCAGAGGAGAGACCATACCAACCTCCCCCAACACAATAACCCCCCCAACCCCCAGCAGAGGAGAGACCATACCAACCTCCCCCAACACAATAACCCCCCCAACCCCCAGCAGAGGAGAGACCATACCAACCTCCGCCAACACAATAACCCCCCACCCCCCTGCAAAAGAGAGACCATACCAACCTCCCCCAACACAATAACCCCCCCAACCCCCAGCAGAGGAGAGACCATACCAACCTCCCCCAACACAATAACCCCCCCAACCCCCAGCAGAGGAGAGACCATACCAACCTCCCCCAACACAATAACCCCCCAACCCCCAGCAGAGGAGAGACCATACCAACCTCCCCCAACACAATAACCCCCCCAACCCCCAGCAGAGGAGAGACCATACCAACCTCCGCCAACACAATAACCCCCCACCCCCCTGCAGAGGAGAGACCATACCAACCTCCCCCAACACAATAACCCCCCCCAACCCCCAGCAGAGGAGAGACCATACCAACCTCCCCCAACACAATAACCCCCCCAACCCCCAGCAGAGGAGAGACCATACCAACCTCCCCCAACACAACCCCCCACCTCCCTGCAGCGGAGAGACAATACCAACCTTCCCCAACAAAATAACCCCCCACCCCCCTGCAGAGGAGAGACCATACCAACCTCCGCCAACACAATAACCCCCCACCCCCCTGCAGAGGAGAGACCATACCAACCTCCGCCAACACAATAACCCCCCCAACCCCCAGCAGAGGAGAGACCATACCAACCTCCGCCAACACAACCCCCCACCCCCCTGCAGAGGAGAGACCATACCAACCTCCGCCAACACAATAACCCCCCACCCCCCTGCAGAGGAGAGACCATACCAACCTCCGCCAACACAATAACCCCCCACTCCCCTGCAGAGGAGAGACCATACCAACCTCCCCCAACACAATAACCCCCCCAACCCCCAGCAGAGGAGAGACCATACCAACCTCCCCCAACACAATAACCCCCCCAACCCCCAGCAGAGGAGAGACCATACCAACCTCCCCCAACACAATAACCCCCCCAACCCCCAGCAAAAGAGAGACCATACCAACCTCCGCCAACACAATAACCCCCCCAACCCCCAGCAAAAGAGAGACCATACCAACCTCCCCCAACACAATAACCCCCCCCAACCCCCAGCAGAGGAGAGACCATACCAACCTCCCCCAACACAACCCCCCACCCCCCAGCAGAGGAGAGACCATACCAACCTCCGCCAACACAATAACCCCCCACCCCCCTGTAGAGGAGAGACCATACCAACCTCCCCCAACACAACCCCCCACCCCCCTGCAGAGGAGAGACCATACCAACCTCCGCCAACACAATAACCCCCCACCTCCCTGCAGCGGAGAGACCATACCAACCTCCCCCAACACAACCCCCCACCCCCCTGCAGAGGAGAGACCATACCAACCTCCCCCAACACAATAACCCCCCCAACCCCCAGCAGAGGAGAGACCATACCAACCTCCCCCAACACAACCCCCCACCTCCCTGCAGCGGAGAGACCATACCAACCTTCCCCAACACAATAACCCCCAACCCCCCTGCAGAGGAGAGACCATACCAACCTCCCCCAACACAACCCCCCACCCCCCTGCAGAGGAGAGACCATACCAACCTCCGCCAACACAATAACCCCCCACCCCCCTGCAGAGGAGAGACCATACCAACCTCCGCCAACACAACCCCCCACCTCCCTGCAGAGGAGAGACCATACCAACCTCCGCCAACACAACCCCCCACCTCCCTGCAGAGGAGAGACCATACCAACCTCCGCCAACACAATAACCCCCCACCCCCCTGCAGAGGAGAGACCATACCAACCTCCCCCAACACAACCCCCCACCCCCCTGCAGAGGAGAGACCATACCAACCTCCGCCAACACAATAACCCCCCCAACCCCCAGCAGAGGAGAGACCATACCAACCTCCGCCAACACAATAACCCCCCCAACCCCCAGCAGAGGAGAGACCATACCAACCTCCCCCAACACAATAACCCCCCCAACCCCCAGCAAAAGAGAGACCATACCAACCTCCGCCCAACACAATAACCCCCCAACCCCCAGCAAAAGAGAGACCATACCAACCTCCCCCAACACAATAACCCCCCAACCCCCAGCAGAGAGAGACCATACCAACCTCCCCCAACACAACCCCCCACCCCCACGCAGAGGAGAGACCATACCAACCTCCCCCAACACAATAACCCCCCCCCAACCCCCAGCAAAAGAGAGACCATACCAACCTCCCCCAACACAATAACCCCCCCAACCCCCTGCAGAGGAGAGACCATACCAACCTCCCCCAACACAATAACCCCCCACCCCCCTGCAGCGGAGAGACCATACCAACCTCCGCCAACACAATAACCCCCCACCCCCCTGCAGAGGAGAGACCATACCAACCTCCCCCAACACAATAACCCCCCCAACCCCCAGCAGAGGAGAGACCATACTAACCTCCGCCAACACAATAACCCCCCCAACCCCCAGCAGAGGAGAGACCATACCAACCTCCCCCAACACAATAACCCCCCACCCCCCTGCAGCGGAGAGACCATACCAACCTCCGCCAACACAATAACCCCCCACCCCCACCCACCTGCAGAGGAGAGACCATACCAACCTCCCCCAACACAATAACCCCCCACCCCCCTGCAGAGGAGAGACCATACCAACCTCCCCCAACACAATAACCCCCCCCAACCCCCAGCAGAGGAGAGACCATACCAACCTCCGCCAACACAATAACCCCCACCCCCCTGCAGAGGAGAGACCATACCAACCTCCACCAACACAATAACCCCCCACCCCCCTGCAGAGGAGAGACCATACCAACCTCCACCAACACAATAACCCCCCACCCCCCTGCAGAGGAGAGACCATACCAACCTCCCCCAACACAATAACCCCCCCAACCCCCAGCAGAGGAGAGACCATACCAACCTCCGCCAACACACCCCCCACCCCCCTGCAGAGGAGAGACCATACCAACCTCCCCCAAACACAATAACCCCCCCAACCCCCAGCAGAGGAGAGACCATACCAACCTCAGCCAACACAATAACCCCCCACCCCCCTGCAGAGGAGAGACCATACCAACCTCCGCCAACACAATAACCCCCCCCAACCCCCTGCAGAGGAGAGACCATACCAACCTCCGCCAACACAACCCCCCACCCCCCTGCAGAGGAGAGACCATACCAACCTCCGCCAACACAATAACCCCCCACTCCCCTGCAGAGGAGAGACCATACCAACCTCCGCCAACACAATAACCCCCCCAACCCCCAGCAGAGGAGAGACCATACCAACCTCCCCCAACACAACCCCCACCCCCACCCCCAGCAGAGGAGAGACCATACCAACCTCCCCCAACACAATAACCCCCCCAACCCCCAGCAGAGGAGAGACCATACCAACCTCCCCCAACACAACCCCCATCAGAGGAGAGACCATACCAACCTCCCCCAACACAACCCCCCACCCCCACCCCCCTGCAGAGGAGAGACCATAACAACCTCCCCCAACACAACCCCCCTGCAGAGGAGAGACCATACCAACCTCCGCCAACACAATAACCCCCCCAACCCCCAGCAGAGGAGAGACCATACCAACCTCCGCCAACACAATAACCCCCCCAAACCCCCCTGCAGAGGAGAGACCATACCAACCTCCGCCAACACAATAACCCCCCACTCCCCTGCAGAGGAGAGACCATACCAACCTCCCCCAACACAATAACCCCCCCAACCCCCAGCAGAGGAGAGACCATACCAACCTCAGCCAACACAATAACCCCCCACCCCCCTGCAGAGGAGAGACCATACCAACCTCCGCCAACACAATAACCCCCCCCACCCCCAGCAGAGGAGAGACCATACCAACCTCCCCCAACACAATAACCCCCCCAACCCCCAGCAGAGGAGAGACCATACCAACCTCCCCCAACACAATAACCCCCCCAACCCCCAGCAGAGGAGAGACCATACCAACCTCCGCCAACACAACCCCCCACCCCCCTGCAGAGGAGAGACCATACCAACCTCCCCCAACACAATAACCCCCCCAACCCCCAGCAGAGGAGAGACCATACCAACCTCAGCCAACACAATAACCCCCCACCCCCCTGCAGAGGAGAGACCATACCAACCTCCGCCAACACAATAACCCCCCCCAACCCCCTGCAGAGGAGAGACCATACCAACCTCCGCAACAACAACCCCCCACCCCCCTGCAGAGGAGAGACCATACCAACCTCCGCCAACACAATAACCCCCCCAACCCCCAGCAGAGGAGAGACCATACCAACCTCCCCCAACACACCCCCACCCCCACCCCCAGCAGAGGAGAGACCATACCAACCTCCCCCAACACAATAACCCCCCCAACCCCCAGCAGAGGAGAGACCATACCAACCTCCCCCAACACAACCCCCCACCCCCACGCAGAGGAGAGACCATACCAACCTCCCCCAACACAACCCCCCACCCCCACCCCCCTGCAGAGGAGAGACCATAACAACCTCCCCCAACACAACCCCCCTGCAGAGGAGAGACCATACCAACCTCCGCCAACACAATAACCCCCCCCAACCCCCAGCAGAGGAGAGACCATACCAACCTCCGCCAACACAATAACCCCCCCAACCCCCCTGCAGAGGAGAGACCATACCAACCTCCGCCAACACAATAACCCCCCCCCCCCCCTGCAGAGGAGAGACCATACCAACCTCCCCCAACACAATAACCCCCCCAACCCCCAGCAGAGGAGAGACCATACCAACCTCAGCCAACACAATAACCCCCCACCCCCCTGCAGAGGAGAGACCATACCAACCTCCGCCAACACAATAACCCCCCCAACCCCCAGCAGAGGAGAGACCATACCAACCTCCCCCAACACAATAACCCCCCCAACCCCCAGCAGAGGAGAGACCATACCAACCTCCCCCAACACAATAACCCCCCCAACCCCCAGCAGAGGAGAGACCATACCAACCTCCGCCAACACAATAACCCCCCACCCCCCTGTAGAGGAGAGACCATACCAACCTCCGCCAACACAATAACCCCCCACCCCCCTGTAGAGGAGAGACCATACCAACCTCCGCCAACACAATAACCCCCCACCCCCCTGCAGAGGAGAGACCATACCAACCTCCCCCAACACAATAACCCCCCACCCCCCTGCAGAGGAGAGACCATACCAACCTCCCCCAACACAACCCCCCACCCCCCTGTAGAGGAGAGACCCCTACTGAACCGTCGACCCCCCCCAGCAGAGAGGAGACTGCCACCTAATGATAAATGGGGGACATGATAAAAACCATTACAATAAATCATGAATAAACCGGAATAGTATTTATCATGTCCCCCCTTTCCCTTCTTCCTCCTGTAACATATAAAGGTTTCCATCATGTCCTCCTTTCCCTTCTTCCCCCTGTAACGTATATAAAGGTTTCCATCATGTCCTCCTTTCCCTTCTTCCTCCTGTAACATATATAAAGGTTTCCATCATATCCTCCCTTTCCCTTCTTCCTCCTGTAACATATATAAAGGTTTCCATCATGTCCTCCCTTTCCCTTCTTCCTCCTGTAACATATATAAAGGTTTCCATCATGTCCTCCCTTTCCCTTCTTCCTCCTGTAACATATACAGTGGTACCTTGGTTTAAGAGTAACTTGGATTGAGAGCGTTTTGCAAGAAGAGCTCACAGTTCATCAAAATTGTAACTTGGTGTAAGAGCTCCCTGTACTGGGTGGGAGGGGGAGTGGGGGGAGGGGCATGGTCTGCATAGCGGGGTCTATAGCCCTGTACTCTGACCCAGGAAGTCTCCCTCACCTTACAAATCATAGCAGATCCACTTCAGGCTGGGGCTTACATCAGGGGACAGGCCTGTGGAGGTAATCTCTCCATAGCTGTAATCCGTCTCTCCCCGGACAGAGAGTGCTGCATTTATGTTCCCACATCTGCCCTGCTCATTCCTTCCTGCTCCATGCAGTCTCCCCCTATGTCAACCCCTATGTTTCCGATCCTCTCCATTATGGGGATCTGCAGCTCCATCCTGTATCTACAAGCTGCTGCTGTGTTATCAGGGTTATACAGTTACTATACATTATATACTACATGCTGCTATACTGTACAGTAACTTATATATCACATATCCAGCTGCTGTGTTATCAGGGTTATACAGTTACTATACATTATATACCACATGCTGATTGCTATACTGTACAGTAACTTATATATCACATATCCAGCTGCTGTGTTATCAGGGTTATACAGTTACTATACATTATACACCACATGCTGCTATACTGTACAGTAACATATATCACATATCCAGCTGCTGCAGTGTTACCAGGGTTATACAGTTACTATACATTATATACCATATGCTGATTGCTATACTGTACAGTAACTTATATATCACATATCCAGCTGCTGCAGTGTTACCAGGGTTATACAGTTACTATACATTATACACCACATGCTGCTATACTGTACAGTAACTTATATATCACATATCCAGCTGCTGTGTTATCAGGGTTATACAGTTACTATACATTATATACCACAGGCTGCTATACTGTACAGTAACTTATATATCACATATCCAGCTGCTGTGTTATCAGGGTTATACAGTTACTATACATTATACACCACATGCTGATTGCTATACTGTACAGTAACTTATATATCACATATCCAGCTGCTGTGTTATCAGGGTTATACAGTTACTATACATTATATACCATATGCTGCTATACTGTACAGTAACTTATATATCACATATCCAGCTGCTGCTGTGTTATCAGCGTTATACAGTTACTATACATTATACACCACATGCTGCTATACTGTACAGTAACTTATATATCACATATCCAGCTGCTGTGTTATCAGGGTTATACAGTTACTATACATTATATACCACATGCTGCTATACTGTACAGTAACTTATATATCACATATCCAGCTGCTGCTGTGTTATCAGGGTTATACAGTTACTATACATTATACACCACATGCTACTATACTGTACAGTAACTTATATATCACATATCCAGCTGCTGTGTTATCAGGGTTATACAGTTACTATACATTATATACCACATGCTGCTATACTGTACAGTAACATATCACATATCCAGCTGCTGCTGTGTTATCAGCGTTATACAGTTACTATACATTATACACCACATGCTGCTATACTGTACAGTAACTTATATATCACATATCCAGCTGCTGTGTTATCAGGGTTATACAGTTACTATACATTATACACCACATGCTACTATACTGTACAGTAACTTATATATCACATATCCAGCTGCTGCAGTGTTATCAGGGTTATACAGTTACTATACATTATATACCACATGCTGATTGCTATACTGTACAGTAACATATATCACATATCCAGCTGCTGTGTTATCAGGGTTATACAGTTACTATACATTATATACCACATGCTGCTATACTGTACAGTAACTTATATATCACATATCCAGCTGCAGTGTTATCAGGGTTATACAGTTACTATACATTATATACCACATGCTGCTATACTGTACAGTAACTTATATATCACATATTCAGCTGCTTCTCATTGTTTAATCTCTTCTACATGTTATTGAGAATAAGAATCAGTATATTTGGGGGGTGGAACCAATTGTCTGCAGATCAGTGATTTCTTATGGGAACATTTGCTTTGGTTTAAGAGTGATTTGGATAACAAACGCCGTCCCAGAACGGATTATACTCGTAATCTATCCTTTATATATGTTACAGGAGGAAAAAGGGAAAGGGAGGACTTGATAGGATCACCACCCCCCCCCTCCTCCCCCTGTATATCAGTATCACCCCTCCTGCTCCTCCCCCTGTATATCAGTATCACCCCTCCTCCTCCCCCTGTATATCAGTATCACCCCTCCTCCTCCTCCTCCTCCTGTATATCAGTATCACCCCTCCTCCTCCTGTATATCAGTATCACCCCTCCTCCTCCTGTATATCAGAATCACCCCTCCTCCTCCCCCTGTATATCAGTATCACCCCTCCTCCTCCTCCCCCTCCCCCTGTATATCAGTATCACCCCTCCTCCTCCTCCTCCTCCTGTATATCAGTATCACCCCTCCTCCTCCCCCTGTATATCAGTATCACTCCTCCTCCTCCTCCTGTATATCAGTATCATCCCTCCTCCTCCTCCTCCTCCTATATATCAGTATCACCCCTCCTCCTCCTCCTCCTCCTGTATATCAGTATCACCCCTCCTCCTCCCCCTGTATATCAGTATCAACCCTCCTCCTCCTCCTGTATATCAGTATCACCCCTCCTCCCCCTGTATATCAGTATCACTCCTCCTCCTCCTCCTCCTGTATATCAGTATCACTCCTCCTCCTCCTGTATATCAGTATCATCCCTCCTCCTCCTCCTCCTCCTATATATCAGTATCACCCCTCCTCCTCCTCCTCCCCCTGTATATCAGTATCACCCCTCCTCCTCCCCCTGTATATCAGTATCAACCCTCCTCCTCCTCCTGTATATCAGTATCAACCCTCCTCCTCCCCCTGTATATCAGTATCACCCCTCCTCCTCCTCCTGTATATCAGTATCACCCCTCCTCCTCCCCCTGTATATCAGTATCACCCCTCCTCCTCCCCCTGTATATCAGTATCACCCCTCCTCCTCCCCCTGTATATCAGTATCACCCCTCCTCCTCCCCCTGTATATCAGTATCACCCCTCCTCCTCCCCCTGTATATCAGTATCACCCCTCCTCCTCCCCCTGTATATCAGTATCACCCCTCCTCCTCCTGTATATCAGTATCACCCCTCCTCCTCCTCCCCCTGTATATCAGTATCACCCCTCCTCCTCCTCCTGTATATCAGTGTCACCCCTCCTCCTCCTGTATATCAGTATCACCCCTCCTCCTCCCCCTGTATATCAGTATCACCCCTCCTCCTCCTGTATATCAGTGTCACCCCTCCTCCCCCCTGTATATCAGTATCACCCCTCCTCCTCCTCCCCCTTTATATCAGTATCACCCCTCCTCCCCTCCTGTAATATCATGTAGCATCCCCTCCTCCTCCTGTATATCAGTGTCACACCCCTCCTCCCCCCTGTATATCAGTATCACCCCTCCTCCTCCTCCCCCTTTATATCAGTATCACCCCTCCTCCCCTCCCCCTGTATATCAGTATCACCCCTCCTCCTCCTCCCCCTGTATATCAGTATCACCCCTCCTCCTCCCCCTGTATATCAGTTTCATCCCTCGTCCTCCTGTATCTCAGTATCACCCCTCCTCCTCCTCCCCCTGTATATAAGTATCACTCCTCCTCCTCCTCCCCCTGTATATCAGTATCACTCCTCCTCCTCCTCCCCCTGTATATCAGTATCATCCCTCCTCCTCCTGATATCAGTATCACCCCTCCTCCTCCTCCCCCTGTATATCAGTATCATCCCTCCTCCTCCTCCTGTATATCAGTATCACCCCTCCTCCTCCTCCCCCTATATATCAGTATCACCCCTCCTCCTCCCCCTGTATATCAGTATCACCCCTTCTCCTCCCCCTTTATATCAGTATCACCCCTTCTCCTCCCCCTTTATATCAGTATCACCCCTCCTCCTCCCCCTGTATATCAGTATCACCCCTCCTCCCCCTGTATATCAGTGTCACCCCTCCTCCCCCTGTATATCAGTATCACCCCTCCTCCTCCTCCCCCTGTATATCAGTATCACCCCTCCTCCTCCTCCCCCCTGTATATCAGTATCACCCCTCCTCCTCCTCCCCCTGTATATCAGTATCACCCCTCCTCCTACTCCCTGTATATCAGTATCACACCTCCTCCTCCCTCTCACTGTATATCAGTGTCCACCCCTCCCTCCCCCCTGTATATCAGTATCACCCCCTCCTCCTCCTCCCCCGGTTATATCCGGGATCACGCCTCTCCTTCCCCTCCCCCTGTATATCGGATCACCCCCTCCTCCTCCCCCCTCCCCCTGTATATCAGTATCACCCCTCCTCCTCCTCCCCCTGTATATCAGTATCACTCCTCCTCCTCCTCCCCCTGTATATCAGTATCACTCCTCCTCCTCCTCCCCCTGTATATCAGTATCATCCCTCCTCCTCCTGTATATCAGTATCACCCCTCCTCCTCCTCCCCCTGTATATCAGTATCATCCCTCCTCCTCCTCCTGTATATCAGTATCACCCCTCCTGTATATCAGTATCACCCCTCCTCCCCCTGTATATCAGTATCACCCCTCTCCTCCCCCTTTATATCAGTATCACCCCTCCTCCTCCCCCTGTATATCAGTATCACCCCTCCTCCTCCTGTATATCAGTATCACCCCTCCTCCCCCTGTATATCAGTATCACCCCTCCTCCTCCTGTATATCAGTATCACCCCGCCTCCTCCTGTATATCAGTATCACCCCTCCTCCCCCTGTATATCAGTATCACCCCTCCTCCTCCTCCTGTATATCAGTATCACCCCTCCTCCTCCCCTGTATATCAGTATCTCTCCTCCTCCTCCTCCTGTTGATCAGTATCACCCCTCCTCCTCCTCCTGTATATCAGTATCACCCCTCCTCCTCCTGTATATCAGTATCACCCCTCCTCCTCCTCCTATATATCAGTATCACCCCTCCTCCTCCCCCTGTATATCAGTATCACCCCTCCTCCTCCTCCTGTATATCAGTATCACCCCTCCTCCTCCACCTGTATATCAGTATCACCCCTCCTCCTCCTCCTATATATCAGTATCACCCCTCCTCCTCACCCCGGTATATCAGTATCACCCCTCCTCCTCCTCCTGTATCTCAGTATCACCCCTCCTCCTCCCCCCTGTATATCAGTATCACCCCTCCTCCTCCTCCTGTATATCAGTATCACTCCTCCTCCTCCTCCCCCTGTATATCAGTATCACCCCTCCTCCTCCCCCTGTTATCAGTATCACCCCTCCCTTGCCTCCTCCCCTTTATATTCAGTATCACCCCTCCTCCTCCTCCTCCCATGTATATCAGTATCACCCCTCCTCCTCCTCCCCTCCCCCTGTATATCAGTATCACCCCTCCTCCTCCCCCTGTATATCATTATCACCCCTCCTCCTCCTCCCCTCCCCCTGTATATCAGTATCACCCCTCCTCCTCCCCCTGTATATCAGTATCACCCCTCCTCCTCCTCCTGTATATCAGTATCACCCCTCCTCCTCCTCCCCCTGTATATCAGTATCACTCCTCCTCCTCCTCCCCCTGTATATCAGTATCACTCCTCCTCCTCCTCCCCCTGTATATCAGTATCATCCCTCCTCCTCCTGTATATCAGTATCACCCCTCCTCCTCCTCCCCCTGTATATCAGTATCATCCCTCCTCCTCCTCCTGTATATCAGTATCATCCCTCCTCCCCCTGTATATCAGTATCACTCCTCCTCCTCCTCCCCCTGTATATCAGTATCACCCCTCCTCCTCCCCCTGTATATCAGTATCACCCCTCCTCCTCCCCCTGTATATCAGTATCACCCCTTCTCCTCCCCCTTTATATCAGTATCACCCCTCCTCCTCCTCCCCCTGTATATCAGTATCACCCTCCTCCTCCTCCCCCTGTATATCAGTATCACCCCTCCTCCTCACTCCTGGTATATCAGTATCACCCCTCCTCCTCCTCCCCCCCCCTGTATATCAGTATCACCCCTCCTCCTCCTCCCCCTGTATATCAGTATCACCCCTCCTCCTCCTCCCCCTGTATATCAGTATCACCCCTCCTCCTCCTCCTGTATATCAGTATCACCCCTCCTCCTCCTCCCCCCTGTATATCAGTATCACCCCTCTCCTCCTCCCCCTGTATATCAGTATCACCCCTCCTCCTCCTCCTATATATCAGTATCACCCCTCCTCCTCCTCCCCTGTATATCGTAATCACCCCCTCCTCCTCCCCCTAGTATATCAGTATCACCCTCCTCCTCCCCCTGTATATCAGTATCACCCCTCCTCCTCCTACCCCTGTAGATCAGTATCACCCCTCCTCCTCCCCTGGATATCAGTATCACCCCTCCGCTCCTCCCCTGTATATCAGTATCAAACTCCTCCTCCTCCTGTATATCAGTATCACCCCTCCATCCTCCTCCCTGTATTCAGTATCACCCCTTCATCGCTCCCCCCTGTATATCAGTGTATCACCCCTCCTCCTCCCCCTGTATATCAGTATCAACCCTCCTCCTCCCCCTGTATATCAGTATCACCCCTCCTCCTCCTCCCCCTGTATATCAGTATCACCCCTCCTTCTCCTCCCCCTGTATATCAGTATCACCCCTCCTCCTCCCCCTGTATATCAGTATCACCCCTCCTCCTCCCCCTGTATATCAGTATCACCCCTCCTCCTCCCCCTGTATATCAGTATCACCCCTCCTCCTCCCCCTGTATATCAGTATCACCCCTCCTCCTCCCCCTGTATATCAGTATCACCCCTCCTCCTCCTCCCCCTGTATATCAGTATCACCCCTCCTCCTCCTCCTCCTGTATATCAGTATCACCCCTCCTCCTCCTCCTGTATATCAGTATCACCCCTCCTCCTTCCCCTGTATATCAGTATCACCCCTCCTCCTCCCCCTGTATATCAGTATCACCCCTCCTCCTCCTGTATATCAGTATCACCCCTCCTCCTCCTCCTCCTCCCCCTGTATATCAGTATCACCCCTCCTCCTCCTCCTGTATATCAGTATCAACCCTCCTCCTCCTCCTGTATATCAGTATCACTCCTCCTCCTCCTGTATATCAGTATCACCCCTCCTCCTCCCCCTGTATATCAGTATCACCCCTCCTCCTCCTCCCCCTGTATATCAGTATCACCCCTCCTCCTCCTCCTGTATATCAGTATCACCCCTCCTCCTCCTCCTGTATATCAGTATCACCCCTCCTCCTCCTGTATATCAGTATCACCCCTCCTCCTCCCCCCTGTATATCAGTATCACCCCTCCTCCTCCTCCCCCTGTATATCAGTATCACCCCTCCTTCTCCTCCCCCTGTATATCAGTATAACCCCTCCTCCTCCTCCTGTATATCAGTATCACCCCTCCTCCCCTCCCCCTGTATATCAGTATCACCCCTCCTCCTCCTCCCCCTGTATATCAGTATCACCCCTCCTCCTCCCCCCTGTATATCAGTATCACCCCTCCTCCTCCCCCTGTATATCAGTATCACCCCTCCTCCTCCCCCTGTATATCAGTATCACCCCTCCTCCTCCCCCTGTATATCAGTATCACACCCCTCCTCCTCCCCCTGTATATCAGTATCACCCCTCCTCCTCCTCCCCCTGTATATCAGTATCACTCCTCCTCCTCCCCCTGTATATCAGTATCACCCCTCCTCCTCCTGTATATCAGTATCACCCCTCCTCCTCCTCCTGTATATCAGTATCACCCCTCCTCCTCCTCCTGTATATCAGTATCACCCCTCCTCCTCCCCCTGTATATCAGTATCACCCCTCCTCCTCCTCCCCCTGTATATCAGTATCACCCCTCCTCCTCCTCCCCCCTGTATATCAGTATCACCCCTCCTCCTCCCCCCTGTATATCAGTATCACCCCTCCTCCTCCCCCCTGTATATCAGTATCACCCCTCCTCCTCCCCTGTATATCAGTATCACCCCTCCTCCTCCCCCTGTATATCAGTATCACCCCTCCTCCTCCCCCCTGTATATCAGTATCACCCCTCCTCCTCCCCCCTGTATATCAGTATCACCCCTCCTCCTCCCCCCGTATATCAGTATCACCCCTCCTCCTCCCCCCGTATATCAGTATCACCCCTCCTCCCCCTGTATATCAGTATCACCCCTCCTCCTCCCCCTGTATATCAGTATCACCCCTCCTCCCCCTGTATATCAGTATCACTCCTCCTCCTCCTCCTGTATATCAGTATCACCCCTCCTCCTCCCCCTGTATATCAGTATCACCCCTCCTCCTCCCCCTGTATATCAGTATCACCCCTCCTCCTCCTCCCCCTGTATATCAGTATCACTCCTTCTCCTCCCCCTGTATATCAGTATCACCCCTCCTCCTCCCCCTGTATATCAGTATCACCCCTCCTCCTCCCCCTGTATATCAGTATCAACCCTCCTCCTCCCCCTGTATATCAGTATCAACCCTCCTCCTCCCCCTGTATATCAGTATCACCCCTCCTCCTCCTCCTCCTGTATATCAGTATCACCCCTCCTCCCCCTGTATATCAGTATTACCCCTCCTCCTCCCCCTGTATATCAGTATCACCCCTCCTCCTCCTCCCCCTATATATCAGTATCACCCCTCCTTCTCCCCCCCTGTATATCAGTATCCCCCCTCCTCCTCCTGTATATCAGTATCACCCCTCCTACTCCCCCTGTATATCAGTATCACCCCTCCTCCTCCCCCTGTATATCAGTATCACCCCTCCTCCTCCCCCTGTATATCAGTATCACCCCTCCTCCTCCCCCTGTATATCAGTATCAACCCTCCTCCTGTATATCAGTATCACCCCTCCTCCTCCTCCTGTATATCAGTATCACCCCTTCTCCTCCCCCTGTATATCAGTGTCACCCCTCCTCCTCCCCCTGTATATCAGTATCATCCCTCCTCCTCCCCCTGTATATCAGTATCATCCCTCCTCCTCCCCCTGTATATCAGTATCAACCCTCCTCCTGTATATCAGTATCATCCCTCCTCCTCCTGTATATCAGTATCACCCCTCCTCCTCCTCCCCCTGTATATCAGTATCATCCCTCCTCCTCCTGTATATCAGTATCACCCCTCCTCCTCCTCCCCCTGTATATCAGTATCATCCCTCCTCCTCCTGTATATCAGTATCACCCCTCCTCCTCCTCCTCCTGTATATCAGTATCACCCCTCCTCCTCCTCCTGTATATCAGTATCACCCCTCCTCCTCCTCCTGTATATCAGTATCACCCCTCCTCCTCCTCCTGTATATCAGTATCACCCCTTCTCCTCCCCCTGTATATCAGTGTCACCCCTCCTCCTCCCCCTGTATATCAGTATCACCCCTCCTCCCCCTGTATATCAGTGTCACCCCTCCTCCTCCCCCTGTATATCAGTATCACCCCTCCTCCCCCTGTATATCAGTATCATCCCTCCTCCTCCCCCTGTATATCAGTATCATCCCTCCTCCTCCCCCTGTATATCAGTATCAACCCTCCTCCTGTATATCAGTATCATCCCTCCTCCTCCTGTATATCAGTATCATCCCTCCTCCTCCTGTATATCAGTATCACCCCTCCTCCTCCTCCCCCTGTATATCAGTATCACCCCTCCTCCTCCTCCCCCTGTATATCAGTATCACCCCTCCTCCTCCTCCTATATATCAGTATCCCCCCTCCTCCTCCTCCTATATATCAGTGTCACCCCTCCTCCTCCCCCTGTATATCAGTATCATCCCTCCTCCTCCCCCTGTATATCAGTATCACCCCTCCTCCTCCTCCTGTATATCAGTATCATCCCTCCTCCTCCTGTATATCAGTATCACCCCTCCTCCTCCTCCCCCTGTATATCAGTATCACCCCTCCTCCTCCTCCCCCTGTATATCAGTATCACCCCTCCTCCTCCTCCCCCTGTATATCAGTATCATCCCTCCTCCTCCTGTATATCAGTATCACCCCTCCTCCTCCTCCTCCTGTATATCAGTATCACCCCTCCTCCTCCCCCTGTATATCAGTATCACCCCTCCTCCTCCCCCTGTATATCAGTATCACCCCTCCTCCTCCTCACCCTGTATATCAGTATCACCCCTCCTCCCCCTGTATATCAGTATCACCCCTCCTCCTCCCACTGTATATCAGTATCACCCCTCCTCCCCCTGTATATCAGTATCACCCCTCCTCCTCCCCCTGTATATCAGTATCACCCCTCCTCCTCCCCCTGTATATCAGTATCACCCCTCCTCCTCCCCCTGTATATCAGTATCACCCCTCCTCCTCCTCCTCCCCCTGTATATCAGTATCACCCCTCCTCCTCCTCCCCCTGTATATCAGTATCACCCCTCCTCCTCCCCCCTGTATATCAGTATAACCCCTCCTCCTCCTCCTGTATATCAGTATCACCCCTCCTTCTCCCCCTGTATATCAGTATCACCCCTCCTCCTCCTCCTGTATATCAGTATCACCCCTCCTCCTCCTCCTGTATATCAGTATCACCCCTCCTCCCCTCCCCCTGTATATCAGTATCACCCCTCCTCCTCCCCCTGTATATCAGTATCACCCCTTCTCCTCCTCCCCCTGTATATCAGTATCACCCCTCCTCCTCCCCCTGTATATCAGTATCACCCCTCCTCCTCCCCCTGTATATCAGTATCACCCCTCCTCCTCCTCCTATATATCAGTATCCCTCCTCCTCCTCCCCCTGTATATCAGTATCACCCCTCCTCCTGTATATCAGTATCACCCCTCCTCCTCCTGTATATCAGTATCACCCCTCCTCCTCCTCCCCCTGTATATCAGTATCACCCCTTCTCCTCCTCCCCCTGTATATCAGTATCACCCCTCCTCCTCCTCCCCCTGTATATCAGTATCACCCCTCCTCCTCCTCCCCCTGTATATCAGTATCACCCCTCCTCCTCCTCCCCCTGTATATCAGTATCACCCCTCCTCCTCCTCCCCCTGTATATCAGTATCACCCCTCCTCCTCCTCCCCCTGTATATCAGTATCACCCCTCCTCCTCCTGTATATCAGTGTCACCCCTCCTCCTCCCCCTGTATATCAGTATCCCCCCTCCTCCTCCCCCTGTATATCAGTATCACCCCTCCTCCTCCCCCTGTATATCAGTATCCCCCCTCCTCCTCCCCCTGTATATCAGTATCACCCCTCCTCCTCCCCCTGTATATCAGTATCACCCCTCCTCCTCCCCCTGTATATCAGTATCACCCCTCCTCCTCCTCCTGTATATCAGTATCACCCCTCCTCCTCCCCCTGTATATCAGTATCACCCCTCCTCCTCCCCCTGTATATCAGTATCGACCCTCCCCCCCCTGTATATCAGTATCGACCCTCCCCCCCCCTGTATATAGTGTACGGCATGTGATGGTCAGGTGATGGACCGCTGACCCTGAGATAATCCAAGTAAACAGAGTGTAATGGTGCGGAGAACTAGAGAAACATTTGCTGAGAGGAACCAGGAGGCAACTCATACCCTGCACTACAAGTCCCAGCAACACTCCTATTCCCAGCGCACCCAGAGTGTGTAACACACCCACATCTATAGACCCCCAACTACCACACCCACCATCCAACTGTGTGAGTGTGTGCACACTCCAGCCTCCATCCTCTACACACACACTCCAGCCTCCATCACACACACACACTCCAGCCTCCATCCTCTACACACACACTCCAGCCTCCATCCTCTACACACACACTCCAGCCTCCATCCTCTACACACACACTCCAGCCTCCATCCTCTACACACACACTCCAGCCTCCATCCTCTACACACACACACGCCAGCCTCCATCCTCTACACACACACGCCAGCCTCCATCACACACACACACTCCAGCCTCCATCACACACACACACTCCAGCCTCCATCACACACACACACTCCAGCCTCCATCCTCTACACACACACACGCCAGCCTCCATCCTCTACACACACACACGCCAGCCTCCATCCTCTACACACACACACGCCAGCCTCCATCCTCTACACACACACACGCCAGCCTCCATCCTCTACACACACACACGCCAGCCTCCATACACACACACACACACGCCAGCCTCCATCCTCTACACACACACACTCCAGCCTCCATCACACACACACACTCCAGCCTCCATCCTCTACACACACACACGCCAGCCTCCATCCTCTACACACACACACGCCAGCCTCCATCCTCTACACACACACACTCCAGCCTCCATCACACACACACACTCCAGCCTCCATCACACACACACACTCCAGCCTCCATCCTCTACACACACACACTCCAGCCTCCATACACTACACACACACACTCCAGCCTCCATCACACACACACACTCCAGCCTCCATCACACACACACACTCCAGCCTCCATCCTCTACACACACACGCCAGCCTCCATCCTCTACACACACACACGCCAGCCTCCATCCTCTACACACACACTCCAGCCTCCATCACACACACACACTCCAGCCTCCATCACACACACACACGCCAGCCTCCATCACACACACACACTCCATCCTCTACACACACACACGCCAGCCTCCATCCTCTACACACACACACTCCAGCCTCCATCCTCTACACACACACACTCCAGCCTCCGTCCTCTACACACACACACTCCAGCCTCCGTCCTCTACACACACACTCCATCCTCTACACACACACACGCCAGCCTCCATCCTCTACACACACACACTCCAGCCTCCGTCCTCTACACACACACTCCATCCTCTACACACACACACGCCAGCCTCCATCCTCTACACACACACACTCCAGCCTCCATCCTCTACACACACACACTCCAGCCTCCGTCCTCTACACACACACTCCAGCCTCCATCCTCTACACACACACACTCCAGCCTCCATCCTCTACACACACACACTCCAGCCTCCATCCTCTACACACACACACTCCAGCCTCCACACACACACACGCCAGCCTCCATCCTCTACACACACACACTCCAGCCTCCATCCTCTACACACACACACTCCAGCCTCCATCCTCTACACACACACACTCCAGCCTCCACACACACACACGCCAGCCTCCATCCTCTACACACACACACTCCAGCCTCCATCCTCTACACACACACACTCCAGCCTCCATCCTCTACACACACACACTCCAGCCTCCATCCTCTACACACACACACACACACGCCAGCCTCCATCACACACACACTCCAGCCTCCATCACACACACACTCCAGCCTCCATCACACACACACTCCAGCCTCCATCACACACACACTCCAGCCTCCATCATACACACACTCCAGCCTCCATCCTCTACACACACACACTCCAGCCTCCATCCTCTACACACACACTCCAGCCTCCATCCTCTACACACACACACTCCAGCCTCCATCCTCTACACACACACACTCCAGCCTCCATCCTGTACACACACACACACTCCAGCCTCCATCCTCTACACACACACACTCCAGCCTCCATCCTGTACACACACACACTCCAGCCTCCATCATACACACACACGCCAGCCTCCATCACACACACTCCAGCCTCCATCATACACACACACTCCAGCCTCCATCACACACACACTCCAGCCTCCATCATACACACACTCCAGCCTCCATCACACACACACTCCAGCCTCCATCATACACACACACACTCCAGCCTCCATCATACACACACACACACTCCAGCCTCCATCATACACACACACGCCAGCCTCCATCATACACACACACACGCCAGCCTCCATCATACACACACACTCCAGCCTCCATCCTCTACACACACACACTCCAGCCTCCGTCCTCTACACACACACTCCATCCTCCATCATACACACACACTCCAGCCTCCATCACACACACTCCAGCCTCCATCATACACACACTCCAGCCTCCATCACACACACTCCAGCCTCCATACACTCAGCACCTAGCTCGGTTCCCGGGTTCCTCGCCGCCGCCATCTCCCTCTCGGTCCGTCCTGTCCCTGAGGTATAACCCCTCCCTGGTCTCCGCCTCCTGTCACTGTAACTGTGAGGTGTGATGTCACCAGGAGGGCGGGGCCTCAACCGGAAGTAGGAAGCACTCAGCTGCTGCACCATTCACTCCATTCTAGTCTCAACCCATGTAGAGTAGACTAGAATGGAGTGGGTATAAGGAGGTCCTCCTCCCTCTGGAGGCCATGACCAGCCTCTTCTATGTAGACTAGAATAGAGTGGGTATAAGGAGGTCCTCCTCCCTCTGGAGGCCATGATCAGCCTCTTCTATGTAGACTAGAATGGAGTGGGTATAAGGAGGTCCTCCTCCCTCTGGAGGCCATGACCAGCCTCTTCTATGTAGACTAGAATGGAGTGGGTATAAGGAGGTCCTCCTCCCTCTGGAGGCCATGATCAGCCTCTTCTATGTAGACTAGAATGGAGTGGGTATAAGGAGGTCCTCCTCCTGGAGGCCATGATCAGCCTCTTCTATGTAGACTAGAATGGAGTGGGTATAAGGAGGTCCTCCTCCCTCTGGAGGCCATGATCAGCCTCTTCTATGTAGACTAGAATGGAGTGGGTATAAGGAGGTCCTCCTCCCTCTGGAGGCCATGATCAGCCTCTTCTATGTAGACTAGAATGGAGTGGGTATAAGGAGGTCCTCCTCCCCCTGGAGGCCATGATCAGCCTCTTCTATGTAGACTAGAATGGAGTGGGTATAAGGAGGTCCTCCTCCCTCTGGAGGCCATGACCAGCCTCTTCTATGTAGACTAGAATAGAGTGGGTATAAGGAGGTCCTCCTCCATCTGGAGGCCATGATCAGCCTCTTCTATGTAGACTAGAATGGAGTGGGTATAAGGAGGTCCTCCTCCTGGAGGCCATGATCAGCCTCTTCTATGTAGACTAGAATGGAGTGGGTATAAGGAGGTCCTCCTCCCTCTGGAGGCCATGATCAGCCTCTTCTATGTAGAGTAGAATGGAGTGGGTATAAGGAGGTCCTCCTCCCTCTGGAGGCCATGATCAGCCTCTTCTATGTAGACTAGAATGGAGTGGGTATAGGGGGGTCCTCCTCCCTCTGGAGGCCATGATCAGCCTCTTCTATGTAGACTAGAATGGAGTGGGTATAAGGAGGTCCTCCTCCCTCTGGAGGCCATGATCAGCCTCTTCTATGTAGACTAGAATGGAGTGGGTATAAGGAGGTCCTCCTCCCTCTGGAGGCCATGATCAGCCTCTTCTATGTAGACTAGAATGGAGTGGGTATAAGGAGGTCCTCCTCCCTCTGGAGGCCATGATCAGCCTCTTCTATGTAGACTAGAATGGAGTGGGTATAAGGAGGTCCTCCTCCCTCTGGAGGCCATGATCAGCCTCTTCTATGTAGACTAGAATGGAGTGGGTATAAGGAGGTCCTCCTCCCCCTGGAGGCCATGACCAGCCTCTTCTATGTAGACTAGAATGGAGTGGGTATAAGGAGGTCCTCCTCCCCCTGGAGGCCATGACCAGCCTCTTCTATGTAGACTAGAATGGAGTGGGTATAAGGGGGTCCTCCTCCCCCTGGAGGCCATGACCAGCCTCTTCTATGTAGACTAGAATGGAGTGGGTATAAGGAGGTCCTCCTCCCTCTGGAGGCCATGATCAGCCTCTTCTATGTAGACTAGAATGGAGTGGGTATAAGGAGGTCCTCCTCCCCCTTGAGGCCATGATCAGCCTCTTCTATGTAGACTAGAATGGAGTGGGTATAAGGGGGTCCTCCTCCCTCTGGAGGCCATGATCAGCCTCTTCTATGTAGACTAGAATGAAGTGGGTATAAGGAGGTCCTCCTCCCCCTTGAGGCCATGATCAGCCTCTTCTATGTAGACTAGAATGGAGTGGGTATAAGGGGGTCCTCCTCCCTCTGGAGGCCATGATCAGCCTCTTCTATGTAGACTAGAATGGAGTGGGTATAAGGAGGTCCTCCTCCCTCTGGAGGCCATGATCAGCCTCTTCTATGTAGACTAGAATGGAGTGGGTATAAGGAGGTCCTCCTCCCCCTGGAGGCCATGACCAGCCTCTTCTATGTAGACTAGAATGGAGTGGGTATAAGGAGGTCCTCCTCCCTCTGGAGGCCATGATCAGCCTCTTCTATGTAGACTAGAATGGAGTGGGTATAAGGAGGTCCTCCTCCCTCTGGAGGCCATGATCAGCCTCTTCTATGTAGACTAGAATGGAGTGGGTATAAGGAGGTCCTCCTCCCTCTGGAGGCCATGATCAGCCTCTTCTATGTAGACTAGAATGGAATGGGTATACGGAAGTCCTCCTCCCTCTGGAGGCCATGACCAGCCTCTTCTATGTAGACTAGAATGAAGTGGGTATAGGGAGGTCCTCTTCACTCTGGAGGCCATGATCAGCCTCTTCTATGTAGACTAGAATGGAGTGGGTATAAGGAGGTCCTCCTCCCTCTGGAGGCCATGATCAGCCTCTTCTATGTAGACTAGAATGGAGTGGGTATAAGGAGGTCCTCCTCCCCCTGGAGGCCATGACCAGCCTCTTCTATGTAGAGTAGAATGGAGTGGGTATAAGGAGGTCCTCCTCCCTCTGGAGGCCATGATCAGCCTCTTCTATGTAGACTAGAGTGGAGTGGGTATAAGGAGGTCCTCCTCCCCCTGGAGGCCATGACCAGCCTCTTCTATGTAGACTAGAATGGAGTGGGTATAAGGAGGTCCTCCTCCCTCTGGAGGCCATGATCAGCCTCTTCTATGTAGACTAGAATGGAGTGGGTATAAGGAGGTCCTCCTCCCTCTGGAGGCCATGATCAGCCTCTTCTATGTAGACTAGAATGAAGTGGGTATAAGGAGGTCCTCCTCCCCCTTGAGGCCATGATCAGCCTCTTCTATGTAGACTAGAATGGAGTGGGTATAAGGAGGTCCTCCTCCCTCTGGAGGCCATGATCAGCCTCTTCTATGTAGACTAGAATGGAGTGGGTATAAGGAGGTCCTCCTCCCTCTGGAGGCCATGATCAGCCTCTTCTATGTAGACTAGAATGGAGTGGGTATAAGGAGGTCCTCCTCCCTCTGGAGGCCATGACCAGCCTCTTCTATGTAGACTAGAATGGAGTGGGTATAAGGAGGTCCTCCTCCCTCTGGAGGCCATGATCAGCCTCTTCTATGTAGACTAGAATGAAGTGGGTATAAGGAGGTCCTCCTCCCCCTTGAGGCCATGATCAGCCTCTTCTATGTAGACTAGAATGGAGTGGGTATAAGGGGGTCCTCCTCCCTCTGGAGGCCATGATCAGCCTCTTCTATGTAGACTAGAATGAAGTGGGTATAGGGAGGTCCTCCTCCCTCTGGAGGCCATGATCAGCCTCTTCTATGTAGACTAGAATGGAGTGGGTATAAGGAGGTCCTCCTCCCCCTGGAGGCAATGACCAGCCTCTTCTATGTAGACTAGAATGGAGTGGGTATAAGGAGGTCCTCCTCCCTCTGGAGGCCATGATCAGCCTCTTCTATGTAGAGTAGAATGGAGTGGGTATAAGGAGGTCCTCCTTCCTCTGGAGGCCATGATCAGCCTCTTCTATGTAGACTAGAATGGAGTGGGTATAGGGAGGTCCTCCTCCCTCTGGAGGCCATGATCAGCCTCTTCTATGTAGACTAGAATGGAGTGGGTATAAGGAGGTCCTCCTCCCTCTGGAGGCCATGATCAGCCTCTTCTATGTAGACTAGAATGGAGTGGGTATAAGGAGGTCCTCCTCCCTCTGGAGGCCATGATCAGCCTCTTCTATGTAGAGTAGAATGGAGTGGGTATAAGGAGGTCCTCCTCCCTCTGGAGGCCATGACCAGCCTCTTCTATGTAGACTAGAATGGAGTGGGTATAAGGAGGTCCTCCTCCCTCTGGAGGCCATGATCAGCCTCTTCTATGTAGACTAGAATGGAGTGGGTATAAGGAGGTCCTCCTCCCTCTGGAGGCCATGATCAGCCTCTTCTATGTAGACTAGAATGGAGTGGGTATAAGGAGGTCCTCCTCCCTCTGGAGGCCATGATCAGCCTCTTCTATGTAGACTAGAATGGAGTGGGTATAAGGAGGTCCTCCTCCCCCTGGAGGCCATGACCAGCCTCTTCTATGTAGACTAGAATGGAGTGGGTATAGGGAGGTCCTCCTCCCTCTGGAGGCCATGATCAGCCTCTTCTATGTAGACTAGAATGGAGTGGGTATAAGGAGGTCCTCCTCCCTCTTGAGGCCATGACCAGCCTCTTCTATGTAGACTAGAATGGAGTGGGTATAAGGAGGTCCTCCTCCCTCTGGAGGCCATGATCAGCCTCTTCTATGTAGACTAGAATGGAGTGGGTATAAGGAGGTCCTCCTCCCTCTTGAGGCCATGATCAGCCTCTTCTATGTAGACTAGAATGGAGTGGGTATAAGGGGGTCCTCCTCCCCCTGGAGGCCATGACCAGCCTCTTCTATGTAGACTAGAATGGAGTGGGTATAAGGAGGTCCTCCTCCCTCTGGAGGCCATGATCAGCCTCTTCTATGTAGACTAGAATGGAGTGGGTATAAGGAGGTCCTCCTCCCTCTGGAGGCCATGATCAGCCTCTTCTATGTAGACTAGAATAGAGTGGGTATAAGGAGGTCCTCCTCCCTCTGGAGGCCATGATCAGCCTCTTCTATGTAGACTAGAATGGAGTGGGTATAAGGGGGTCCTCCTCCCTCTGGAGGCCATGATCAGCCTCTTCTATGTAGAGTAGAATGGAGTGGGTATAAGGAGGTCCTCCTCCCTCTGGAGGCCATGATCAGCCTCTTCTATGTAGACTAGAATGGAGTGGGTATAAGGAGGTCCTCCTCCCTCTGGAGGCCATGATCAGCCTCTTCTATGTAGACTAGAATGGAGTGGGTATAAGGGGGTCCTCCTCCCTCTGGAGGCCATGATCAGCCTCTTCTATGTAGAGTAGAATGGAGTGGGTATAAGGAGGTCCTCCTCCCCCTGGAGGCCATGATCAGCCTCTTCTATGTAGACTAGAATGGAGTGGGTATAAGGAGGTCCTCCTCCCTCTGGAGGCCATGACCAGCCTCTTCTATGTAGACTAGAATGGAGTGGGTATAAGGAGGTCCTCCTCCCTCTGGAGGCCATGATCAGCCTCTTCTATGTAGACTAGAATGGAGTGGGTATAAGGAGGTCCTCCTCCCTCTGGAGGCCATGATCAGCCTCTTCTATGTAGACTAGAATGGAGTGGGTATAAGGAGGTCCTCCTCCCTCTGGAGGCCATGATCAGCCTCTTCTATGTAGAGTAGAATGGAGTGGGTATAAGGAGGTCCTCCTCCCTCTGGAGGCCATGATCAGCCTCTTCTATGTAGACTAGAATGGAGTGGGTATAAGGAGGTCCTCCTCCCTCTGGAGGCCATGATCAGCCTCTTCTATGTAGACTAGAATGGAGTGGGTATAAGGAGGTCCTCCTCCCCCCGGAGTCTGTGTTCTAGCTTATTCACCATAGAGCAGGTTGGAATGGAGCGGCTGAAAGGGGAAATCAGTCATCCGGCCTCTTTAGGTTGTTGTAAAAGAGGGAACATCTAGTCGGGTGAGATAAGAATGTAGTTACCATAGTAGGTCCTACCCCTGAGCAGGCTTTAGTGTAGTTACCATAGTAGGTCCTACCCCTGAGCAGGCTTTAGTGTAGTTACCATAGTAGGTCCTACCCCTGAGCAGCCTGTAGTGTAGTTACCATAGTAGGTCCTACCCCTGAGCAGGCTTTAGTGTACTTACCATAGTAGGTCCTACCCCTGAGCAGGCTAGAATGTAGTTACCATAGTAGGTCCTACCCCTGAGCAGCCTGTAGTGTAGTTACCATAGTAGGTCCTACCCCTGAGCAGCCTGTAGTGTAGTTACCATAGTAGGTCCTACCCCTGAGCAGCCTATAGTGTAGTTACCATAGTAGGTCCTACCCCTGAGCAGCCTGTAGTGTAGTTACCATAGTAGGTCCTACCCCTGAGCAGCCTGTAGTGTAGTTACCATAGTAGGTCCTACCCCTGAGCAGCCTATAGTGTAGTTACCATAGTAGGTCCTACCCCTGAGCAGGCTTTAGTGTAGTTACCATAGTAGGTCCTACCCCTGAGCAGGCTTTAGTGTAGTTACCATAGTAGGTCCTACCCCTGAGCAGGCTTTAGTGTAGTTACCATAGTAGGTCCTACCCCTGAGCAGGCTTTAGTGTAGTTACCATAGTAGGTCCTACCCCTGAGCAGCCTGTAGTGTAGTTACCATAGTAGGCCCTACCCCTGAGCAGCCTGTAGTGTAGTTACCATAGTAGGCCCTACCCCTGAGCAGCCTATAGTGTAGTTACCATAGTAGGTCCTACCCCTGAGCAGGCTTTAGTGTAGTTACCATAGTAGGTCCTACCCCTGAGCAGGCTTTAGTGTAGTTACCATAGTAGGTCCTACCCCTGAGCAGGCTTTAGTGTAGTTACCATAGTAGGTCCTACCTCTGAGCACACTTTAGTGTAGTTACCATAGTAGGTCCTACCCCTGAGCAGGCTTTAGTGTAGTTACCATAGTAGGTCCTACCCCTGAGCAGCCTGTAGTGTAGTTACCATAGTAGGTCCTACCCCTGAGCAGGCTTTAGTGTAGTTACCATAGTAGGTCCTACCCCTGAGCAGCCTGTAGTGTAGTTACCATAGTAGGTCCTACCCCTGAGCAGGCTTTAGTGTACTTACCATAGTAGGTCCTACCCCTGAGCAGGCTAGAATGTAATTACCATAGTAGGTCCTACCCCTGAGCAGCCTATAGTGTAGTTACCATAGTAGGTCCTACCCCTGAGCAGGCTTTAGTGTAGTTACCATAGTAGGTCCTACCCCTGAGCAGGCTTTAGTGTAGTTACCATTGTAGGTCCTACCCCTGAGCAGGCTTTAGTGTACTTACCATAGTAGGTCCTACCCCTGAGCAGGCTTTAGTGTAGTTACCATAGTAGGTCCTACCCCTGAGCAGGCTTTAGTGTACTTACCATAGTAGGTCCTACCCCTGAGCAGGCTTTAGTGTAGTTACCATAGTAGGTCCTACCCCTGAGCAGCCTATAGTGTAGTTACCATAGTAGGTCCTACCCCTGAGCAGCCTATAGTGTAGTTACCATAGTAGGTCCTACCCCTGAGCAGGCTTTAGTGTAGTTACCATAGTAGGCCCTACCCCTGAGCAGGCTAGAATGTAGTTACCATAGTAGGTCCTACCCCTGAGCAGGCTAGAATGTAGTTACCATAGTAGGTCCTACCCCTGAGCAGCCTATAGTGTAGTTACCATAGTAGGTCCTACCCCTGAGCAGGCTAGAATGTAGTTACCATAGTAGGTCCTACCCCTGAGCAGGCTTTAGTGTACTTACCATAGTAGGTCCTACCCCTGAGCAGGCTAGAATGTAGTTACCATAGTAGGTCCTACCCCTGAGCAGGCTTTAGTGTAGTTACCATAGTAGGTCCTACCCCTGAGCAGGCTAGAATGTAATTACCATAGTAGGTCCTACCCCTGAGCAGGCTTTAGTGTAGTTACCATTGTAGGTCCTACCCCTGAGCAGGCTTTAGTGTACTTACCATAGTAGGTCCTACCCCTGAGCAGGCTTTAGTGTACTTACCATAGTAGGTCCTACCCCTGAGCAGGCTAGAATGTAGTTACCATAGTAGGTCCTACCCCTGAGCAGGCTTTAGTGTAGTTACCATAGTAGGTCCTACCCCTGAGCAGGCTTTAGTGTAGTTACCATAGTAGGTCCTACCCCTGAGCAGGCTTTAGTGTAGTTACCATAGTAGGTCCTACCCCTGAGCAGGCTTTAGTGTAGTTACCATTGTAGGTCCTACCCCTGAGCAGGCTTTAGTGTACTTACCATAGTAGGTCCTACCCCTGAGCAGGCTTTAGTGTACTTACCATAGTAGGTCCTACCCCTGAGCAGGCTAGAATGTAGTTACCATAGTAGGTCCTACCCCTGAGCAGGCTTTAGTGTAGTTACCATAGTAGGTCCTACCCCTGAGCAGGCTATAGTGTAGTTACCATAGTAGGTCCTACCCCTGAGCAGCCTGTAGTGTAGTTACCATAGTAGGTCCTACCCCTGAGCAGGCTTTAGTGTACTTACCATAGTAGGTCCTACCCCTGAGCAGGCTTTAGTGTACTTACCATAGTAGGTCCTACCCCTGAGCAGGCTAGAATGTAGTTACCAGAGGTTTTTTCTCCTACCTGCCCCCCCCCCCCCCTTCTTTATCCTACACACATGGTGACATTTTTCATAGTTTTTCGAGTCGATATTAGCGCAGTATTTTCCACCATTGTACTTATCTTTTCATTACTTGTGTTTCGGGGCGAGTTGTTAGTATCTCCCGTCTTGGATGCAAGCGGGATATTGATTTATGTATTTAACATGTTTTTACCTCTGTTATGGTCTTGTGAGGAGGCTCGTCTCCCTCTTATACTAATTTTATATACTTTGACTAAATACAATGTTGTTTAGACATGCAGCTTTTGTGTGCGTATGCTTTTTTCTGTCCGAGTTGCAGGCAGGCTGTTAGGATACAGGTAATGGAGGAGGTGGGCTCTTAGGACACAGGTCATTGAGGAGGCGGGCTCTTAGGACACAGGTCGTGGAGGAGGCGGGCTCTTAGGACACAGGTCACACTTGAGGCGGGCTCTTAGGGAACAGATCACACTTGAGGCGGGCTCTTAGGGCACAGGTCACACTTGAGGTGGGCTCTTAGGACACAGGTCACACTTGGGGCGGGCTCTTAGGACCCAGGTCACACTTGAGGCGGGCTCTTAGGACACAGGTCGCACTTGAGGTGGGCTCTTAGGACACAGGTCACACTTGGGGCGGGCTCTTAGGAGACAGGTCACACTTGGGGCGGGTTGTTAGGACACAGGTCACACTTGAGGCGGGCTCTTAGGACACAGGTCACACTTGAGGCGGGCTCTTAGGACACAGATCACACTTGAGGCGGGCTCTTAGGACCCAGGTCACACTTGAGGCGGGCTCTTAGGACACAGGTCGCACTTGAGGTGGGCTCTTAGGACACAGGTCACACTTGGGGCGGGCTGTTAGGACACAGCTCACACTTGGGGCGGGCTGTTAGGACACAGGTCACACTTGAGGCGGGCTCTTAGGACACAGGTCACACTTGAGGCGGGCTCTTAGGGCACAGGTCACACTTGAGGCGGGCTCTTAGGACACAGATCACACTTGAGGCGGGCTGTTAGGACACAGGTCACACTTGGGGCGGGCTGTTAGGACACAGGTCACACTTGGGGCGGGCTGTTAGGACACAGGTCACACTTGGGGCGGGCTGTTAGGACACAGGTCACACTTGGGGCGGGTTGTTAGGACACAGGTCACACTTGAGGCAGGCTCTTAGGACACAGGTCACACTTGGGGCGGGTTGTTAGGACACAGGTCACACTTGAGGCAGGCTCTTAGGACACAGGTTTTAAAGCCTATAAAGAGGCAATCAAAACAGGAGCGGATGATTAGCTGTCTCTTCTTAAGCAATCTGGTTATGTGTACTGCTCAGATCATATCCTAATTGACCGATTCACTCTAAAGTTAAAAAATAAAAAAATAACCCACACTTGGAATTGTTGGGATTTTTACAATATCCCTAACCCTGTTAATGAGCAGCACAGGGAGACATCCCCTGACCAAGTCGCCATTAAAAGCCAACTGCAAGGGAACTTCTGCCCTGAGCAGGGAGGAACCCCGTAGGGTTCTCCCTAATTCCCTAACCAGCCTGGTAGTACCGGGGTGGGAAGAGCCCTCTATTTGGGCCCTCCCCAGCCTAATAATACCAGCCTGACACGGTCCAGTCCAGGAGTGCCAAATTTGCAGCTCAGGGACTACTGGTACCTGGCTCTTCCCAGTACCCCTTGTACAGTGGGTACTGGGGTAATAATTTGGGGGGGGGGGAGGGGTGTTAGTGTTAGCCATTTCATACGAGGTAAGGCTGCATTCACATGTTCCTGTAATGGACTCTTCCACCGCCTGCACAGCATCTGTAATAAGATAATGGGAGCGGGGGAACTGTACAGATATGCACCGTGCTGTAATGAATCAGCCGCGCAGCATTTCACGTCCGTGTTCCGTACGGAACGTGTGAATGCAGCCTAACTCTAAACTCCTACTTAGTAATGGATGCCGTCTATCAGGCATGTTCCACTACTAATGCAAAACAAGAGTCCGCGGAGCCCCTCAAGTCCCACTCGGTTCAGTGATTACTGTGTTTTGTTGGTTGATTTGTCATTGCCCCAACCAGCCAGAATCCTGCACCACACTGACGAGGGGCGGCCGCCTGTGGAGGCAGTGCTCCGTCTATAATACGGACGGGGGGGGGGGGGGGGGGGGGTGGGGGGGGGGGGGGGAACGGGCAGAGGCAGTGCCCAGTCTATAATATGGGGGCAGTGCCCAGTCTATAACACGGGGGGGGGGGGGATGGGGGTAGAGGCAATGGCCAGTGTATAATACGGGGGGCGCAGAGGCAGTGCCCAGTCTATAATACGGGGGGGCGCAGAGGCAGAGCCCAGTCTATAATACTGGGGGGCGCAGAGGCAGTGCCCAGTCTATAACACGGGGGGGGGGGGGGGGGGGGGGGCGGCGGGGGGGGGTGGGGGGGTTGAGGCAGTGCCCCAATCTATAACACGGGGGGGATGGGGGTGTTGAGGCAGTGCCCAATCTATAACACGGGGGGGGGGGGGGGAACGGGCAGAGGCAGTGCCCAGTCTATAATATGGGGGCAGTGCCCAGTCTATAATATGGGGGCAGTGCCCAGTCTATAATACGGGGGGGGGGGGGCAGAGGCAGTGCCCAGTCTATAATATGGGGGCAGTGCCCAGTCTATAATACGGGGGGGGGGGGGCAGAGGCAGTGCCCAGTCTATATGGGGGCAGTGCCCGGTCTATGCCCACACCCCTCTCACCATAGAGACCACACAGCAGAGACTTTGTACAGAGTTTATTCATAGAACTGAAATACATAACATTACAATGGAGAATGTGATGAGGAGAGAGCAGCCGCTCCATGCTCAGCGCCCCCTGCAGGATCCATCCTCTCCTACAGGTATATACACCTCCAGCTCCCTCCTGCCTCCTCCACCACACTGCTGCTGAGCCGCCATCGCCATGGAGACGCCTCACTCCAGGAAGAGACCACTTCCCGACAGCCGCCGCCACCGCCTCACGTCTGCCAGATCCAACAGCCGCTCACCTCAGGCCTTCATCTCCCCCGAGACAGCATAGATGGCGTCAGGGGTCTCCGAGA